>JACDOX010000134.1:228352-290787 GCA_014549065.1 Cardinalis cardinalis
TTCCTTCCTTCCTTCCTTCCTTCCTTCCTTCCTTTCCTTCCTTTTCCTTTTCTTTTTTTTTTTGACCCCAGAATATCACTAACTGCCTATTCTTTTATTTCAGCATCTAATTATTTCTGAATTTATGACTTAAAGTCTCATTGACATTCAGTAAAAGTCAAGGGGAATTAGGGTTTGAAATTTACCTTTTAGAAATTTCCCCCAACAGCTACTTATCCCAAAAAGTTTGATAAAAGACTTTACCAATATTCACCAGGAGCTTTCAAGAGTACTATTGACTGGATGTCAGCTCTATAGCTGAAGAAAAATTATTTCAATGAAGTTAAACTGACTTCTGCCTTTTAAGGATCAAGGCCTTAAAACACCAAGCAGGGGCTATATTACTAGGAGCAAGACATCCTTGGAATTGCCATAAAGATGTATTTGAAAGGCCCTTGAATTCAAGAAAAAATTCATACTGGACTTGTTCACAGAAAGAATCTACTTTACMTGGAATGAATTAATTGCTACCAAAATTGTACCCCATTTGCAGCATCAGCACCAAACATTTCAGGGTTTCMGTTAGTACCATGGAATATATATTCCTGTCAGACTTGCCTTGTATAAGATTTCCTTCAGACTCACAACTGTTTTGGTACCATCATCCTCTGTGCCACCTTGTGTGAAAGAACATTTTGTGATGCTGCTCTTAAAAGGTTTGCTAGTACTTCACTGAGGAGGAAAACATTACAAAACACTCTGAATGAAGAAGCACTTGATGCTTGGGGGGACTTCACATGCGCGTGGAAGGGGGATAGAAACCCTCTGGGGACACCTAGATTGTTTGGAAAAAGATGTAAAAAAAAACCAAAACAAAACAACCTTTAAATATTACTGGTACTTTTATAAGAAAAAATGGAATGTAGTTTCATTGGAGATGTTGCAAAATAGTTCTGGAAGAAATAATTTAGGAGCTGTTATTAATGAGAATTTTTTAAATGTGTCTTGTCTTTTAATATCTTTAAAAAAATTGCACATTGTAGCTAGGAAAAGGCACATACAAAGTGTAAATATGTTTCTCAAAAAATATAATTTCTGAGCAGAGACTGGTTTTTTGTTAGTTATGAGCCTCTGAGGAATCTCTGCTCCTTYTGGTCTTATTCATGTTGGGGGACAAGAAATTTGTTTTAGTTTTGTAGATGGCTTCCCTAGAGGAGCAGGTGACAGAAGTATAAAATCAGTTAAAATCTATGTYTGGCTTGCTTTATCTCTGTTCCTTTATTCTTACCACCACTGCACCTGCTGGGGACCCAGAGAAGCACTATAATTTTCATTATTTATATTAACTAATTAATGGGAGATTAGGAATTGGATCCATCCTACCTAACTTTGCAGGATTTAATCTGGTCCCTACTCACCATGGATTCATCCTATAATTAATGGAGAGACACTCTTCAAGAAGGTGRCAAGGAATGTTTAAATCTCAAAAAAAATAAGCAACAAATGGACAAGGTTTATACCTTGTTATTACCAGGAAGAAAGACTGGACACACATCAGCAAATCTACATGTGAGATGTATTATAGATTACCCCCAAACCCCACCACCATCATCACTTCCCCCCAGAAAAATACAAGAGAAAGAGTCTTACATCTTGAGGTGAACTGTGAGGAATTTGAGATGTTCTGACCAGAAGAAGAACTAATAACACACTAATAATATAAGACAAAAGATACAAATGAACAATAAATTTCAGGAAAAATAAAATATAGATTTGAGGGCTATTTTGGTGGCATATATATGTTTTAAGATTGTTAGTTTCAGGGCACCTTATAATAAGACTCAACCTTCATCTGTTTGTATTTGAATTCTGAAGCATAAACAATTTTTTTTAATGGTATTTACTGAATAAACGAGCTCCACTAGCAGCCATTGACTGCCAGAACAATTAATACTGTTCTTGTTAAGAGCTCTTGCTGAGAAAGGCCTTGGTTGCACCACATCTAGCTCAGCTTGACTGCACTCACTTATAAATCCAGGCTGAACACACTTTCCCCATTGCAGGGATCACTGGGTAAAATTCTATAGTTAATTTTATCCAGGAGGTGAAAGCAGACCATTTAACTATCCCTTCTGGTTTTCTAAGTAATGTGTTCCTTCTCTTATTTAAATCAGTAGGCACTTGTATTATGGACTTCAGCATAATTACCTGGTACATACATGTTTCCCCCATCAACAGTACACTTCAAACACATTCAAGATCCTTTTCTTCTGTCTGCAAGTCTTTATGACTTGCTTTTTATTTCAATACTCCATTAACATACTGTACAATGCATGTGAGAAATGGGTTAAAGAGGCTTTTTTCCCCCTCGGTTAGTTTATAACAAAAAATAAATGAGCCCTTATCAAGAGAAGTCACAAACATACTTGGTAAATTAACATACATCAGATGCTGAAAAAAAAAAACTACCCAGCACATCAGCAATCCAGATCAAACAAGGATAAAGAAAGAGGATTGACAGGCTCTTTGTTATCTTTTAGGGAGGTAATTGCAGGTTTCCATATTGATAATATAATGGAACAGATTCCACTTTCAATAACTCTCTTAAAATCCAAGGTAACACTGTTGACTCCAGTGAAGTCATTCTGGATACACAGGCAGAAGGGAAGTAAATATATATTTTGACCTGATTGCAGTTTTTATCCTTTCATACATTCTAAAATATCTGTGGTATTTTCTCTCCTACAAACACTCTCCCCATTTTTAAATTATTGGTGCAGAAAAAGMCAAAGGGTCACATGAGTGACCCTTTTCTGTATGACTGCATCTTTTAATGTTCACAAGGAATATCTTCACATGCTGCAAAATGACTTATTTTCATTTATGTTGTCRTAAAACCGGGATGTATTTCAATGACAAAGGATTTGGTCTTGTAAAAACTTTATCTGGCAGTAAGATCACACGTAAAGTCTCTTGCACACATCAATGGGATTGTTCGATAGCACCCTATTCCATCAGAAACATTCATTATATTGGACTCCTTATATTATCCCAGGGGCACATGTTGTTAAAAAGTAAAAAAATGTGCCGGAATACCAATATCAGATTTTCCGTTTAACTGTGGCTCTTTAACTGTACTCAGCAAATGACTCAGCAAATGGAGTATTTTTGTCAAGAAATAAAACTCACTTATGGAAGCTGAAAGGAAAGATCCAAGAAAATGAAAGAGCAAATATGATTTAGAAGCTGTGTTTTCGTGGTTCAAAGSAAACGATCATGGCAGCTGTGAAAGCAAAACAGCAGGAACAGCACTTCCACTGGAAAAGGGGTTCTGGCACCCAAAAAGGAAGAGCAAATCCCCATTACCCCTCCAGGAAAAAGGTAAAATACTATTCCACTGGGCTTGTTTTTATCCTTTTAGCGAATTCCCACATACAAATTTGTGCCAATTTCAATAATGTATGAGTTTTAATATTTTTCAGATTTTTTTTTTTTCTCCTCAACTTCAGGGACTTGTCTTGTACTTTTAAAATGTACTTCTTATTCATATGGGGTTTGTTTTGTTTTCTTTTGTTTTGTGTTCTAACCATTAAAGCAGGTAACWGAAAGTAAGGACACTTGACTTTTATTCCCAAATCTATTCCTATTTCAAGCTGTCAATGGCCCTATCCTTGTTTACCAGACTGTAGGTAGAAATCCTAGTAGTTACCTACCTCAAGAATGTTTTGTGCRCTGTAAGACTTAATTAATGGTTGCAAAGCAATTTGAGTACCATGGATAAAAGGCTTTCCTGCAAGGATACATTAATTGTTTTACAAGTAGTATCYTCTATACCTGTGGTAGATTTTTACGCACTATATGTTTATAGGGTGTAGGAAATCTCAGTCCTGTAAATCCTATAAAGAATCCATTCAAAGTCTTCAAATTAGGTTATATCCAAGAAGAAATGTGGAATAAATCTGGACTCCATAAAAAAGGAGTGAGGTGAATCACACACTGTATGTCCTGAGGAATCAGATACAGTGCAGTCAGCTCACTGATCTGTATCAACACATTAATGATTTATGTAGCTTTTACTTTACAACACAGACATATCTAAAATAATCAGGTAGAGGCAGGCATTAAAAATTCACTGCATGGGTCATAAAATGATTAGTTATTCAAGTGACTTCAGATTTGTATTTCATTAAGGAATAATTTTAATTTACTTTTAAACAGTTTATATACAGAGATTTAAGAACTCTTGGAGACTGATTATGCAGAACTCCCACTTTTATGCATTCAATATATTTAAGTCCTTTTTTCAAGCTGTTTTAATTTGTTTGAAAGCACATGGAAAAAAATATGGCTGGATAATTTGGGGGGAGGGGGGAAACTCCTTTAATTTACAGAAAATGGTGGGTCTATTTTATTTGCATTTTTTATACATGCATGAAAGCTGAAAGATCAAAGGGGAGTCTGCTCTCCCTACTAATCCAGCCTGATTGTATCCCCCTCCCTCCCTATAACAAGCTCTCAACTTGGAGCTGATTGTAGCTTGGGTGTATTTAAGCAGCTGCATTCCACTCAGCTGCTGGAGATCTGGTTTCCTGCTTCATTGCAAGTGTTTATTTTCTGCTGTCCTCCTTGATCACATGCTGCAAAAATCTGTGAAACAATAGCAAAACTGGGGTAGTTTTCCCTTTATTTTCTTTTTTTTCCCCTTTTTTTTTTACCCTTTTGCAATAAACATTTTCAAACTTCTTCTGCAACTAAAGAGCACAACTATGTCAGAACCATTGCTGTTACCAGCTTTGCCCAGGCGTCAGTCTAGCTCATCAGGCAGGTAGCCTTTGTGTTCTGCTTTTTAACTATTTCTTTATTCACTTCCATGACTTATCCTGGATCCCTGTAGCTTTTAAGTTAAACAGATGCCTGTCATGTGGAACTTTATTGAAGGCTTTCTGAAACTCCAGATAAATCATGCTSTATGCATTGACACTGTCAACCTTGTCTGTAACCTTCTCAAAGTCAGAAGAAGTCAGGCAGATTCCTGCCTTTCCATATTCACAGTTTTTTTGTTGAGGAGATTGTGGGCCACACTCCTGGCTGATGTAAATTTCTCTATCTCCATGGAAATCAATGGAATTGTGCCATTTTACACCCTGCCTTGCAAACCTTTGCYTTCTCTGACTGAACAAAGTTTCTATTTTTGATGCATGCTGTAAATGCCCAAGTTTAATGATGCAGTGAACATTTACTTAAAATATGGACCCTGACATACATAAGTTATCCACAGTAGATTAATACTCCTGCATCTGTGTTTTTCCCTTTTACTCCCAAACCTGCTTAAAATGAGCTTTCCATTTCTTTCCAAAAAAAGGAACACCAGCATATCACAGTCAAAATTTTTGCAGGAGATGTTGGCCCATTGAGAAGCACCAGACTCATGTCGCATCCAAGTCTTGTATGACTCACATTGCATAATGGAGGGATATACATTGTTTATAATCCAATATATATCTGCCAAATATATCACATATATTTTTTTTAGAGAGTTCACAGAATTTGTGTTTATAGAAAGGGCACAGATAATGACAGATTTTTCAGATCTCATTGCTTTTGTGATCCTGTTTCTGTTTTCATCACTGAAATTCCCAGGAAAGAAAATTAACCTTCAGTAACAGTTCAAATTTTAAACATGTTTGTTGGATTTCTTTTTATTTTTTTTTCAGCAGAAGTATTTACACCATTATTGAACAAACCTTAACAGGTAACAATGTTAAAAAATGTAAAAAAAAAAAAAATTAAAAAAACCTTAGTTTCTGGACGTTATCTACTTTGCTCCTTCTAGAACACTGATTTGAAAAAGATTACTGGCAGGTTTTCTTCCTTTTCAAACCAGTAAGGATAACCAATTTTTACTAAAGCCATTCTCACTTTTTCACAAGCAAAATTAGTAACCAGGCACAATTCTTCATCTGCTTTGTTGAGCTGGATCCAAGACAGTCCCATCCTTGGTATTCCTGAGAGTTGCATCTGCATTGCCAAGCTTTTGTTCTACCCTGTATGGGCGTGAAGTCTTCTGTTCCATTCTGCCTTTGGCTGGGACATATGTGTAATAACCCATGGTACTGCTCATTGCCCAGCAGAGCTGTGATCATGGCATCCTCTCCTTACTGGTTAAAAGGCCTTTGCCCGTTTCTGACATCTCATTTTGGAACAAAGAAAGTGGGAGTAGGAAGTAGACTGGAAGGAGGAAAGGATCCATTTATGGAGATGGGGGAAGTTRGTTTTGTCCGTGTCTCACAGTTTACTACCACGATCTATGCTTTCGTGTGCCCATCTGATAATTCTGTCTTCAGAGACTTATATTATCCATGACAGATGTTCCCATTATTCTTATTAGAAAGAAAATAAACATCTCTCATTATATTAGTGTCCTTGCTCTCACCCAGACTATTTAATTACTCATGTAAGGAAGCGGTATTAGGCCCATTTCTGTCATCAATAATATTTGAAGGYATACCCTCAAGCACCCCAAGAWCTCTGAAGGCAAGAGAAAGTTTCTAATAGATTTTATYTTATAGGTGGCCTTYGAGTCATAGTAAAATATATGTATTGTATTTGAGTCACAGTGGGATATAGATATTGTTGTATAAGTGGCCTTGCCCAGATAAGTCCCAGTTGTTCTAACTGGGCTACAGCTGTGATGTCCTTCAGTGGGCTGCAGCTGTGACTAAKGAAGATAACTGGGATAAAAGRGGGTGGGTTGGCCAGTCAGGGAGAGCCTTGAAGGAGSCCTGAAGAAGCAGAAACAATCTGTGGAAGAAGGAGTCAGTGTGGTGAAGAACTACCTACAAGAAAATCATCAAGAAGATGTGGGACTTTAGAAACATGATGACAACATTATTTTCCTTTCATTGAGACTTGTGCTGAATAAGAGGAAAGTTGTCYACTGGTGAACTTTACAAACTGAGGATGATCTCTTCATCTTCAGTGTTCCTTGAGTGTCAYGTCAAGGGACTGAAATTTTAGAAGGTATCAGATGTGAAGTGCTGTGCCTCTGGCTCTCAACATCCATTGATCCTGACTGTGGCCTTCACAGACTTGGAGCAAGTCATTAACATAGAAAGTTTTKTCCTTATGACTGAAAAAACAACAACCCCAATCCATAAAATATTGTAAACATGGATATCCATTTCTTGCCACAACCCAGACAAACTACAATCCCTCAAATATTTTGAGAAGCACAGTACCATTTTGGCCACCAAACAAGAGAAACATTAGCATCCTTGTCATATGTATTCCTGGATTTTTTTCCTTGAAGGCATTCAGGCATTGGTAATGGCCAACAGTCACAAGCAACAGTATTAAATTCAGTGCTGGACAAAGTCATAGCTTTTCCAATATCATTTTATCTGGGTAAATTCCAATGTCAGAAGATCTGTCTTACTGAAAGCATTAGCCAAAAATACCGAGGGCTGCTTTCACTTCAGAAGTGAGACTGTCTACCTGCTTTACTGGCATCCTGCAGGGGAAGACAGATGCTGTCTGAAAAGGTGTCTGCAGTGTATTAAACAGGATCCAGCACAGACATTAACTGTTGCCAGTGTTTTTTTCCACAAGAAAAATAACAAAAATGTACAAAATTACACATCTATGCTCCCAACAATTGACCATTCCCTATGGATACCTACACCTTTGGGCTTTTTCACCTGATAGGCTATTGCTGCTCTGCCCTGCTTCTATTTTAACAGAAGTATCTTATTTAGAAAGAAAATCAAGCAACATTTTCAATCTGTGTCTTCTCTCTGTTGCTAATCCAAGGACAAATAAAATGAATGAATTAAATGAAGGACTTAAATGAAGATAAAAGCAGCAGAAATTTAATTTAATAGGATGAAATCCTAGTCTTTGATTCTTAAAAGTGGGCAAGATCAAATTTTGATACTAGTAGAAATCAGGACAGTAAAGAAATGTGCATGAGAATCCAAATTATATATAAATTCAAACCTTAAAATACAAAATCATGAGTCCAGCACTTAATAGAAGTTCCCTCTCTGGGTCTGTTACTAATACATGTGACATTTTAATGTCAAATGATGTTCTGAGTGTAATTATGGCAAGCAGTTTCTCCTTGAGTGAAAARCTTATGCTGTTTCGTCCTTTACATACATATTTTCAGGTCACTATAATTCCAAGTCTGATGTCTTCTCCATATTGATGCAGAGTATATCAGGGATCATACTTTGAAAACAAATATCAAATATTCACAGATTACTATGACAAAAAAAATAAAATACCTTGGAAAGTTAAAGGTCGGTCTTTTAGAAGTCTTTTGTCTTCTGGCTCAAGTTTTGGGGATTTCTAAATGTTCATAAAAACCAAGGCTCYCTTCCCCCAGCCCAACCCCCCTCAACCCAAAATCAAAATCACAACCCACAATCCCAACAAAATAAATTGAAGCAAAGAAAAAAACCCAACCAAACAAAAACACCACCAAAACTTAAAGCAAAGGAATCCCTCACAGATACACTTATCTACTAATGTCCTTCATAATTTTGTGTTAGATACTCTGATGAAAATCTCAAATCATATGGAAATGCTGAAAATCAGAGAAGTGTTATAGTACTAAGGCATTCTTCTCTCATTTACACCAGGGATCAATGGGAAGGAGATCAAAAATCATATAGAACTTGGGGAAAGGAGGGGGATTAAATTTAAAACAAATAAATTTTCAGATGGACTGAAATCTGCCTTGGATGTGGAAAAAGATTCATCACCTGGAAGGATATTTTTCCCCAGAAAAACACCAAAAAAAAAAAAAAACAAAGACTGCTCAGGAAGATGGATAGATAAGTGCACATGCTGATAGAGAAGTTATAGTAGAAGTCTTGTTGCAAAATAGCTTGTGCATTTGTAAGAAATGTAGTTTTATTTGGGAAACTTGGTCTCCCATGAACCTAACTCTACTTAAGCACCTTCTGTAGAAGCTGAATGGAATAATTCATCTTTCCTAGCTGACACAGTATTGGCAGTTTCAGTCCAGATGATAAAAAAATGACAATTTTTCGTTCATGCTGCTCTCTGCAGAAATGTCATTGCGGAAACACTAAACAACTAAATATTCACAGACGGATTTTCAATGAGGTTGGGCCTTATTGATAGTTGGGGTTCTAGCCCTAAGTTTTTAATTTCTTCAGGCTTCAGTATTGTTTCTTTTTATTTATGTTTTCCTAGCTCTTTCTCTTGCCTCTTCTGTTCTTTCTTTTTTTTTTTCCCTTTCTCTGCAAGGAGGAAATAAGGGATCATATTTTTTTATTAATAAAAAGAGGAAGAGGAAAAATACCAAAAGAGCAGAATTTGTCTTTATGAAAGAAAATACTGTAGATATTTTGCCAAAAAGGACACATAGTGAAAATAGATTAGTTCATTTGAGCAGTATGTGGAAAATATATATTTCCTGAAGCAGGTGCTGCGAATGAAGAGGATAGGAAGAAAAATGTCTTGTGTGGAAAGTATTCTTCAAAATGTGATTTCTTTCATCACGTGAAGAGGCAGCAAAACATTGCACCACTGAGAGCTGTAGCATTTCCTAGCAGGCTCTCCTTGGAATCTTCATTTGTTTAGTTATAAACACAAATCTCTTGGTTGGCAATGTTCTCTGACTTTTTAAGCCTTTCAGGGAAAAGGGTAGAAAGATAAGATGGTGTATTAGGTAATGAAGTGAATATAAACAGAAAAAAAAGACAGGATTCTCAGGGTGAAAAGGAGCATAACTCTGTAGCAGAAAAGGGGCATCATTTGAGGAACAGTTTCTATTCAGCAGCCAATACTTCTTTGTTTATTTTTTTGTTTTTGTCACCTACTATGAATAGCAAAGTAGAGGCAGCTACTGAGTTCATTTGGCAATAAAAGAGTCACATATTTCTCTAATTAATAACTGATTTGCCAGAACATAAAAATATGGGTCAGCCAAACCAGTTCATAATCATGTGGTGAATTAAAAAATCAACATATTTTGGCTTAGTTTTCTTCAGAGTGAGGAGCTGAAATATTCCGGAGAGAAATCACTGTCCATTTTTAGACGAAATAAAAGTCTGATTATCATCACCTGGTAATCAGACCTGGGATTATCTTCCTTTTTCTCTATCAGTAAAACCTTTAGTCTGTTAGTGCCCTTGAAAACACTGACAGGTGTTTTGTAAAATGTTTTAACATCTTCTTCCAGTAACTAGGGAGACTTGAAACCAGTCCATCTCTTACAGAAAACTGGGAGAGAAATAGGTAAGAGCATTGGAACTCATCTCTCAAGATTAAGATGAAGAGAACTGGCATTATGGAGAATTATAGTTTTGTTAGCATGTTTTAATAGTTCATTAGAGTCAAAACATAAGGCAAGAGACTCCTAGAATTTATTGCACTCATTTGGGAAGTAGGGTCATGGATTCCAGTCCACATTTCTGTCACTAATSTTTTTTTCTCAGTGACTGCTTCATGTGAAATGCAAGTATTTCTTTAGTTCAGGGCTCAAGGGTTTCACCCTCTCAGATGAGTGGTGTAATGTTTGGGAGATATGTTGCCATAGTTTTCTTACATATAATCCCTCTCTCTGGATAAATGGCACAGAACAACTTTATTCTCCCCACATTACATTAAATACATTTAAGTAAAGGCTTAATTTTAGTTTGACAAAGTTTTTGATTGCTCTAGGTGTATGCCATCTTAGGTTAGGAAGACATTCTGGAACACCTGAGTAATGAAGGAATATGCTGGTAAATAGCAATTGAAATATTGTTAACACTTGACTGCACACAGACACCCAGAATTACAACTTCAGTGCCAGAAAAACCCAAGTGTTTATAAGATAGAAATCTGTATGCTCGAAGGATCTTCAGGGCTGTGCAACAGAAGAACAAAGATTTTAAGAATGAAAAGGTAGTTACATTTAATTATAGTGACAGACATTAATTTGAGGATTTGAATTAAAGTGATTCGGATCTTTCACAACACCTAAAAGGACTGAAGAAATCCACCAACTCCTAAAAGTGTAGCTATTTTTTGCCTCAAAATGGGCTCACAGGAGGGGAGCAGATGAAGGAAGATGTGTTGATCAGATGCCTTGGGTATAATAGATGCCTTCCCTAGCTTACCTTTGTTAGGTATTTAAACATGAATAATTAAACATCCTCTAACAGTTAATGCAAAACTCAAGTTGCTCCAGGGAAGATTTAGATTGAATATTAGGAAAAATTTCTTCACTAAAAGAATTATCAGGCTGCCCAGTGAAGTGGTGAAGTCAACATCCTTGGAGATATTTAAAAAACTGGTAGATATAGCACTTAGGGACATGGTTTTGTGGTGGACTTGGCAGTGGTGGATTGATGATTTTAGAGGCCTTTTCCAATTTTAATTAATTTATRATGCTGTATAATTTCCAAGCAGCTTGAAGAAGCAACATCAGCAAGTAACAAAAGTGAAAGGAAATATTTACCAGGTGAAGATGGAATTGTCAACACAATGTTCTTCCACGTCCAAAGAATCCCCTTTCCATGCTCTGCAGGGCTTGACAATTTCCACATCAGCTGCAGAAAGTTTCTCTCTATATGAAAATGTCAGCAAATCTAAAATGTATGCAGAATTAGAAACCAGGTTGATGAAAATTGAAAATGTGCTTGGGTGTGGCGACAACTTCCAAATCCAYTCTGTACTCGTAAATTTTATATTGCTATTTTTAAAGGTTGTTTATGCTAACACATTTTTTTTAATTGGAACTTGACCAGATTGTGCATATTTTATGATGCCGTCACTTTCCAGAATATCATTCATAGTTTCTTTTTTTTCTAACATTTACAAAATTTAATGACTTTCCTCCTATAAAAGACATAGGCATCTGCATTTTTTTGAAATACAATCAGTTTAAGCTGTTTAAAAACAGGAGGGGGGAACATCCTGCTTGATAGTTTACCAATAAAAATGAGGAAAGATATAAAAAACAACAACAGGAACAGACACCCCCTACTTCTAGCCTGAGAKTTCTACAAAACAGAATGCAGTGTTTTTCTGCTTGGAATGAAAATGCAGATACAAGAATAACAGGATAGAATGGGCTAAAAGTTTTTCAGTGAAATTGTACTTATTTAAAAAATTATATTTCATTGATCCCTGTTGTTCAAAAACTCTTGGGGTGAAGGGAACATTATACAATTGTGAGAGAAATTAAAAATTCCTGGAGGACCAGGATCTCAGGATTTTCAGAACTCTGCTRTTTCAACTGCGAGGTAAATATTACTGTAGTTTTCTTCCAGCAATTAGAGCATACTTTTACTCACTCATTGGGCTGATATTATACTGAATTGGTTTGGCTGACCTAGATTTTTCTTAATTAATTTATTTATTTGCATAGGGTTGAATATGAAGACTAATCCTTCAGCTCAACTTTAATCCATCCTGTGTGACCTCCCTAAGGAGACAAGAAATCACATGATCCAGCACTCTRAGCACCAATTTGGTATAAATACCTTCTCTGCAACCTTGAGTGGATAGCCCAGATGATTCTATCAGTCATCTGTGAAATGGAGGTACTGCATTTCTACACCAYATGTGGAAATTTAGCCTAATTAACAGGCTAAAAAATACTCAATTTATTACTTATTGTAAATTCCTTTTAAAATCCCAATTGCACCCACATTCAAAAACAGTCACTGAAAAAGCATGAGACCTTGCCTTGTTTTACTCCTTCAAAAGCATCAGAAAATTTCTTTAGTACAGCATCAGCTACTGATACTGTATTAGACTTAAAACTTTTCAGTAAATTATTTTCTCTGCCTTCATTTAAATGAGAATCTGACTTATCAATTTTTCTTGTGTATTTTTACTACTTCTGAAGCTTAGATCAATGTGTCTTTCTTTTCAAACAGCTGTCCCTTTACACAATTGACCTTCCTACAAAGACTTTCTTTGTTCAGATGAATTTCTTATATTTTTCTTCTTCTTTTCTTCATCTTTTTTTAAATGAACCTAAAGGTAATTGTGTTCCTCACTGTAAGCTGAATTATAATAGCCACTTTTGAGAATAGTGCTTTGTACAATGGAGACCACTTGATGATGATCTGATATAAAAATAAACCTAGGAGAATAGATTGACTGAGGAACAGTGTCCCAGAATATGCAGTATAACACTTGTGAGAGAAATAGGATAGTGATAATACCAAAGACAGAAGAATTCTTTTGACCTGCTGAAGTTCTACAGTGCTACACTATAACACAGATAACCTTATAATTGTCCAGCTTTTAGTAGTACAAGGGGTCCCAAAACTGTAAGAGGTAGAGAGAAAGAGGGAGACAACCTTACTAAGAAGATCTGCAGTGCAGAATGCAAACCAGAATTTTTTTCACCCCAAACTGGAGATATATTGTCTATGATCTTGCCTTTTGTCCCTGTTTAGGAGATGTTCAGAGCTTGTGCATCTTCAATGTGCAGACTGATTTTGTTTGTTTGCTGCATTCCAGCAGGAAATTATTCCTATACTTRTTTTCCTATTTCACTCCCAGGTATTAAAGAAGACTATAATTTTTAACTTATGGAAGCATTCAGAAAAACAGTGGCATTTTAGAAACACTAGTCACAGGGTTCTTCTTTGCTTTGCTGTTTCTTAATAGTTAGTGATCTTATCCACATATCTTCCCTTGAAAAAAACCAGAAACTTCTCAAATAGATACTCTCCTCAACTGCATGGTGCAAATATGACCCAGCAGAAGAGAGCTGGAGAGCTCCTTCCAGAATCCTTCACACTAACCATTGCTGTCATTAGGGGTACAAAGTGGCTGCAATCTTTAACATTATGATGCTGAGGCTGTGGCTAGGTCATTGATATAGACAAGGCAGGCACAGTGCCCCTGTCAAGCAGGGGGAGGCAGAAGGGAAGTTACAGTCACTGTGAATCTGCCTTTGGACATAAATAAGGAGCAGGATCATAAGGATAATCATTCTGTGTTCTGTTTGCTGTTGGTGTTTCCTGTGTCCTTTCAGTTGTTGGGCAAAATACTGGGAACTCYATACATTCATCCCTTCCCCACTCTTTTGGCTTTTCTATCAGAGTATTTCAAAACTACTCTTATAGTTTGAAGAGTTTTCTGCTGTTGGTCACAAYTTAATCATAAAGAATATTCCCCTTACATATAGGCATGGTGATAAGAAGAACGAGAGTAGTTTGTAGGATCTTTCAGGTACCATTGGAAATTAATTTCCTCAAAGAGAGATTTAAAGACAGACCTTTAAATATTTGGTTGGTTTTGGGTTTTCGTTTGTTTGGGTTTTTTCTTTGTTAGGTTTTTGTTTGTTTTKTTTGATTGTTTGTTTTTTTAGTTGCAGTAGAAAATWATTTCTTACCACACCTGAGAGTCTTGGCCTGGGAGGTTTTGAGCTTGTTAACACCACACAACCCTTGTAAGCCCACTGGACTCCCAAGAGGTAACCCTTCAGTATCATTGCTGGCTGAAAAGARCAAGACTCCCAGGGCATAAGACACCTTTTTGCTTGGCACACGCACATTTGTGGGATCCCTGTCCACAGGTAATAAGGCAGATTGAAAAGTGGGCCATGGTCATAGGAAGTATGCCTCAGACTCCTTTCTGAGAGCAATGTCTCAAAGTTCAGACAGTTGTTCTGTGTTTAAGCAGAGCTTCATGTTATTAGATGTCAGACTCTTGAACATGTTCTSAGCTCTGTGCATGACTTGCAAAGGCAGCTGGAAGAAGGCATCAGAAAGTAGAAGAAAAGTCTACATCCATAATAGAAGAGTGTCCTTAAGTCATGTGTCCTTGGAAATGTAACTTCTCTGTTCTTCTGTGAGAATTTATATGTTCCCAGGCATTGCACCACATCCCCTCTGCAGAGGGTATAATGGCAATAGAATCAGCCTTTTATATTCTCAAAGAAAGGTCAACATACGCTTTTATAAACCTTGAAAACATCCTTTTTGCACTTTCTAATAATCAAATGTGTTGAAAGAACAAATTAATTCAACGTAAACATTTCMTGTTCAGCAGTGTATAGTCATGCAGGACAGTGCATAATGAAAAGCTCCAAAATAAAGAATGGACAAAAGTACATCCCTATTAAAAGCATAGATTTATTGACCTATCGATGTGTTTAAAAGGTCTCTGCTCTGAAACTAGGCTATATGTAAATAAGAACAATTGAAAGCAAAGGACAAATTCACAGGAAGAATTGAAACTATATGAATCACTCAGGCTTTCTGTAGCTGTACTTACAAATTATTTTTAACCTGTGCTTGTCTCTGATCCTGAATTCTTTGGTAGGATTAAAAAAAAAAAAAAAAAAGCCTGTTTCTATTCTACAAAGGCAATTCTTACCTAAATTAAAAGCAGTGTGTCTTGACACTGCTGACTGGCTTATTTTTAAACCATAAACATTTTAAGGGACAGGAATATAAGAATTTATGGCAGCCATTTTTTAAACACTAGGAATAAGAAAAAATGCAACATGAATATTTAAAGTGAATATTGAATAGAACTATACTCATTCCTTTAAAAAAATCACAATCAAATCAAACTAAACAAACATAGACAAACAAAACAAAAACATCATAGTTCTCTTATTTTTAAACTCTCTTTATTCATTCATTCATGTTCATAAATTTTCTTTTTCTTACAAAGTAGACAGTATATTTTACACTCAACCCTGTAAACATAAAAATAATTCTTCAAGTGTATTGCTATGATTTCTATCCCTATTCAGAAAATAATATTGAAGAAAATATCTTTATATATACATGTTAAATGTACATCCTGTTTATAACTGACACCAACTGTTATATAGACATCATTGCCTCAAGATAACTTGGGAAACAAAACTTTGGGAAAATCTTAGGATGCTGACAAATTTTCTCTGGGAAATCTSTCGGTGTTTAGGCTCTGCCTGCTTGGAAGTTCACCTTGTACCTACTAAGCAACCACAGCACCCTAAARGATTCAGAACAAGAAAAATATATCTCTTCCCTGAGATGTTCCAGAGTGGAAGAGTTTCTTCTAATTTGAATGAAGATGYTGGCCTTCCAATGGTGCAGCTGATCCCTAATCACACCCAGTCTTTTGCCAGTGTTCCCATAGGTCTGGGAGAAGGGAAGACATCCAGGGTGGCAGATGGCAAGAGGTAGTAACATCTGAAACAAAAGACTTGCATATCTCACCTTATGGAGATTTCAGATATTGTGCATATTAAAAAAAAAAAAAATAAAAACAAAAAAACAAAAACATAAAATTAAATTCAGTGGGGCAGAAAGGTAGTGGAAGTAGAGGTTCCTCAATAGATTTCACACACATACCCTTTATTTTGTTACCAAATCTTCCCCTGAAACTGATGGAAGCTTAGACAGCTAAATATATCTCCAAATCTGACACATAGAGTAAGATGCTTCAGTGCATAAAACAGTGGGATTAGGAAGAAATAGAAATGCACACATCATTAAGGACTCACTGATGTTAGTGAAAAGATAGAAAGTTTTGAACTGTCCCACTGAAGATGAGCAATGTCTTCGTTGTCCTGAACCTGTTCTTTGGGAAAAGACTGATAGTTTGGGAAACCCAACTTGAAGGTAACATATTTGGGGAGTACCAATTTATCCTGGTATTTCACTCACAGTATCTTTCTAGTGCTGTGATTCCACCAAATAAAATTTGCAGCATTCTTGGTGGGCAGAAGACAAACTTGCTGGGTTATTAAAGTTCTCATAGTAGCCCAAGAGAAAATAGAGAAAAAAGTGGAGGGAGAATGGGTAAAGACATCATGCTGAGTTATTATTAAAGTTGTTCAAACAGATTACCAAGATTCTTCAAATGGAAGGAAGAATGTATCAAACATKGTTCAACTTTTAGACATACTTTCAACTTTATGGGTGAAATTAGAAAATATGGAACTGCATTAGGTTGGGGAATTCTATTTTATTTTTTTGACATACTATTAGCTATGGAGCTCAGCAATTTTAATTTGCTTTTCTGTTGACATCCACTTACTTGCTCACAGTCAGACACATGCTTACATCAAATAAAACATAAATGTCAGATGCCATCATTAACATCACTGGAGTTAGGCCATCTTAATCAGATATCCATAAAGTGCTTCTAATTTAGGCATAGCAAGTACCCATGGAAAGGGAGGAACCATTTTCTCAGATTAATTCCAACCAGTTCTGAAAATAAAGAGCTTTCARGCATTCCATGTTAGCTATCACAGTACTTTCTTCAGCATTCACTTGCAGCTCAACCAAATAAGTGTCCTATCCTTATATCCTACACAATTTTCTTGCAAAATTTAGGGGTAAAACAATTACAAAGAGCTTGTAATGCAYCAAATTAATCAATTAATGAATGGGTAATAACATCAGAATCAGGGCTTACAAGGTGGATCTCTTTTGGGTTTGCCTTTATGGAATCCCTTTGTGCAACATCTAAGGTCAAACTTACAATACCGGAAAGGTTTGAGTCCATTGGAAAAGAAAGTTAAGCAAATATTTTGACTAGGAAAACAGAAAAGAAAAGGAAGAGTGAGACTTTAAGCRCATGAAAAGAAGGATACAGGGTGGTATAATAAAGTTGATTTCTTCCACTACAAATCTTTATCTCTGACTACCACGAGAACAAGAATACCATTACTCCTAAACGTGTTGCCACACATTTCAAATGGATAGCCATGATGATAGTCCCCTGTTACTTTTAAAGAAAATGAGCAAGAAAGTAACTTAGGAAAGCTGAATTTTAGAAATAGCTTTTCACGAAGTAATTAGGGAAAGGGAAAAAAAACCCTTCAAAAGCCAGACATATCACCCTGTTTGATGAGCTAACTCCTCTGAAAGGAAGACTAATTTTTCCCAGAAATATTGGAAACATAAAACTGAAGAGGACAGCCCTAGATCCAAAGGCATTTCCATCTCTCGAACATCTGGTAAAGGACCTGTGATCAAGCAATCAGCTTCTGACTTTTCTACTCGGAAGGTAAACTGAATGCTGAGACACAAACCAGTGTTTCAGCACATTCATTTTTCTTCCTTTTTTTCCTGGAGTAAAGGTTCAGCTCTCCTATGTCCTCTCATGTTGCTCACGCTAAACTTGTGTGTCTCATGCTGCTTCTGTGTCTCACGCAAGAATCTGCTTTGCTATGTAAGTAAGTAAAGAAACTTCCACTAAAATCACTTAATGTTAAATCAGTTAATCAGTTAATCAACTTTTCAATATTGTTCCTCTTGCAAATGAACACATCAGACTCTGGCCCATATGATCAAGAAAAGTGCCTCTTCAAAGAGTCTTGTTGATGCTGTTTTATTACGCAAAACACGACCCCCAAATCTGTGTTTACATGACAGCAGAGAAGGTAATAGATTTTGCCTTTTAAAAGAATTTGTGTTACAAAAAAATACATTTACGTAGAAATAGATCTAACATAACACATGTCTTAAGAAGCTGCCTCAAAATATATTTACCCGGCAAAACAGCTGTTCTGGTCTCCTGAGTAAATAATTRAATATTTTTAAAGAACTGGACCTACACATATTTACCTGATAAAGAGGAACAAATACTGCCAATATTTTTTTATTGTACTTGGAATACATAAAAATTATTTCTGCAAGGACATGATCTAATCTGGCCCTCATGATCTTGTAATCCTGTCCTGAGGGACAGCTTTACACCAGAGGTAAAGACAAAAAAATGCCACCACTCCACCCTCCAAAGGAAAAAACAAAAAAAAACCCCAAAAATATCAACCAACCAACCAATAAAACACACCAGAAAGACCTCAAATAAAAACCCCATTTAAAAAACAACAAAAAAACCCAAAACAGACAACAACAAAAAACCCAAACACAAAAATGGTCCACAACACCAAGGGCAAAAAACCCCGCAAACAAATAACCCAAAAACCAGTGAAAAAGCCCCAAAAGCATTCCAAAGACAGAATTATTTTTAATGACAATTTTTGTATGTCTTGGGTTTTAGKAATAATGATGGAAAATTCATAATTTTGAAAATATTCTGGTTTTACACCCTGAAATTAATATTCTAATTTTCATCACTGACATGCATTTTCTGCCATGCATAGGTGTTTTCTCGGTTTGGTCTTGTAACCTGGTTGCTTTTCAGTCCAAGGAAGGTGGAAACACAAGCTRGAAAAGAGTATGGAAAGCCTTTGTGCGGCCTGTGTGATGCTTCTGGATGGTTTGGAAATGAGGAGCAGAATTCCAGCCTCACGGCCACAGCCTTGTGGGGGGACTGACCCAGATCTCCAGGCTGAACCTGCAGAGGCAGTAACACAAAATCAGAGCTACATGTGTGTGTGTGTGTGTGTGTGTTCAGGTGTGTGTCTGTGTGTGTGTCGTGCACGGGAGCTGTCCACAGAGCAGCAGGGGCTGGGAAAGATGCTCAGCTCGATGGCTGCTGGCACTCACTGACAGCTGGTTTCTGTAGGAGGCTGAGCTAGAAAATGTCATGTTTTATGAAACTGCCTCCTTCACCTGGAGGATTGCAGTGAAAGACAGAAGCAGAGCAAACTTTCAGTGTTAGCAGCTTCCAATACTGATGATTTGGCCTAAGGTCTGGTATCACACCTAATTTTTCAGCAGTCARTGTGAAGTATAAGTAAAAGAATGGAAGAATAGAATAAATTTTAATCATTAGCAACTCAGTCTGTTTTGTTTCCTGCATTTTTTTAACTCTTGTGAAATTTTCCCCCCCCATAAAAATGGTCCTCTTTACATATAAAAGGAGTTCTCTCCTGCAAATATCAGGGAAAGCTTTATTTCTTATAAAACAGCAGGGGTAGAGTGACATTAACATGAAGAATAGACAGGAACTTCCAATATTAACTTTGGTTTTCCACCATCTTTAAACCTATACAGAAATTCACATGATTAATTGTAGATGTCTACAATGAAGATATCACCTTAGAGGCTCTGCATAGTTAGTGGGCATTTCCAGGATGCAATTCATCTTGGACCAAAGAAGAGATTTTAAAGAGATCAGATGAATTGTGACCTGGAAGTATCTATTGTTCTTCACTAAGTGTAATGGAAGATGAGTGAGTTGGTGAGATGCTGATTTCTGTACCACTGACGTCTGGATTYAACTGCAAGCACGCCTTCTCATTCCTGGCCTGTGCAGGAACAGACTCAACAGCTGCAACTCCATCCATCAGACTGCTGTGACTCATGTTGGACTGGAATTTGGCTTGAATAAAGGTCATAGCAAAGTCACAGCAAATGACATTTTCAGTCTAGTCACCTTTTCATTTTACAGGTATGCACACTGCTCTAAGTAGCACATATGAGCAAGAGAGCCTCTTTGTTTACCCAGAAAAGCATCAAGTCATTAAATCTGAGAAAGATGACAAACAGATGCAAGGGATTAATTCCAAACACGTCTGAAAGCTATTAACAATGCTATCTGAGCTTCTCTCACAAACCTGAAGAGTGTTATTTCTGCTACATGTAACTTTCCTATTGCTTAAGCAGTCACCGACTTCTTTGGAAACACAAAACTGAATTCTTACATATTTTCTCAGGTGAGGTTTCTGAAGTGTGCTTTTCACACAGCCTGGGGTGATGCAATATTTTGCTTGATGTGAAATAAATATCTGTATTTCTGTACTGAAGAGCCTCAACTGGCTTTGGCAATGACATGTCTGTGAGCACACTAAGGGCACCAGGACACATGTATAGGTGTAATTGTGGCACCAAATTCCATTTGTCTCATCCATCCAGAACAACATCTTCTCAATCCTGAGGAGGAAATGTGGCTGAAGAAACAATCACATTGAAAAAAAAAGTACTTTTAAGTAGCCTTATCCTCCCTCAATATTTCAATTCCATAAGACAGCTAGGATATATGAAGTAGTTGCTGATAAGATCTGGTGACAGAGAGCTCATATGAAAATAATAATTAAAATGCTTGAAAGAAGGGTTTCTCACTCAGTTATCTACTTTACCCTTTATGTTCCCACCATTAAATAGAATCTCTTAAATGCAGATGGTTTCTTAGATGTTCAGAGAAAAAAGAGGCTTGAATCATGAGCTGACATGGGCTGTGAGAGTGCTCCAGCCTTCTGAACCTTCCCTTGTTGATACGAGAAAAAACTGACCTGGCTTGTTTAATTATGTGAGAGCATTTGAAGCTGGGAGACACCAGCAGCCCAGAGTCAGATTCTGTCTCTGAAATGGATTTGAAGAGGTTTCTGGATTCTGTCTGTCTTGAATTGCAGTTTTACATGCCTCACTTTTGTCCTCAAGTCCCTGTGGCCATGTCAGGTGTCTGGCTGCCTTCAGACATCACAGAAATTGTTGCCAGCYCAAGAGTAGATCTCACTTATAGGTTGGACAACTACTCTTCCTATGCCTCAGTGGAATCTGGGAAGTGGCACGTAGCACTTGCTTTTTTTTTTTCCCAGGAATGGTGAAAATAAGTATGAAGAAATTGCAGCTACAGAATCTTCCYGATTAAGCTGTTGTGGAACAAGCTCTCATTTCACTTACTCTGGTGTAAACCAAAAATAAATTACAGTTACCTTAGTTTGTATCTGTATATGTCGTCACAAGAAAATTAATTTGATAATCTTTTCTTAAAAATTCTAGTGTGTTATTTGTTTGTTTGTTTTCATAAGATTATGGTGAAACTGTTGATTAGAGGAGAGAGACTTTATTCAAACTGTTTGAAAGACAAGGAGAAAAGGCTGTTGCACTGATGAAGCATAATCACATTAATACTTTATTGCTGTATTTGTCAATATATTAGAGCAATATTTTATTGTATACATTATTAAATGTTGCTGTTAAATGTTTTATGCTGGTTTGTTCCTTTTTTTTTTATTTTGACTGTGATAAATTTTGATCTGAAAGATTGTTTTTTTCCTTTGAAGCAAGAAAAAAATGGTATCATTACATTAAAGAGAATTTATGAGATCTAAGTCAAACCTAGTAAATAAAAAAGATGGTATTTTTCTGCCGCTTCTTAATCTTTCCCCTTCCCACCTGCTCTCTTTGTGTGAGTTCTCCATTATTTTCCCAGAAACTGGAGGGCTTATGACTTTAAAACCTGTATTGTTGGAGGCTGAGAACTCTTTGCCTTTTACAGTATCTCTACAAAACATCTGTAAGTCCTAAGCAACAAGCAGGAATTGGTTGAAGAAGGAAATATAGATGAATCACTAAGTAATACTGTCTACAGTTTGMCTTCCCAGGGGAGTGAAAAAGAGGAATAATAAAAGCAACATACCAACCAAACTACTGAAAATAACATTKTAAGTTTAAACTATTGAATGGAAAATTAGGAGAAAAAGGAAAGAATATAGAAATCAGGGTCATGCTAGCYCCAGAAGCCAGGAAATTAAATGCAAGATTTTTGAAGTCTCTCAGTACGCATAGATCCTTAATAAGAATATTGTGCCTGTCTGCCACTTGAGCTTTTGAAAACACCTTCCTGAAATCCTTTATCCCTTTTTCATGTAGATGTGTCATATCCATAACAGTTGTGGAAGGCCTTCCTTCCTTTAATATGAAAGGAAGGAGGGAGGAAAAATGTAGATCACTATGTAGAAAGCCAAATAAAGCACCGCTTCACAAATGGAAATCCAAAACCTGAGGAATCATGGCAAGGAGTCTAAATGTTTAGAGAAAACCTTGAGTAATTTCATGYGTGGCTGAAAAAGAGCAAGTCAGGAGGAGACTGAGGGGAGACCTCATCACAGTCTAAAACTTCGTTGTGAGGGCAAAAGGAAGGGCAGGCAATGATCTCTTCTCTCTGGGGAGCCCTGAGAGGACCCAAAGGGAATGCAGTTGGGCCAGGGGAGGTTGGGTTTGGATATCAGGAAAAGGTTCTTCTCCCCAGGGGTCGTTGGTCACTGGAACAGACTCCCCCGAGCAGCAGAGGTCACAGCACCAAACCTGAGAGAGCTCAAGAAGCTTTTGAACAATGCTCTCAGGGTCTTGGGAAAAGCCCTTTGCAGGGTTAAGAGTTGGACTTGATGAYCCTTGTGGGTCCCTTCCAAATCAGGTTGTTCTGTGATACTGTGATTTTGCTCCTGGCTTTTCTCGCTGTTCTGTTACTGTTCAGAGCACAAAGCCTCCACCCTCTGCTGGCAGTCTTGCTGCTGCCAAAGCATCCTGCTTCAGGGGGTTTGAGAAAAGCTCCCCAAGGAACACCTCCTGAGGCATCCATGTCTTCTGTCATTATTACTGTGAGGTGACTGCCTGGAAACTGAACAAACTGCTGCTTGAACAGTGGTTGTTCAATAATCACTGAATAAATGTTTAATAAACTTTGTAAGATCACAGACTTTAAATATACTTTTCCATTTTAAAGGTGTTATTTTTCTGTCAGAGGAGCCACCCACCCCACCCATTTCTTCCAGACTGTTTTCTGATCTCATCTAATAAAAAAATTGAGGTAATTTATTTAGAATTTCCATTTGGTCATGTATGTGGAGCATGGATTCTTTTGAAAATATGTTGATAACTAGTCCTAAAGCAAAAGAATAAATTTCTTCCTTTTGTAAATCTGATCAATGTGCAGCAGAACTTACCCATTTTTTTTCCTATAAGACCAGGGTATTTTCTCAAATCCCAGTGGAGTACTGTTTATGAGTGTGGTTTTTAATTGCAATCATGTTACTAGATTGAACTGAGCTCTTGGTCATCCTTGACTGATCCTTCCTTCATCATCCAGAAAATCCTTTTTCATCTTCCACCATAATTATAATATGGCAACCTATCTAACTTAGTACATTTTATAATTAGCTACTAATTATTGAATWCTCTCTGACACCAATTTTTACCACTGTTCCACGCCTATATGTAAATTATTWTATTATTGAAAGACTAACTGTAAAGTGCAACAAGATATTTTTCTGTAGATTTTTTAATGAAAGACAATTTATAAAATGTTTTTCTTTGCAAATGTCTAGATGCACATAAAAGGGTATAGCTGTTATTTGCATGCATGCATAGGTACATGCACTCCCATACACATGTAGGACAAAATGCTTCATTTGCAGATCGTTGTTTTGTGTTCTCTAATTTGTTTTTTTCTGTTCCTGTTACATTTTTGCATACCATAATACCTTGGAGGGGTGGGAAGCTAGGTGTTTGTTTTTTCCTCTCAAGGGAAATAAAATTTTCAAAATGAAACTTTAATGTTTTAGTTTAAATGACTGTATATGTTGTAAACAGTCATTAATATCATGGCAATTTTTGTTTAAGTTATGTCAATGTTATTCTTTGGCAAAGATGTGCAAAGAAGCCTTGGTTTTCAAGACTGCAGTAAGGGAGAGAGGTTAGGGCAGCCAGTTTCTACATGCACACAGCGATACCTGCCCTGCTCTGGAACAGTCAGACCAGACACAGGAAGAGACAATATCACACCAAACTGCTCTAGGGGGACTTCTGTGTGTGAGAAATGGTGGCTGCCACCTCTGCATCAGAGTCAGGTAATGCTTCCCTCTCTCCTCACATTTGCATTTCCCTGTGTAAGTAGAGCAATGAGGGTCATGCTCCAAGTTTTTGTCTCTGATTCCTGAACTAGATGTAGTGCTCAGCATCCTAAGTGAGACACAGGACACTCAACTGCAATTATCAGTGACTCACCTTCCTTTGGCTCTGGCAACAGAGGCCTGTAATTTTGGGGCTGGACACTCTGAGTTCTGTTTCTGCTGAGATATTAATGGCTGAGGATAGTACAAAATGTATTGGCAGCTGCAGCATCACTGAAGATCATCAGCTAGTTAATCACAGTGTATGCAGTGTAACAACTCCATCCTATTAGCAGCATGTTGTGGGATTTTTTTGCAAGAAGATTTAGAGTTTCTAAATGACATTTGGTCCCGCATGCCAAGTTCTGTATTTTCACAAACCAATAGGCAATCCCTGCCCCAAAAAGCTTAGACCCTGATCCACAGAGGAAATTCAGCTCTTACTTTCTAGTCCATCAAGATAAATTACCTTGATTTACCTTTGTGAATCTGGGCCCCAGAGTTGAAAGAAACAAAGCATAATAGGAGACAAAGTGTGACTGTCCCCATGTTGCACAAAAGCACAGAGAAATGGAATTGCCCAAGGTCATGTAGGGCACAACAGGAACAGAATTCAGGTCTCTGAGTCCCAATCTAACATATTAACTACAGATTCTACTTTCTTCCCCTCTGTGCTTTTATACTTTCATGCATGGTACAGAAAAGACCAAGTGCCATGTATTATTGAACCAATCTCTCCTATTTTAAGCTCCTGACTTTACGTTGCAAAGGTGCTTAGCAGGAAATTAATCAAGGCTAAAAAAGAAAAAAAAGAGAAATAAATTAAAGGAATCTATAAATGTATTTCCAGCAATTTGCAACTAGAAAGTTAGATCAATACAATATGAATCAGAAAATACAATAGGAAAACAAAAAAAAAGTCTCTACGTTAAAGAAWGCCATACTTACATTCCCACTGTGTTAAGCCCTTCAGAAAAATCTACTTCATCTATATTATTTCCTCTCTCTTTCACTTTAAAGACAAATCTCATAATTTYCACTTTTACATATGCCAACACCCAAACCAATTTCAATAAGGTTTCTTCTGCCCGGACCATGCCCTTTTAAGCACCCCCCCCTCACCTTTGAATCTGCTCTGGAATTTGTTTCTCATATTTTTTTCAAWTTTTTTTTTTAATTATTATTATTTAAGGATCATAAAGTGTAAGTCAGGTTGCTGCATTTTCAGAGACAGATGAAGCAAAGTGCTCCACTGGGAGTATTCAGCCCCAGTGCCTTGCTGTATTACGGCATATGGAGTTGCGTCTCCAGGCGCTGACATTAGCAGTCCTGCTTCAGGTAACTCATTTAGCTTTGGTGTCATTTTACAATAAATATACCATCCACCGACACAAATTAGACAGCTATTGAGATTAATTTTGAGGGACTATCGGCAACATCTTAAATCAAAAATCATTCTTTATTAGCATGCTTGGCTGTACAGTGCTCTCTTTTCCCCTTCCCCCCTCCCTTCCCTGCCACAAGAATAAATGAGCCCCCATGGYTGACACAGCGCATCAAGTGTTTTATAATAGTCTAATTGTAGCTAATGGTTTGTGCAGCTAATTAAGGCCCTATGAATTACAGTAATCAGTCAGCCTCATCTTCTAAACCAGATAGTTCTATTCAAGCGTCCCTTTAGGAAGAAACAAAAAAAAAAAAAAAAAAAAATAGAGAGAATCAGGCGAAAAAGTCTGAAAAGAAAGAGAGAGAAAGGAAAGAAAGAGAAAAGAGAGCATAATGCATAATAGTGTGGTATGTTCATTATGGTGCAAATAAATTAATATAACTTTTCTTTCCATTTCTTGTTAGTTATTACAGAAATGCTTATGTAAAGCATTTATTTCGGGTCCTGGCATTTTTTTTGCAATAGCAGAAGAGAGAATTATGGTGTTCTTATTTCTGATGCAGGATATAGATTGCAATGATGGTACTTCATTGGCTAAGAATATCTTCAATTGGGCAAAATGCTCTGGCTGAATTGTGACCCAACATCATTTAAGATAAAAGGTTAAATATAGGACGRGTATACCTAAGCACTAATTGCACTGTAAACAGATGTTGTGGGTGAAACTGGAGGCTGTAAGTGCAGAGTATGTCATTAAGTTATGGAGAGAGCTTTTTTAGTGCAAGATGGCGGGTGCCTCCTTTGAGAGAATGTCTGTACTGCCCAGGACATTTACTCACCAGCTCATCCATGCTGTTCTGTGTTAAGCAACTAAGTAATCCATAAAAAGTCCTTAACTGCTCCCTTCTTTCCACAGTGGAATGGAGGAAGAGGAATGAAAGAGTAAAAGCAAGGAAACACATGGGCCAGGATAAAAATAGCTTAAAAAGTGGAGGAGTGGAAGAAGAGAGAGAAAACACAAACAAAAAAAACTTTATGCAAAGACAGTAACTGACCATGTCCCATCTTCAGACTAAAACACAGATATATCCAACCAGAATATGAGCTGCTCAGTCCTCCCACCTCTCCTTTGTTTTTGAGCATGACAATGTGCAGCATGGACTCTCACTGACAAGATTGGCTCCTCTGCCTGGTTATGGCTTCTCCCAGCATCTGTGYGCCTTAAATGCAATTATTGGGATGTTATAAACAGAGAAGACATTGATGCTGTGTAAATACTGTTTAGCAGTAGCTAAAATAGTCTGTCATCATTGTCATTTTGGCCACTTTTCTCAATCAGCACCAAACAAGCAGCTATGAAGAACTTTAACTGCAACCCAGACAGACCCAACACACAAACATTTTCCTGCCTGCATGAGGGGTATGTGTCATTCAGATCCTGACCTCTATGTTTACAAAGTGCACTTGGCAGCAGACAATGCTGGGATTCACTTTGGAGAATTTTCCTGTTTGGGAGAGACTTCCAGAAGAATAAAGGAGATGATCAAATTCCCTTCGCAAAATTTAATGTAGATGTGTAAACTCACYGCCTTAAGTCCTCACTTCAATCAGTAGTGAGTGGTGGTCAACTTTAGCACATAATACCTCTAACTTTTTTAGGTGGTTAAACACCTGCCTTTAGCCGAATGAAGTCTAGTGAGAAAAATCTCCCAAACAGTGTTCACACCCCATTCACCTTGAGGACTGATTTGCATTTGACTTGACAATAATGGCGGAAAAGGATAGGTCTTTTTCTTCTAAAAGTCACTCCTCATTTTTCATGAAAGCCATRGGTCAACATGAGAAAAGTTTGGACTTCATCATGAGGCAAGTACAGAGATGGAAGACTGAAGCAACAAAAGAACTAAAGCATTTTGTTTAAATTTTAACAATCCAGACCTCAAGGCTTCTGTATACACTCACTTTGATGATATCTACGCTAATGAATTAAACAGATCCAGGGGATGTTCCCACGTTTTTCTGAAAGTTAATATTGTTTAATTATCCCAAAAAACAAAACAAAACAAAACAAAAGGCTCATTCCATCTTGAGATTGAATAGATGATCCTTGATGGTGTAAAATTACTGCTGCTCTTGCCAGACTCTACAAGTTTTACTGCTGTTCTTGCCAGACTCTACAAGTTGTTCCTGTTGTAGTGTTACAGGTTCATCATCAACAGCAGCACTGATCAGAAGTACCAGACATAGCTCCACATAAGCCAGCGTGTTTAGACATCCCAGGTTTTCACTGTTAAGTTCTGTTACACAAAGGTCCAACTTATGTCCATATTTATGGTCTGTTTGCATTCAGAGATGAAGAGCTGCATTGTTTGTGTTACATGCAGAGCCTTGTCTTGCTGTAATTTTCAGAACCTGCCCCCAGCCTGAGCTGAGGATGTCACTGTGTTCATGTTTATCAGCAGAAGAAAGAAAGCTATGTCCTCWTTGCAGAAGAGGGTGTATTTATGATACAGCCTACAGTCAAGGTTCTCAGATGCCCATCCCAGCCATGTAGAAGATGGTGCATTTATTGCTTTGGTGCCTAGAAAGACATGGGAGATGATATCTCCCTGATTCTTCAACTTGCATGAGCAGGGACCAGGAGCTCTCAGCATGCTGCTGAGCCCACTATCCTTGCAGTGTGAACACAGGGGCAGTTGTGAATGGTTCTGCCTTTGCAACCCAGTGCTCTCCATAGTCACTTAAAATGTAAGAAGCACAGATTCACTGATTGCTTTGCATTAAAGCAGACAAAAACACCTCTCCTATGATGAAACRCTGAGAGAACTGATACTATTCTCTGAAGGCTTTGAGATGAGCTTATTGTGGCYTTCCAGTACCTGAAGGGACCCAACAAGAAAGACGRAGAGGAACACTTTTCAAGAGCATGTAGTGACAGGACAAGGGGAAATGGCTTCAAACTGAAAGACAGTAGATTTARGTGTGATACTTGGAATAAAACATCCTCACTGTGAGGATGCTGAGATCCTGGCACAGGTTACCCAGAGAAGCTCTGGCTGGTCCATTCCTGGAAGTGTTCAAGGCTAGGTTGGATGGGTCTCTGAGCAACCTGGTACAGTGCAAGTTTTACCTGCCCATGACAGTGGAGTTGGAATGGAATGACCTTTAAGGCRCCTTGCAGCCCAGGCTATTCTGTGATTCTGTGTATAGTGTGTTGATCCCAAATTTAAACTGATAATGTCTTTTACTGTTCCACCATTTGTTTGAAAACTCCTGAAAGTTTTGATCTTGTGCTACTAGGCACCCAAAAAAAATTATTTTTCTGATTGAATTTCCTTTCTAATTTCCTGAGTTGTTGTTTGGTTTTGTTGTTTTGTTTTGTTTTTCGTTTCTGTCCTCTCACTTGTGTTATGGGAATTTCTTTGTTGTAGAATCATTTTTCTGAAAACTTCCAGTGCCAGACAGATYAGCAGACTGCACTGCCTGCCATGTTGCAATTTGCCCCCTTTTACAGTACATCCTATCACACCCTCCCAATGTCAGCTGCTTCACATTTGCAGTCCACAGTCCGACTTCATACTTAAAAAGTTGCCAGTCCATTTTTTGTGCAAGAACAAACCTGAGCTAATATTTATGAATGGCTGATTCCCTGCTGGTAGGAGACTAGCATAAGAGGTCTGAACCATTTTAATGCATCTAAAGCTCTGCTTCAGGTAAGCATTGGCTGGGACTGGTCAAGTACTAAATGTTATGCATATGTTCAAGTGCCTAGCTGAATCAGGACATGATGAAGGTGCATTTTCATCAGCCCATTTAAATCAATCCTGATCTGTAACCCCTCTACTCACTGCTATGTTTGAATTATGTTTTTCATTTGCAGACTGAATTTGAGTAGTGCTGTTACAATGAACAGAATAGGAAGAAGGTTTAAAGATCCATGAAATGTTTGTGATCTATTMAATGTGAAACAGATCTTGCATCTCCAGAAGTGAAAACCTAATACAATACCTAGGATTGAACTAAAATTTGATAAAATTAGTCAAACTTCTCACCTTGCTTTTACTTACTCCATTGGCTCTTCSAGATCTAGTCCCAGAGTCATGCTTTCTCTTTATATTTACTTTATATGTTAGGCTGCCATTTGCTCAGTGCAAGGTAAATATAGCTTCAGATACAAAATATGCTGTTTATGCTTAGGTCATGATTTTCATTCATTGTGTATACTTCCTTCTTGCATAAACACCCACAACAAAATGGGGATGAAGAATCACATCAAAAGAATGCCTGACATAATAAAGCTAAGGGTGGTGCCACGCTGAAGCTTATGMTATATAGAACCAGAGCTGAAATTTAGAAGTATTTGAAATCCAGATACAGCTAAAATCCCCTAAGTGGTCGTGGTTCCTTCAGTAAACTGTATTCAAAGTGAAATTATCTCCTTTTCCCTGACCTGACTATTAAGCTATCATCTCAGCACAGTCACTGTAGAATTTTCTAAAATTAATGGATTTATTAGTGATTCCTGAGTCTGTATGGTTGGTTTTAGCTGAAGGTACAATATTGTCTTTTATTCTCATTTTTCCTGCATTCCTACAGCTCTTTAACATTTACAGAAATATTACATTAGCAAAAATGAATAGCCTCCATCTCTGTCTCAGATTTATTTAAGCTACACATGGTRTAATACCTCTCCAAAGTACTACTTCTTAATAATAATACAATTAAAGTAATGAAGAAATTATCTAAATAAGCAATGAGGAATATTGACAAGGAAGATACCCTGAACAAGATACTTTTCTTCTGGATGAACTATCAGATAAATATGAACTGGGAATTAGGATAACAAAAAGTGTTGTAATTTATTAGGGATCATAGAACAGGTTATAGTACAGCCATAAATACAATCCAGATCTCCTAATTCCCATTCCAGTGTTCTGTCATTTACATCAAAAGTGTATCACACTGTAAACTGACTGCATGGGATTATTCTGCTCAAACAGTAATGGTAAGTATGGCAACTATTATTATTATTATTATTATTATTATTATTATTATTATTATTATTATTATTATTATTATTATTATTATTATTACTATTATTAGTGTATGTTGGAAAATTAAATAAATAAATGACCACTCTTTTCTAAGTAGGGGCTCAGCTTTCAGAGTGAAGATTTGCAGAACTTCTGTATGTATCTGACGACTTTAAAATGCTCAATTCACAAAGGATTCCATTTGCAAAGGACTCCATTTCCTTCTGGACAAGTATGGAGCTAAATGTTAGATGGCCTTGACCCAGAGTGGACAGTTGAATGAAGRCTTGTGTCTGTAGACGGTGATATCAAGCATCACCAGAAAAGCAGAAACTCACAGTCAGTTTGTTGATGTGCTTTCTAAACTTCTTTGACTAAATCTGCAATCAGTATGGAGATCATTCGAACACAAATGTGAGAGGGTGAACAAGCCAGATTGTGTGAATTATCTTGGGACAGCTACACGGAGCTTTGGCTGTAGGGATCCTTTTGCTACCCTCCTCTGACATGTAGCCAGTATTCCTGCGGGCTAAAAACCCCACCACGAGAACTGAGACTTGTACTCTCACCTTTAATATTTTCTCATCTATGAGCAAATTCAAGATTAGCTAAAGGCTGAGCAAGAGAACATAGGAAAGTGAGGATTGTTTTAGATTCTTTGCTAGAAGGAAGCTCCTTATGTGTATGTTCCTTCATCCACAACGTAAAATAAATGTATTTTATTTTATCACTACAAAGTGAAAATGAATCTTTAAAGAAACACAGGGCTCTTTGTGGCATCCTGATTATGTATTTATGCTTTATGTTTATGTATATACTAACATTTTTAAATTTCTAATTCCATTCCCAACTTTATGAATAATATTGATACAGGTGAAATAGGAAGAAGTGGAAAAAAAGTGTTGTCACAATTATCTATAATTCAGAAGTTGGATACTGTGTGGACACAAGAAAGCTATCAGTTTGTACCTCTTCTAGGAGTCTGTGCCTCATTCTCATCAAATGCTCCAATATTTGAGCTGCTGCATAAAATTACCTTTGAATGAGCCCTTTCCAACACCTATAAAGACTTCTAAGATACAGTCTTGCATTAAGGAAGATATGTAATAAGTAAGGTTCAAATCACACTAAAAAATAAGATTCAAGGTAGTCATTTAACAGGTGTCTTTTTTGTGAATATCAAGCTGAGATGCACTTCTCTCAATGCATTTCTTAGGAGCATAAACACCGGATTTATTATTGTGGATTCTATTTCAGAAGTTATTAAAGAAATGTTCTGTACAGCTACTCAGAACACAGAGGTTACAAAGTCCTTTTCAGATCTCAGTTTATAAATGTGTCAATAAAAGATACCATAGAAAAATTAACTATCATTAACAGAAATTATTTTTAATTTTTATCTTATTTTATCATATTTTATCCGTATGATTGTACTGTTTCCATTTCTTAGTCAAACTCTTGTGCTCAAATAATTATTCTGAAACTTATTTCCCCCTGTAACTTAGTTTGCCTTTCAGGCTGTGTGATTTATGACAACTTAACTTAAGCCTGTAACTAAGATTTCCAGTAAACTGAGACTCTTTACAGCTGGAAAAAACCCTTTTATTGTCTATTCTACACTGTTCATAGATACAGGCACTTGTAAAGACTGATTTTACTAAAGTGCAGTGAATATGTACATCCATTTTGTCTGTTAACAGTGAGAACAGAAAATGTTGACATTTACATGCAAAATCCTTCCCCATAAAAGCAGTGGAATGCACTTAAAACTCTTCACAATTTCATCAAAGAAAAAGAAAGATTCATGGATTTTCAAGTCAAAAGAACTCACAGAAAAAATTAGGCTTGAATCAACCTTTGAAGATCATCCAAATATATGCTGAACACAGAATGATGGAGATCTCAATCATGTTGCTCACTTTTTCTTTCAGACAAGGTTTGAATATGTCCAGAGATGAAGATCTTTCTCATATCTCTTAGCAACCTGTTCCAGGGCTTAACAATTTTTATCATTATGTTGTTTATTATTCCCTTTTGTGCAATGAAAATTTCTCTCGCCACATATTGGAACTATGGCCTCCTGTCTGTTCTGTGTGTACCTCTGAGAGCATTCAACTGCTATCAGCTCTATTATGATGTAGATGGAAGCTGAAATATTTATCCTTGTCCAGAATAATGTATAAGTGGCATTCTCTCTTGGTCATCCCCTCCCAAACTCACTTTTTTTTCATTGTTTGGGTTTTCTTGTGCTTGAAGGCCAAAATTAAACACAAAACTATATGACCTTGTATGACTCTGGCATATGAGTGAGCCAGATAGAAGGTCATTCTTAAAACATGCTGGATACAGGTTTGTTAATGAGGATCAGCCTCATTTGGTCATCCTGGGTTGTCAAGATGACACACAACTGCGTTGTGTCAGTAAGAGTCTTGGCCCTTTTCTGTAGAGCTGCTGCGTAGCCATCCCCAGCCTGCACACAATTATTTTGCTTTGGTGAGGGCTTGGTTCATCCTATACTTCAGACTGCTGGCAAAGGTGTTAGAAGCTCCTGCTCCTCATTAACCATCTGTCTTTCTGACTTCAAAAAATCATTRCAGTTGGAAGGGACCTCTGGATATCTTGCTGCCCAGCCACTATGCCAAGGTAGAGTCACCTGGAGCAGGTAACACAGGAACATATCCAGGTGGTTTTGGATGTCTGCAGAGAGAGAGACTCCACACCCTCCATTGGAAACTGTTCCAGTGCTCTGCTACCTTCAACACAAAGTTCTTCCTCATGCTGAGGTGAAACTTCTTGTGTTTTAGTTTATAGTCAGTGCTCCCTCTCCTATCACAGGGCATCACTGACAAGAGTCTGGCACCATCTTCTTGTCACCCTCCATTAAGACATTTTTACATATTAATGAGATTCCCTCTCAGACTTCTCTTATCCAGAATAAGTAGGCCAAGCTTCCTGCAGTGTCTCCTAATAAAAGTGATGTACCCACATCATCTTTGTGTCCTTCACTGGACCTGTTCCAGTAACTCCATGTGTTTCTTGTGTTGAGGAGCTCAGAACTGGACTCTGCACTCCACATGTGCCTCACCAGGGCTGAGTAGAGGGACAGGATCACCTCCCTCAACCTGCTGGCCACACTCATCCCAGTGCACCCCAGAATACCACTGGCCCTCCTGGCTGCCCGGTCACACTGCTGGCTCATGGCTAGCTTGTCACCCGCCAAATCTCCCAGGTCCTTCTCTGCAGAGCTGCCCCCTGGTAGGTCAACCCTCACCCTCCGCTGGTGCTTGGGGTTCTCTCTCCCCAGGTGCAGGACCCTACACTTCTCTTTGTTAAACCTCATTAGGTTTCTCTATGCCAGAGCTCTCCAGCCTATCAAGTCATRAAAGCCTGGAATTACTCTTTGCCAATAGAAACTGAGGTAAACATTGATCATCTGAGCTTTTCCTATAGACCCTAGCACAACGACCCCTGTCCTTCCAGCAGCAGTCCCGTGTTAACCTTGGTCTTCCTCTTGCTGAAAGTATTCTTTTCTCTTGTTGCCCTTGACATTCCTTACCAGTTTTAACTCCAGCTGGGATATGGCCTTCTTACTTCAATCCTTGGATTCCTGGACAGTGTTTCAGTGCTATTACTCACAGTTCCACATTGAGCTAGCCTGGCCCCTGGCCATGCTGGCCTGTTTTGTGCAGATCAAGATGGATCATTCTGGTGCTTTGAGGAGGCTGCCCTTGAAGATTTTCTCTTCCAGGGCAGACTTCAAGCTTTCACACATGCCAACTGCCTAAACCTACTCTCCTAATACACAGGATCTTTATGCTGGCAATTCTTTCTTTTTCTCCCCCCTCAATGCTAACTTATGATCACTGTGGCAGAGGCTCCAAGTCTCAGATTCCTGTTCAGTTTGGCTTTATCTGAATAGTGAATCCAGCACAACATCTCTTTTAGTWTGGACATTCACCATCTTCCACAAAAAATAATGACAGCCACCCACCTTAATATTCTGTGTAGCATCAGTCACAGAATTTCATGCTTGACTCTAGGGTTGAGCCTAGTAGCTTGTCTTTGTTTAGAACATCTTTTCCAGAAAAGCATTCAGTATTGATCTGAGGACAAAAAAGTGGTGAATAAGCCAGTTTTGTGCATAGTTTTCCTTCTTCATTAGAAGTAGGTACTTATTTTTTATTTTAATTTACCCGATTTCCCCTGTCAGGTTTGGTTCATCTAGTCCTGTCTGCTAAGTGATCCTTTGGCCCTTTTTTTTCTTATAGAGGTATTTATATAGAAAAATCAYGATAGTGTGGTAAAAATAGATGATCAAGTTTTCATACCGAGAGAACATCTTTTAATATTTTCTGCTTTCTGGAACTTGCAAGTGTAAAAAGTTTCATTAAGGAGAAAGAGCAGTGACTTCTGATTTATCTAAAACTTTGTCTAAAGGGTTGAGCTAGTCCATTCAGGTATTCACTGAGGCAATTCACTCATTCCCTGGTTCTATTGTATATGTAATAAGCATTACTGTGGGCCTCAGGTAAGTCTTGAGCTGGAAAGTAATAGTATAACCTTATCAGAAGCAAAGAGTGTAGCTTCTGAAACAATGACTTTTACATAGTGAGTATGATAAATGAAAGCATTTTCCTCTTGTTTAAGAAACTAGGTTTTTATGAGTTTATTGTAGGATATTTAAAAGGATGGAGAAATCCTTTATTTGAGTTTGTAAATTTTATTGGCACTAGTGTTTCCATCTTCCTTTTTTTTTTTTTTTTTAATCCTGGGATTTATTGCTTTTTTATTTCAAAGCAATAAGGACTTGGGAGAAAATTCTCAGTACAATGTGCCAGACTTTTCTGCTCAAGTATAGAAGGGTTTTTTAGTTTTCTACTTCTCCAGTTTGGCTGACATGTTAAAACTACCTCTTTATGTGTCTGTGCAAGTAGTCATTTAAACAAGGAATTTTAAACTTCRTCATTTTGAAGGGGTTTTGGCAGGTTTGATTGTGGTTGTTTTTTCCCCATAAGGATCTCTGTATATTCCTTTGATTTAGGGTTTATGAAATTAATTTAGCTACAGGCTTTTAAAAATTTCCATTCTTATTCCTTATTCAGTTTATTTTTTCCTGTTCTTTCCTGTATTTAAAAAGCCTCTTCAGTTTTTATGAACAAAAATGTTATTTTTTAAAGCAACTTTCAGCTTTGGAGTTCAACATATTAAAACAATCTCAGAATGATGGATGGCAATTTTCTGAGTGCAATTAATCTGCAATTCCAACTGATTTCATGATGTTATTGTCACGGTTTAAAAAGTCACTGAATACTTCTAAAACTATCCATTTTTCTTTTACTTAATAATGCGAACATCGACTRTGAATTTTGAATGCTGKTTTTTTTTCACTTACACATATTAAAAGTAGAAAGGTCAGTTTAATTTCCTGAGCTTGTTTTATTCAAATTTATCTGTTAGTTTCTTGAGTGCAGAGCTTAGCATAGTTAAGTTCCCTGTGCAGGAAAAGCCAGGTAAAACTGATGGAGCAGAATAGTATGAGCAGTCCGGCYGAAAAATGATGCTGATCCTGAAGCCTTGTCTGGGGCTTTTTGCCATCARTGGGCAGCTCTGTTTGATAATCAGTGAGTTATCATTCAATTAAGGAAATCAGGGATGGGATCCTCTACAAACAACAGTGGGTGGGAGCATCACTTACTTCTGGAGTGTGCTACCAGCACGCTTCTTAAGTGGAGACAGAGAAAAAATTTGTGTGCATTTCAGTTTCTGTCAGTAATTCATTTTGCTTCACTTATTTTTGATATAAAATGAAGTTTTAGATCAACTTTGATAAATTCACAGGACTATGAGTCATTAAATGACCTAAACCAAAACATGTTCAATAACAATAAACAGAACATAAGGGGGGAAATGTTGCCATACAGGTGCATGAAATTAATTGCCTAACTGAGGCTTTGCTCACATGTAGTAGCTTTCCAGAGGTCCAGAAACMCTGTAGCATCATCAGTAAGAAAGGCATTTCTATAAGGTCACAAATCCATCTTCAAAGTGGCATGGCAAGTATAGGGAAAAATCTTATATAAAACTGAAATTCTTTTCTATAACTACAGATGGAATTAAAATTATTCAAAGAGATGTAAAACAACTGTTATGTTATCCCCCATAGCATTTTGTTTAGTTGTAATTTTTTAACGGACTGAAGGAATCCTTTTATTCTCATCTAAAAAGATGGGAACTAAAAAGATCATCAATTGTCATGAGGACCAGAAAGCTAGAAAGAACTTTTCCCCATTTGACCCAGTCAATATCCCATRGAGCATTTATGAAAATACAGCTGTAACTTACTGAGAATATTTTTTCCTTTTCCTAGTGCATATCCTTTTGTACAGCACCTGCAAATGGGTGCTGATTATGTTGGATTGAAGGACAGGATATTCTCCCAAAAAGCAGCARTGAATTGGCAAACTGAATTTTCAACTGTCACAAACAAGTTTCCGCAGCTACCACAAAATAGTCCCCAGTTTTATTGCAGCTGTGAAAAACATTATGTTGGTAAGACCTCTGCTTCAAACGCTTAACTTTACTTTGTCACTTAAATTATCCATCAAAAGTCACATTTTCTAATGAGCGCCCTTTGATGTCTTTTTCTTCTTAAACTTGAGTATTTCAGCATGTCAAGGTGACTTCAAGGAGGAAATGCACTTAAATTATTGTTCATTTGAAGGGCTTTTCTTGTGGACAGCATGATTATCTCATCTTGTCAGGGAGGTGGCCAGGGGTTAGCTTTTGTTCTATCTGTGTCCTTTTTTCCTCCATCTCCAGTTTCTTACTCATTCTCTGCCAGAATACAAATCAAGGCAATGATGTGTGTTGGATAAAATGTCCATCATCTTTCTGGTGTGCATCTCTATCAAGCTATAGTAAAGCAGAGCTGTTTGTAGCATTGACAAATGCAGTATTGGTGCAATCAAACTGTGGTAGTGAATAATATGAGTGTAAGAGTTTCTCAATTTCCACATTAAGAGTGAGAGAAAAAAAAAATTGAACCAGTTAGGTAACAGCTAAAAGGAAAATTTACCACAGTCCAGGTTTTCTAACCCAGACACTGAGCTGCTTTATTTAGATACAGAAGTCAAATGTCTTCGGATGCTCACTTAAGACCTCAAAAATGAGGATTTTACACTGTTAGTGATAGATCTCTCATTTTATTTTGAGCAAGTCATTTAGGTCATCTTACTGACTTCATGGAAATGTTAATCTCCCAGGAAATTCTGTATCTTACATATTCTCTATCTTATGATCCAGCTCTGCCTGTGAAACTGGTATTTCTATTCAACCATGTGCCATTTAAATTGATATTTGGCCAGTTTTTGATAAATACATAACAAAGATAGGTAACAAGACAAAATGCAAGTAAGTTAATTGCCATGCTATTTCGTATTTGTTATCTTGAGGCAGGAACAGACTAAATTCCTGAATTCTGAAGCTTCAGCTCCCAATGTCAAGTCCCAAGCTAAGAATMCTTAATACCTTGCTGGCACATCCAATGCTTTATAAAACTGTATCCATCTTAAATGGAAAAGTGAACCAGTGAGCAATAGCTGCAGTTTGTATGACTCTAGATTTGTTTTCCAAAGTCTGCTAGAGGTGAGGTTCTTTCCACCATTTTTACTACTACAGAATTAACAAAGAAAATACTCCTACTATAAAACACATTCAAAATAGAAACAAGAAAACAAATGCCATTCATATGACAAAAGTTAGATAATTGAAGAAATATTCCAGAAAACTGTCATCTCAAGAAAAGTTTTGAAAGACTGAATTTCAGTTTGGGAAAATTTACTGTGGCAAATGGGTTTAGAAGAGGTTCAAAACACAGGGCAAAGACACTCTCATCCTACCACCCACCATTTTGAAAGAAATTGTTCATCCACCTCTCAATTAAATGAGCAGATTCTGGTTGCAGGCTTGGAGTTAATATGATTGTCTGACTAAAAGAAAAAAACTGACATCTGGAAAAGAAATAGAAAGAAAACTATTTTCTGAACTCAAAAAAGCAATAAACTTTATATTAAAAACTGAAACTTCATTTCAAATTCCAAGAGGATTGAGGGGCTTTATGTATATATTTTTCTTTCTYACATGACTTTGAAGTTAAAAAGGTCATACTTATTTCACCTGCTCACTAATGGCTCTGTGGCARTAACTGTAATTGATTGTAAAGTTTTTTGTGGTTTTGGGGKTTTTTTTGTGCTTTTTTTTTTTGGTAATTCTTTATGGATTCAGATCCTGCAGATTAGAAGCTTCGGGGATTATCAGGCAGCCACAGTCAGAACTGAAGAATTATCAGAGGATAATCTTGTACTATTGCAAACTCCCTGCTATTAGGTATCATCCAATCATTCATTCAAGGAATTGTTATATATTTGTTCAGCTGCTCTGCATTGTTAAAGTCTCCTTCATTCCCTTTCAAATTTGCTTTCATGAACTGTATAAGCATTATAGATGGTACATAATAAGTCTCTGCTGTAAAGAAAGAGCTGATACTTTTAATTTATTTTTATTTAAACCAAGGTCAAAGTTGAAGAATCATGCACAGAACTGAAGTTAATAAAAAAAATTATTCATAACTTTTCCTCTTAGTTTCTATGGGCATGCTTCTCTTACGTCTCTCTTCAAATTAAGACTTTGTAGACAGCAGCTTAGAGGCCTAACATGAGTGGATCAAGAGTTGTCCAAAATGAGGGCAAACAGATCCCAATCTCAGTAGCCGCTGCTTTTACTATCTCAGGCTGGCAACTTSTAGAAGATGAATACTGAGAAATCCTGAAAGAAAACAATTTACACCCGATAAACACAGAGGAAGAGCGTACCAATCTCTCTATGTCATTGGCAGCTACAACTCCTCCTTATCTTTTCCCATGATGCCAGCACGGAAATGGTAACAGAGAATTAGGTTGAAATGTCTCAGTGGCTGCACTGTGTTGTCCACTAAGAGATTGATGAATTTCTCTTCACAYGGATGTCACTGATGACACAAATTGCAGGGCCAAGAGGAATAAGGCCTTGACATTCTAGAGATAACCCGAGGCAATGGTGGGAACAGGTTGAAAAATGACACCACTTGGGCTAATTTTTAGGTCATGAGTAAATGTGAAGGGCTGGGCATTTTCTGAAAGGCTAGAAAGTAATGTCAGCAAGACCTGGTATTTCATGCATTCTCCTATGCGTGAAACTCATTGCTCTTTTACATTGGAATAAGAAACTGCAGCCCTACATGTTTTAAAAACTCATGAAAAAAGACAACTTCTCATCCTCAAAAAGAGCACCAATCAAATATGTTGATATCTGGTAACTTCAGAAATTTTCTCCACTGACTCTGCCTCTATACCTAACCATCTATGTTCTCAGAATGCTATTATTTCTTGGAAGAATATTYTAGCCAAAATAGGATTAGGCTCATATGCCATACAGACCAATACACACGTGGCCAGTTACAGAAGCTCATCTAATRGGATGGAATGATGCTAACTCATTCATTCTGTGCACTCAGTTGTGCATGTCTATCAAAACAAGTTTTCTCATTTACTGAAGGCTGCTTGTTGGACTCCTTTTGGAATCTTGTCCCTGCACCAAATGACATRCAAGAGTCGTATCTCCTTTACCATGCTCATTATCTAATCCTCCTCCTTAAATATATCCAGGGGAGGAAACAGAAAACAGAAGCATTTTTTGGCTTGAAGAAATTTCATATCTACAAGTGAGTCAAGATTCCAAGAAAAATGTTTTCTTACCTGGAATTCCGGGCATCTAATAGGCTAGATGTGAGTTTGACTGTGAGTGCATGCTGCATCTCATGGTGCTGTGGTTTTGTCTGGGATGGAGTTAATTTGTTTTTTAGCAGCTGGTACAGTGGTGCAATTTGCATTGAGTATGAGAATAATGTTGATACCAGATTGATGGTTTAGTTGCTGCTCAGCAGAATTCACCAAAACAAGGACTTCTCAGATTCCTACACTCTTACAATGAGCAGATGCACAAGAAGCCAGGAGGCAGCATGACTGGGACAGCTAACCTGAACTGGAGAAAAGGATATTCCCTACACAGAACATCACAAAAGTGTACAAACTGGGCAGAGTTGGCTGTAAGTCACTGCTCACTCCTGGAAAACAGGCTGGGCATTGATCAGTGCCCAATCATGTGAGCAATCATGTTGTRAAACATTTGTTTCTCTTCAGTTTTATTCCTCACCCTCCCTGGTTTTTGTTTGGATGATGATGTCATTTGGGTTATTTCAGTTATTAAAATCCTTTTATTTCAAGGTAAGAGATTTACCTTTTCTTTATCATTTTCCTCCCTGTTGAGTGCATGGTGAGGGCTGAGTGAGTAGCTGCACAGTCCAGAGCTGCCAGCTGGGGTTAAAACATGGGCTGTCAGCACATGCTTGCTCAAGGAATTGGGATAAACTATGAGTSTCTCTTATGAAAATACATATTGTTTAATGATAACAAATTAGAAAAATATATGCTTCATACTGTCTCAATTTTCTCATAAACAGTATTGCTCTGAGTGAGAGCTTCAATGCTGGAAAATCTAAGGGGAAAGAGAAAACTCAAAGTGTTTCTTTATCTATTTATTTAATGGGCAACTCTCCAGTAATTAATTACATAAAATAAGCTGAACCCTTGAAGCAAAGGAGAGGGACAAAAGCATGAGTCTTCTGAGGCCCTGAATATTTTTAGCTTGCCACACAAYCCTCTTGATGAGATTTATAACTTTTCACATGGAAGTAGCAGTTTCCCTCCTGAAAGAAATTCCTGAATGGAAAATTGTTTACTTGAAACCAAGTCCACAGAGGGAGTTAGCTGTCTGGCCTCGCTTGTGTGGCTGACAGGATTTAAGTGCTACCAATACTCCATGGGTCAGCAAGGACGTTCAGTATACTCAATGCTGACTGGTAAGACCCTGCATTATACAGGGGATGCCAAAAAGAAGGGATTAGTCCCATATCACCCTGAAGTACTCGGGTCTTCCAAAAACTTTAATCTTTTTTGTGAATTTAGGCAATTCTTTTTTAAAGAGAGGACTACTTTGTTCCAGAACAGAGGTTCCTTCCACAGTAACAAACTGGCATCTGCAGGTCTTACCTGAAGTGCAGAACTTATACAAGCTGGAAAATGCCTGAATGGACTTAAACTTCTTTTTTTTTCCTGGCAAATGACCAGCTACATGCTTGAGAATAAAACCTGATAAATTAATGACATGCATCTATTTCTAATCTGGGAAGAACAGTTTGTCTGCTTCCCACTGCTCTACCTAGAATGCCAAGTAACTGTGTATGTTTCCTCTCTGTTTATCAAATAAAATAACTTTAAACTGCTTTTTGACTTACAATTTTAAGCCTACAAATATTCTTACCCTGGATCCATCCCTTCTGTTCAATTTTTGCATTTCATATAAAATTATCCATTAAGGGAGCTCACTGAAATGATCYGCAGCCCAATTTTTATGGTATTCATATCGAAAGATATCCACAAGTTCTCTGGGTTTCAGAGGGAGCATTTATCCATGGGAGCCAGTGTACAGACTTCTTTCCCTCTTGTCATAGAGCAGTTCAGAACCATGTTGTACAGAAAAGAGTCCAGTTGTCTGAAGGAGGGAGCAGAGTACACCCTCAGCAAGTCTGCTGATGACATRAAAAAATGAGCTGGAACATCTGCCATAAGAGGAAAAGCTGGGAGAACTGGGGCTGTTGAGCCTCAAGTAGAGACAGCTCAGAGGGATCTTATCAATGGGTATAAATACCTAAAGGAAAGGTGCAAAAATGACAGATTCTTTTGCGGCCAGGACCAGAGGTAATGGGCAACAGCGAAATGCAGGGGGTTCATCCTGAATATCAGGAAATGCTATTTTGCTGTGAGGATAACTGAGGGCTGGCACAGGTTGTCCAGGGATGTTGTGAGGAACTCCATTCTTGGAGATACACAGAAGCCATCAGATTTCATCATTGGCCAGCTCACTATAGTTTTCCCTGCTTGAGCAGAGAAATTGGGCCAGATAACCCCGAGAGTATCCTTCTCACCTCTATCAATCCATTATTCTGTGATACCATTTATCTGGATACACCTTTTTTAACTGCAGGTTTCCTATACCTTTGTGAAAAATTTTGCCTCACGAACAGTTTGTGCTGTATGTCCAGGGAAAACAATATTATGAATATTATGAATATATAGAAACAATATTCACCCAAAAYTTTCTAGGCTCTTTTTTTCCCCCCAGATAATGATTCTGGAGACCTAGACTATACCCTGAAATTAGGTTCCCTTTCAAGACCAAACATTTGACTCATGTCAAGAGCAGAATTCTGCTCAGCATACAAGCCCAAAAGTTAGGCTGACAGATAGACAGACAGACTGAGTGACTAGGTATTTAATTCTCTCTCATTCAGCTCCTGAGCTATCCAAACTCTCCCAGCTCTGCTTTAGCACATGCAAAATCCTGGCTCAGAAGCAAATGTTGCATTTATTGTACATAGCTCACAGACAGATATCGTACAAATGCAAACAAGTATGAATGATAGATGCTGAATAATTGCTGTGTGTTCTCCTGACTCACACCTAATGTAAGAAAGATCAATTTGATCCCTTGTTTCCTTGCTGTTGTTAGCTTTGGTTCATATTTATTTTGTTGTCTTAGCTGTTATTTTGTCAGCTTCAGGTATTTCCTTTGATTAACACACAGCCTGTTTTCCCCTAGTCTGTTTGGTTTTTTTCCCTACWAGCTCTGTCATAATCCGTCAGGTACATTATCTTTTTATATGTAAGGGTTGTTACAGAAATATTTGATAAGCAGATTTTAAAGAAATCYTATGTACATTTTTAATCTAAATACATAGATATGTTTTAGGAAAGGAAAATGGATACATATGACACTCAGACAATTGTGATACACAGGGCTGTGTATGCTCAATGCCTTTTATRCTCATAGTAAATGGAAAGTGGTGTTCAAAGCAGTGGAAACTCCTTCATCAATTGTTTAGTCACATTATGGAGAAGATTCTGTCTCATATCTTACCCCTTCTCTCTACCATCCCCTACGTGCTGTTCTCCTGTTTTGTACCTGGAATGTTGGGCTCTCATTACAACAGGCACTGTACAGCAGCAGTGCCTCAGGACACACTRAAATTTTTCATAGGGTTCATGGCAGGACCAGACCTCACCCTAAGAGGTTTTACCAGTTGGATTCCGTGTCTTCAAAAATTCAGGTTTTTTTACCAGTGCTATAGCAAGCTCCATAYTAAGAAGTTTGTGCAAGTCAGACCAATGGAAGATCTCTGCATGGTCTGTGCAAGGCCTTTAAGACAAACAGCAGTTTGTGGAGGACTTTTTACATGGACATTGCTAGTTTCTCCATTTTCATTTGGGGGGAAGGGGAAATAGAAATAAAGAAAAAAAACTATTTGTGGAAAAAATACTGATAACTTCCAGAAATTTGATTACTAATACTAAAACTGTTGTTCTGTAGTATAAATTACCTGGTCTTACAGCCTTTGAGTGGCTCAGGACACATTTAGAAAGGGTTGAACAATGAGTAAATCCAGTTAGAACCAATAAACCTGACTTCCAGTTTTGAATTTAYCAGCAGGCTGGAGCAAGGAGGTGTGGTATGTGTTATTGTTATTTATTTCATTTTTGTTTTCCTGATGAAGAAAAGTTTTCTTCTTTTTTCCCATTCAGGATACACCTTGAAATGTCTGAATTCTGATAGAGATTAAGAGCAGAGTGAAGCGCCACGGGTAGGTGAGCAGACACCTACATGCACACAGATCACTGCAGAAGTCAGAGAAAATTTTCTTAGCCTCCTACATCCACAAGAGACTGGAGCCCTATTGAGAGTCTTGGGGAGAGCAGCAGAAACTCTTGCCTTGAAAAACCCAAGGAAAGAGTTAATAGCAAGCRTGCTGCCTCTCTTCAGCAGCCTTGAGCAGTTGGTGCCTTTGCCATTAAATATTTTCACATGTAGGTTTTCTATTTGCCTTGAATTACTGAAATACACTAAGCACATCTCTCCAAGGACCCAAAGTGATGGTGTAATAGGTTCTTGCTAATAGCTTGAAACTATACAGCAATCTAGTTTTAAAATACAACACAAATCTTTATCTAAAAGCACTAACACCTCACTCCTGTGTTCRCCGAGTATGTTTTCACATTTCTTTTTGCAATGCCTAGCAGGGAGGGGGTGGGCGGTGGGGAAACAGCTACAAGAGAAATGATGCATTCCAGGCAAAGAGCCAATTTAAAAAGTCTGTTCCCTCCAGTTTGCTGTCACTTGTCACGGTTAAACAAAACATGGAATAGAAAAAGAGAAATTGGCTTCAGTGTAAATGTCAACATTCTGATTAAAGCAAACATGAAGCATTCACAACTCTTGACAAAAAAAAATTAAATTAAATTATGAAGGGTATGCAAATGAGGCCCTTCGTCTGTAGGATTAAGGGTATGTATGAATTTGCATTTTCTGTTTATACTATTACAAATAATGTAACAGAGCCGGGTGCTCAAGAGCATGCAGGCATCCTTTTTCAGGGGGTGAAGCTGCCCAGCACATTTGTGTAAACTGTGTGAATGAGAATGTGAGTGCATCCCTAGGTGTGGGTTGCATGCATTGGCTCACATTTGGCATCTGTGGGTTGGTAAATGCTGCACACACCTGTCTTTTGTCCACTCCTGTTTACATGTAGGAAAAACAAGATGGTTTCTAACTTCAGGAGGATATTCCACTTTCAATATACAAATATGTGAATAATGTACTCAGTTAATGTCAGCAGTGGCAGCAAAAAAAAAAAATTCTGAAATGAGGAAAAAGTAAGACTTGGAAATAAAAGCAGAATCTGGAAAGCAMAAAAACCACAAAACCTAAAAACAAGAAACCTTCATCACTTGAGAATACTTGAATTGTGCTGTTTTCCAGGAAGGATAATGGAGAATTATGAAAAATATATTAATAATTTAAACCTGGGTAGGATATGGTCCCAGTTCCTCTGTTTCTTGTTAGACACAGATCTTGGAAATTGAATTGTTTGAAGCGTGCTTTTGCAAAGCTCTCAGCATGCATTCATAACATAAAATTTTAAAGCAAGTGTAATACATTTGAATTCCATAATTAAAATTAATGGGAAAATGAAAAATAAATGGCCTGCACTGGTCCAGTTTCCCATTCTGTGGAATATGTTTCACTGGTATACACACCACTGTGTATGTGGTGTGTTTGTGTGGCATACTTAAGTCTGGTTTGTTTTCTTTTTTCCTTTCCATATTGGTTTCTCTGTGTGAATCTATTTGTAGCTATGTTTTCAACTATTCCCTCATCAGTAAATATGCAAATACATGAAAATTCTACATAAGCCACTAGACAATATTCCTTATCCAGAATTAGAAAGCATTTCTACTTAGACAAAGCAGAGTCTGTGCACTCATAACATGTTATTCATTACTTCAGGACACTAGCTACTACCTCCTACCTACTCCCTCGCCTTAGAAAATGTGTGTACAGAAAAGAAATCTGAGGAGATTACCACAGATTTATTTTTAATAACTGCATTTAGAAACATAAATTCTGTTTCAAAACCTGTATAGCAAATTTAAAGACTGGTATGAAACAAGCTTGGCATGTTCAAGGTGCATGAGGATTTATCTGAATTGCTAAAAGCAATGCCTTCCCACATTTTATTTCTCTGTTTGCTACAAGAAGACTACAGTGATGGCCTCAGCACAGCACTTAACAAAATCATCTGTCTGTCCCCTGTGTTCAGCTTTAAGGGGTTAGGTTACTCCTGTTTTCTCCCTTCCTTCTCTTCCTTGAAGAAAATATTATTTCAATGTATTTAACAATCTGCTTATCTATCCAATCTAGTTATTTATCAACATAAAGGATGGATAAATTTGTATTTTACATTTTCTAATGTTTCTTGTCAATAAGATTGCACTTTCGCAGTTGTATGTAAAAGTCCCTGTTGCCGAGTATACCAGTCCTTTTCATCTTTCTGACATAGATGCATGAATTCTTAGGACCTATAATAATTAGCATAAGATTGAACACTGCAACACATTTCATACTCTATGCATTGGATTTCTGAGATCCCCATAAGAGTTAAACACTTTTCTTGCTTATAAGAAGACACTGTGTTGATTTCAAAGACTTTTCAAAATGGAATTAGACTCAGGTGCTCTATATTCCTTCTCCAAAACTCTTGTTTTACCAGCACATTTTCCCTTTTATGCAAAAACACTTCCTTCCCCTGTAGCACGGAGGGAGAAATGCACTCGAGCAGGGAAGTGAACAAGACCAAGTCACAGCCTGGCTGGACTCAGACCTGATTGCTATAGATGGGTTCTTGCAAACTTGCTGAGCTACAAACACCAGGGGCTCTGCATGGGGCAGCCCTGGAAACAGGCACACAAAGCTGATGGACTGGCAAAAATTTAGGCTTTAACCATAGATTTTAAATGGACTTCTACCTTGCAGGCAGAAAAAARGAAAATAAAGATTTGCCTTTTTTTTCCCCCTAATATATTGCCTACTACTACTCTATCCTGGCTTACCAATCTTATAAAAAGGCAGGATCATAACTTGCAGTGAGGTTATTCATGGGCCTAAATTATGTCTGATTTAGAGACAACATAGGTTGAACCAGTGGCTCAGTAGTGGCTGCAATGGCATGTTCAAGTGGGACCAGGCATAAATGTAAATTGCCTAAATTAGGCATCTATATCTTTACACTGATTTCTATAAGGAAAGGGTTGGACATGCAGCAAGAGGAAAAGYTTAAAGAATTGTCAGGCCATCTCCCTGAAACCAAACCAAACACAGGTTTCTTATCAATGGAAAAATAAATTATAGGACTCACTGAGATCAACGATGGTAGAAATCATTATTTCTCCTTCCCCCACCACCATAAACAAGATTACATRAACTCCTGAAAGCAGAATTCCATCAGTACAAGTTAATTATGGTGATTAGAAAGAAATCTTAATCACAGACAGGTGATAAATTACTGATTTACAGATAAAATGAGGGTGTATGCTTATATATATTGTATTTTAGTATTTTTTCCCCATATGACTGACCAGTCATTCTGGTAGAGAAGATACAGGCTGATCTCACATTTTGGTTTTATACACTATGACTACTTTGACGTACTCGTTTTATTCAGTTMCAGAATAATGAATTCTGAAGCTGAGCTGATATTTGTCACTTTACATTTATAAAAAAATGAAAGAATGGCATGTATGCCTCACATTTCATTAGTAATAACTATGCCTGTATAACTATAAGTGAATCAATGGTAAAGAAAAGGTCTACTAATGATTTTGCTGTTTTTAAAAGCATGTTTGGGTATCTAACTCATTACCTTTCATACACACAAATACTGAAAAATAATGCATTTTTCTGCAGTCTGAATGCATACCCAGATATTATCAGCATTTGCCACACACAGAGCCCACAGCATAAGGCATSGCCACAATGTCATGGCTGAAATTCACAATGTCTCTATTCTTGAGCACTGCAAAGTGCCTCCAACCTTGGCATGAGTAGAGGCCTAAATTCCATGGCCACAGATCAAACCCTTCCACTGATGTAGTCACTCCACTCTAGGAATCCAACAGATCAGGCAGGTAGTCAATAAATTTTTAAACAGTTCACTTAAGAAGGGTTGGATGGCACCTTAAGAAACCTGATGTAATAGAAGATGTGCCTGCCCATGGCAGAATGGATGAAACTAGATGACCTCTAAAGATCCCTTCCAATCCAAATCATTCTAGGATTCTATGGCTCTGTTCCAAAGAATGAGAGAAAATAGAAGAAGTACTTAGATGTCTAGGTGTGTGTGCTCCCTCAACAAAAGTAACTTGGTATGAGCTCAGCCCTGACAGGTAAGTACAATAAAAAGCAGTTCTCTAGAGGGACAGGCATCAAAGAGAAGAACATTGAATTAATTGGCTAAATAACCAGAGACTAAGAGGTGAGGAAGCTTTTGTTTCAGTGTAAGGTATTTAATGCAGAGACGTTAAACAAAGGCCGCTACAGCAGCTGCACCTGCAATTGCATCCAAGAATTGGTTAGAAAAGATCTTTTTCTGTCTCTCTAGATCCCTGTAATCCATCTATATTCGTCTGCAGTCTAAACCATGCAAAATAGGTGCAAACAACTCTTAACAAAACAAAAGCACATTCTTGGGGTAAAATTTGTCCTCCCAAAAAACCCAAGCCCACTTCATTGTTAATTGTGACTATATGTACAGAACTGAGTAATACTCCTTTGATCCGCAGATTAAAATCATGCTTAAAGACATGCAGATAACATTCAAACAGTAGAAGAAAAGAAGTATGAAGAGAAAAAGAAGCATCAGACAATACAGAGTGACGSCAAAGGAAAGAAATTCAACAGTGCTTTTCCCTTGTATTTAGATTATATTAGATTAGARGGGCCTGTGCTGTTGGAGGGAAAAAAAACCAACAACAAGCAGATAAACAGTATCAAGGAACAAAAGGTTTATGCCTCTATCCTAAAATAGGGATTAATTTATTACTGATCTAAACAGATGCTTACTAAACTTTTTTTTAAAAGTCTGGTTGAGACCTTACAATGTCCTCTGAATATCTGCTTCCAACTTTAACTTTTCTTATTGTTTCAAAAGCTTTTTTTCTTTTTGTATAGGTAATCTTAGGGGAACGAAAAGGAAAAGCAGAACACCAAACAGCTATTTATACACAAACTGAAAGTAGGAACAGCAAAGGTAGAGTGTTGTTCATATTGATGCAGAGATTGAAAATAACAGTACATGAGGAAATAAATGAACCTTAAAAATGCGCTACATCCTTCATCACAGACTAATGGGCTGAAATTCTGTAATTTATAGAGTCTGAATTCTATCTTTGGTTTTCATCTAGATTCTAGGATTAGACTTTAGTCGTGCATTTATCGCATTTCTGGATGTGGAAGCATGATTTGGCAGTTTTCAAAACAAGACAGCAATTAAGATCTATCTAAAATTTCTGTACATAAAGACAAGAATAGGTCATATTGAGAGATTAGCTACGTACATATAGATGAGGTATTAGAATATGTGACTCACACAGGAGAACATTAAAGCCAGTATTAAAAGTAATGCTGCTCCTGCCAAATGAAGTCAAAATAATGTTAACTTGCTAATATGGCAATCAAGGTTATTTTAATTCTACTACTGCTGCTGAAGTGAGGATGCCTAGAGACCATGTATTAATATCAGAATTTTCCACAAGTTTGTTAACAAAAGAATTATCTGTCACCAAATACTCTTAATATTATGGATATTTTTTGTTATTGTTGTGTTCTTTTGTGTGTGTGTTTTGGTTTGTTTTTTTCTTCCCCTTTTGGTGTTTGAGGATTTTTTGTTTGGTTTGGTTTGGTCATTTAGCAAAATAGATACTTTGAAGTTATGAGATGCAGTGCAGGAAAAAATCATTTTAACCCTGCCAAGCACTTATATGCAGTGAAGTATTTTCTTACTAGTGACAGATTTCTGCAGAATTCTGAGTATTAAAAGCCTACTTAAAGCAATGCAAGTTTTATTATTTCCTTATGCTTATGGAAATAGTGGGTTAACATGTGAAACCCACAGATTTCAATAAATAATGATTTTATCCARAAATATAAAACTCCCTAAACCTGATACGGCCATCAGTTCTTGAACTGATAATTCATCAGCCATTTTCAATGGTACATTGTTTTAAACTTTCACACATTTACTTGAGGGACTGACTCTACATTTTTGAGTTCCYGCATTCAGGTGTACACCTTGTCTGCATCGTCATTCCAGCCCAGAGAGGTGCACAAGAGGACAGGGGCTCCTTCACACACTGTGGCTTCCAAACAAAGGTCAGATGAAAGTCCATTYTGATCTCTATAATGATATAAGAACCCCAGGGCAAGCATTAGCACACTCCAGTGGGTCTCTCTAGGCCTCAAGACAATATTGCCCAGATCAGAAGCACACTCTGTTTGCTCTTATCATTTTCTAAACCATAGATATTTGTCAGTTTTAAGTAAGTGTGAAATTATTGCACACCACCTTTTTTCTTTCAGACTATTGCATAAGTTTATTCCTTTTTGGTCATACTGTGGATTTCATTTCCCAATCTGTTAGCTGTTTTTAATTTGTATATGCAGTTCTGAACTATTTTTGTTAATTCGACATCCTGAATCATGAACGCTAAAAGTAGACATCATATTCTAATGTCAAATCTTTAAATATCTTATGCAGAAGACAGGCTACTGTCTAGACTGTGCTTCATTTACGTCAAAAGAATTTTCATCTAACAGCTTATTTACTGTTGCATACATCTGATTTTATCACAAGACCTTATTCTGAATTTATTTGATTGAACAATTATCTTCCAAGACCCTAAAACTTTCTTCTTGGTAGGTTCTGTGTTATTTAGGATAAGTCTTTGCTTCTTGTTGTTAAGGTCTGCATATGTGATTTCTTAATATAGCATTTTTCATTGATATTTATTAAATCACAAAAATTGTATAGTAACCATTTAAAGAGAAAATTTCTGAAAATTAATCTGCTCCATACCAGTAGGCTAACATAGTTAAAACAATGTACGGTACTTCTTAAGCTATGGATGCACTTTTCACAAAAGAAAAAAAAAAAGAAAATAAATTATTTTCTGTATTTTAAATATTCTCATGTTGCCTTTTAAAAACACTGTTAAATTTCCATATTAAATTTTAAAAATCTAAAGATKCAAGACAAGCTTTTGTTTGTTGTATACATTCCCTGGACATCTCATATATTGCAAACTTTGGAGAAACAGTTAAAGAATAAGAATAAAACACTCTGGAGAGGTCAGCTATGTTCTATGAAAATAGATGTTGCCTTTGATACCACTGAATACCTACAAGAAAAAATTATATTTCTAAAAACATATCTTTGATAGTGCCTATTACAACTGCAATTTTTGTTTATAAGATATAAACCTAATATTAACACATGTACAACCTAGTACTTCATTTTATAAGAACAAAGGATGAAAAAGTGATTCACTTTCCTTGTTGGTACTGTCCATGTTCTTAGAAAAGGGGAAAGTGGCATATTAAAATTAGACACACATTTCTTCAACTGGTACAAGCAGGTCTCTTTGAGACGTCAATATTTTATGAACTGGTTTGCCTTGTAATTGGGAAAGCTAGTGATTTAAAAGTAAAATGACAATCAAGCAGCCAATGTGAGAAATTAGGCAATGTCCATTATATCAAAGATGTGCATAATTTATGAACTCTGAATTTCAGCAAAGAAAATAAAAAGTCTGATTGTCTTAGGGTGTGATTGAACCCAGCTGAAGTGTTTTCCCAGAGATATCAGTAGCTTGCAGATCAGATCCGTTCTGCTCAAATCAGGAATTACTCAGACCTCTTGTTTCTGAGCAGTGAAAGAATTGTGGGTGACGTGCTGGCTGGATATTGTCATGGGCATAACAATCGCAAAATTACACAGCTTTTCATTCTTGAAGAACTGAGGAGGGGAGTCAGCAGAACTGTTACCTTGGGAGTTCTCGAGGGCAGTTCAGCCTGTTTGTTTAGGAGGCTGTTGGCAGAACCCCTTGGGAAGCAGTTCTGAGGGACAAAGGATGAAGCCAAAGTGTGAGTGCTGATCTGCTGGAGGGCAGGGGGGCTCTGCAGAGGGATCTGCCCAGGCTGGATCCATGGGCCGGGGCCAACTGTGTGAGGTGCAAGCAGGCCGAGTGCTGGCTCCTGTCCCYGGGTCCCAMSAGCCCCCTGCAGCTCCAGGCTGGGACAGCGTGGCTGGGAAGCTGCTGAGTGGGAAAGGCCCTGGGGGTGCTGGTTTCCAGCGGCTGGACACGAGCTGGGGGTGCCCAGGGGGCYGAGGAGGCCAAAGGCACCGGGCCTGTGTCAGCCATGGAGGGGCAGCAGGAGCAGGGCAGGGCCCGTCCCCCTGTGCTGGGGGCACGGCTGAGGCACACCTGGAATCTGTGCTCAGCTTTGTTTGCTCACAGCAAGGAGGACACTGGGGGGCCTGGAGTGTGTCCAGAGAAGGAAACAGAGCTGGGGAAGGGTTTGGATCACAAGTTTGATTTGGAGTGGCTGAGGGAGCTGGGTGGTCTCAGCCTGGAGGAAAGGAAGCTCAGGGGAGACTTAATTGCTCTCTGCAATGGCCTGGAAGGAGGTCCCAGCCAGGTGGGGCACAGCTTCAGCTCTCAAGTGAGGGGTGATAGAATTAGGGAAGAAAGCTTCAAGGTGTGCCAGGAGAGGTTTAGATTAGATAGAAGGAAAAAATTTCTTCTCTGAGAGGGTGGTCAGGCATTTGAGCAGGCTGCCCAGTAATGGTGTAATCACTGTCCCTGGAGACTGTTTAAAAGACACATAGCTGTGGTGCTTAGGGATGTGAGTTAATGGTAGAGGTGGCAGTGCTGGTTTTAGAGGTCTTTTTGAATCAAATGAAAAAGACACTCACCAGAACAAAGAAAACAACCCCCATCCCCCCTTATATCTACATAAACAGAGCTTTTGAGAGTTTCATTTGTTTGTTTGTTGGTTGGTTCATTTAATTGCTGAAATGTTTTAATTGAATTTTGTCTTAGGGAATTCCTAGTCCCCATTGAAAAGAAAGGGAAAATAGCTACAAAAGTATAGAGCCATTGCCAGTGGGTTTAGACAGAAGTTACTTAAAATAATACTTAGTTGATCTATAACTGAGGCTAATTACACAGTGTCATCAGAAGCTATTAACAAATACTTAAGGTATTTCTTATAGGGACCCTATTTAGACATGAGCTTAGTTTTGGCCACATGCAGGCATACAGTCGTGTTTAACACTCTTCCCCTGTGTCAAGGACAGAGGAGAATGACAAACACAGATTCAATTTCAGCAGAATTATCATGTCTTCCTGTATTGATGTGATCTCTGTGGGATAAGAAAGTTTTCTTCCACAGAAACCTCACTTCAAAGCAGAGCTAAATTTTGGGACAAACAAAAGACAAAGGAGAAAATAGGAAAAAGGAAAAGGAARAAAAAGGATCTTGCAAACCAGCATCAGAAAGACTGTTATTCCSATTCAGGCAAAGAATGTAATCTATTTCCCAGAACCATGTATTAATATACATTTAGATCTATCTGTCCTGCTAGCTATGGCTATATCTAACCACAATAAAACAGTTGAGCACTCTCAAGTGTTATGCCTTTAAGTTAAACTTTATTGAAATAAAATAAGGAAAGAACAATACATTTTGCATTCTTCAGAAGCCAGTGTTCAATAAATACTAAGTTTTGATCGATTGATACAGTGTCATATTTGACTAAAGAGGTGGGAAAGTTGCTACTGTTGCTTTGTGCTGGCTAGAAGAAGAATGCACTATTGATTTTATATGTTGGATGGGCTGTCAGCGTACAGTGCATTGTTGATTTTGACTTTTATAGCCAACATGTTTCCTTTAATTGGATCATTTGTAAAAGAGAGGAGGGTACCTGTTCCCTTCTGACAGTGACTGATTACAATCATTTCATGTTTGTCAATATTTGATAAACCCACGGTTACCCAACAACATGGCTGAAAGCAGCATCTTTATGCATTTGCTTGTTTCCCTTCTTTCYTGTTTCTGATTTCAGTCTCAGAAAGTTGTGCCAGCAACTCCTTCATCTTTCCATTTCCTTCTTTTTTTTCCCTGAAAATATTCCCTGAAATATTTTTTTGTAAGTTCTCACTTCTTGTGGAGGAAGAGAAAGTGAGTAAGGAGGAGAGAAAGAAAATTGTACTTTGAGTGAACATTGCTGCCGATATCTCTTGATAACAGAAAAATTCTGGGGCACCCATTAATGCCCTTGAYCTTGTTGCTCTCATTGCTATTTTTGATGATTAGGTGCAGTTCTGTAACTTTGAGACTGAGCTTTCCACTCTCTAATGGTGAAATTAAAACCACGATACCTGTAAGATACCTAAAATTTTTGTCTTCCTTTTTTTTTTTCCACCTTCTTCCCATTGTTATTATTAATTATTTTTTTTTCCAATATTCTGGATGCAAATTAAAATATCACTACAGAGAGGCCTGGAGCTCAGGGAAGAACAGAGATGTGTGCACAAAGCATTGCTATAAATTATTTGAAGAGAATTCATGTTGGTATTTTAATTGTGTCTTTGATGCTCAGTTCACAGATGGCTGATAATTTCATCTGATGTACTGAACAGTTCTATGTTTTACTCTTGAAAGAGAAGATGCATTCACAAGTCAGGCTCAATCTTTGTTCTCTCCTGCTTAGTGAGGCAAAACCTCTTTCATTTTCACCTATGTTAATTAGGACTAGTAATGTAGATGTAATGCTCTCAGGGCAGGAATATCTTCAAGGCACACAGGGCTGTGAGGTGGAGCAAACACTCTTGGCCACAAACCTCACATCATGATCAGAGCCTTAGGAGATCTTCTCCAGGGCATCATGGAAGAACCTTGTTTGGGACAAAACATCCTTGTTTGGGAAGATTCAAAAGAGGCAGAAGGAACCTGTGTTCTTTGCATCTCTGAAAATCTGGTTTGCAAATGGGGTAGATGCTGAGCCTTGCATGGCCAGCTGCCCTTTTAGCAAAAGGTGAGGGGACATCCTTCCTGCAATCAACACACAGGCACTACCTGTAGGATTATATTCCATATTGCCAGATGTGGGAAAGCTACACATTATTCTTTTGTACTTCATTTGCTTGGAAAAGAACAGTTACTAAGATGTGGCCTGCCTGAGGAGAGGGACAGGCTCCCTGACTCTATTTACTTTCCTCAGATGATCATGCAAGCAGTGCTGTCCACTGGTGTTCCTAGGAGATGACACAGAGCACAGAAAATTCCTTCCAAGTCCAGTCCTCCTAAGGGTCCTGGAAGCCTCCAAAAACAAATAGAAGGGAGTCAGAGGCRCACATAACTACTTCAGGTTTACTTTGACATAGGTGGAGGAGGAAGAAGAGGGACCAACTTCAGGAATTAAGGCAACAGATGAATTCCAGCTGATGACCTCAGTGTAAGAACAAAACAATGTGCTCTTCAAAACAAGACAGCTCAACTTTTTCCAAAGAACCATAAAATATAGCTTTAATGCCGTATTGTATGTAAACCAAGAGGTCATCAAGCAGCAGCTGACAAAAAAGGTAAGTGCAAAAGAAGAATTCAACAAACTAAATTGCGCTTTATATCACTTTCTCACCATCCCTTCATTTCCCTTAAAATTAGAAGATATTTATCCRCTAAAAACCACAGTGGATTTAAGGCAGTCAGAATCTTGTGGACTTTAAGTCCTGAGGACTCCTTCTAGAAGCAAGGCAGCAGCTGCCTGAGTTCCTGGCTGGTAGCAGAGGTTCATATGTAACCCAACAAACATACACATGTGCACATCACACAGAGCYCTAGTTTTCTTCCCCCATCTATCTTGATCCCTGCATTCTTCTGTTTCCGTCCCCTCCYAAATCGACTTACTTCTCATTACATTTTCCCCATTGAATACAGATTTGAGACCTTCACACCTAAATTTGGTGTTTATGTTCTTGCTGCTTTTTTCAGCTTCTCACTCTTTGATTTTTTACATGCAGCAATTACTGTTGTTATGCGAAGTAACTTCTCATCTTCTGGTCAAAGAAATAAACATCGTGCCAAGGACCAGTCATCGGCCAACATAACTTGATAGATAAAAGAGCCTTGGTGGATAAAAAAACCTTCTTTMTTTCACAATAATGACATTTTCTTGTTCATATATATTTCCATACATAGATGGATATAAGTACACATTTATATGAGCATACATATATATATATGTATGTATATATGATRTATTTATGACTTTTTTCATCAAAATATATTATTCTCATAGTATTCATGCTCCTCAGTCAAAACATTCTCTTCACTTAAAAAAAGAAGTTTTTCGTCTGCTTTAGAGTTTCACAGTTTCCTGATATAGATGGAGACRGAATTAGTGTATAAGTTTATGGCTATTTGGATTGCAAATTTGACACCAAATCTAAAATGAAAAGTAGCAGCTCCAAGTGTTTAAGTAACTCTGAGACAGAGCTCTCTCCTACTAAATAAAACTTTCTTAGTAAGGAAAACTACTCCTTAATCAGAGCTGTATTTTGAAGTTGGGTGCTTATGTTATTGTTTTGTAGGAGGAATAGAGACCACTTTTTAGGATAGAAATGATTGTAATTGTTAAATCCCTTTTTAAATAGATGCTCAAAGATCTTATGACCTAGCTCCAGACTTCAAGAGGGTAGACCCACTGCACATAATTAATCATTTTTAATGATCACTGGAAAGAAACAAACACTTCTTTCATGAAGATGTGTAGCAAATTTGTCTGTACTTATTTGCATCCCAATTTATATGATGGCTTTAGAAATTTACATTAAATAAGACAGTTAAATAAGCAATTAGAGAATCTCAGGATCATAGAACAATTTGGACTGTGAAGAGCCTCTAAAGCCATCTAATCTAACCTCCTGCCATGGACAGGGACATCCTTAATTAGATCAGGTAATATAGATCAGGTACTGTTAGACTAATGTATTGATACAAGAGTAGCAGATCTGGTTTCAATTTTCTCCTGGATTGTATTTTGGGGTGAGGGTTTTTCAATGCTTTTGCTAAAACTGGGTACCATTGGAAAAAAAAAAAAAAGAGTTCAGAGAAAGAGAATGAATTTGTAACATATTTTCTTAGGCCAGCTAGTGTGTCAGAGTGTTGGTTCTAGTCCCTTTTCCCCAGTTTGGGTCTGTGTTTTATAAAGCAGTCTTCAGACCAAATGTATTATGTAGTCAAAAATAATTTTTTTTCTTCTTTCTCAAAAGTAGACCTTGTCAAAAATAAACACACAGAAATGTTTTAAGCTCTAAAACAACAAAATAAGCATCTAAAATATTTTATCTCTTTTTCAAAAATGTAACATTTTTCTCTGGAAATCATACAAATCATACTGCATTTTGAAATGTGGACCACAGTATTTTACTTCAAAGAGTGCTTCATTATTTCCTTCTTGATATATTCTGGAGTTGATACCAMGGCCTGCTTGTCACACACACATTGTGTCTTATATACAACAGGGTAAATGAGAGTTGCTTTTGGACTTTACAGTTCAACCAAAAAAACTACCCTTATACCACCCTGGAATCAAAAAGTTTTCCATTCCCCAGCTTCTGTGAGGCATGTGTACCTCAAAAATTCAAATCCATTTATACTTTTCTCTTATATACTGACATTTTATTTGGCCTTTTTTTCCTTCTTATTTTAAGTGGGAAATGTTGAAAAATATAACTGTGTATTTTTTTTTTTTCACATTAAGAGGAAAAAAGAAACACCATATGTACATTTCCTATMAATTTTTTCTTCTTTTGACAGTGGGGTTGGTGATAAAATATTGACTTCTGGGATTTTATTTTGCGTCTATGTGTAAGTGGAATYCAAATAAGTGCTCATCACATTCTGTGCAGCTCAGTAAGATGCTCAGTAAGTCTAGTAGGTCTCACGTCATGCACTGCATTACCATCTCTATTAAACATACCATTTTGTTAAAGATATGTATCCAAAAGAATGATTCCAATTAGGTAGTGATCATTATGAACGAGTGCCTGCTATTTTTTCCAGCAGTATGCATTTGTGTCACCTGAAGAGAGAGTTCCATCTCCTATTAATTTTTATCCCTGATCTTATCCCTGCCACTGCATTCAGGTTCCCTCATCCATTTTAGGTCCTTCTTATTCACACCAATACCTCTAACCAAAGTATGCATGGCTGCTAATATCACACCTTAATTGGGGATATTAGCAAGACAGCCCAGCTTTAGTCTTTTAAGCACCCTGGGTGAAATTTCTATGGGAACAGATTTGCAAGTCACCACACGCTTGCCAGAATATTCTTTCTGAAAAGCACAAGCTAGCCTGAGCACACACACTTTCACACACAGCCCCACACAAACTCCTCCTCAAAGCCTTTCTTTTAAGGGACTAGTCATTTTTATTCATTTCAATAGCAAGTGTGAAATACAAGCTTGTCATCTCCCTTTCGCAGTACTGCAACCCAAAATTATAAATGTGCTGACATTTATGTGAGACCAGAATTTAGTGTCGCATTGGTAGTGGGTATTGAAAATGTTTTGATATGACAGATGAAATACCTGCTGCAGAAACCTTTGTTAGACTTCAGCTAACTACATCTGGCTAGAGGGAAAAAAGACAGGGCTTCAGGCAACTAAATTTAATGGTATTTCATTAGCTCCCTCCCCCAATCCCACCCCAAAATACTGTAGGATTCATGTCTTCAGATCAATGTTTTAAAAACTGTATCCACTTGACAAGTATATGTGAAGTCACCTCCTCAGTCTCCTGATAATTTCTGGTGACCTGTGCAGAATATTCAGTGTTGACTGAACAAGACAAGACAGGACCACATGTGGCAGGTTGGATCCTGAGACTTCATTATCTKTATTTCAGAACAGTCATGGTACTTGCTCAAAATCTATATCTCTTCACATGGAAATTGCATTAGAAAGATGCTGCAAGTAGYGAGCTTCAGTCAAAATATGTTTGTGTGAAAACTGTCTTAAACAAAATTTAGATACAAAGTTCCTGTTTAGTGTCTGCTAAATTAGGGCTGAAGTGCAATTTAGCCAGTCAGTAGCCCTTAGCCCAAGTTTTCTTATTGTCAGAAACAGAATGCAAATACTTTCAAAATTTTCCAGGGATATTTTTTCAGTTCCCTCCAGAGAATCAATGCAGCAGTTATCTTCTGGTGATGGTCATTTATTCAGGTTCTTACCTGAGCAGCCTCTATACTAGGAATAAGACTAAACGTCTCATGGTACCAGTCAGAACCAAGTAAGGAAGTAAGGAAGTAAACTAAAATAAATTATAGCAAACAGGTGAGCTTTGCTTTACATTTGAGACTAGCTCAAATTTACTTTAAATATTGACTGGAGCCTCTGAATACTTTTTTTTTTAAAATCTGAACTCTTCTGCCACTACATAATCTTACAAACATATTTCAAAACTCTTCATACAAGGAAACAAGACAGAGTGGTGCACAAATATAAAGGCTGCACTTCACTAAACTTATCAAGTTAATTTTCCTTGGAATCAAGGCAAGCTGGACTTCTTTTGAAGATTAAGTTTGATGGAAGTCCAAATTTGTAATTATTAGGATGTCAGCAAAGATATCCTCCCCTTTTCTTTATAAACCTTAGTTCTTTCATATAAGTCCTTTCTAACAAAGAATTTTTGGAGACATAGAACTGTGCTAATTATGAAATCAACTCAAGTCCTGCTATTAGACAAAGCTAATCTGTCGATCATAGAGACATGAGGAATAATGAAGTAAAATAAGTCAATTCTATCTAAATAGATTGCATGTCCTAGATAAGATAACTATGAACACAAACTTTCAGCTGTCTTTTTCTGTCGAATTTTGCTTCTCAGAGGATTTGAGGTTTGACTTTCTTTTTAACTGTGCTGAATTTCCCTGTCATAAGTYGTGGCTTGGGAAAATGCTACATGAATAGCTGAGTCCCATCTCTAGCCAGAATATTTACTAAGTGAATGCTTAATTTTTGGAACATGAGGATTTCTCCATGCTTGGAAAATGAATTAGTGCTGCAATGTAAAAGGAGTAACAGCAGTTTAATAGTAGTAGAAGTGATAGAACATCGTGGTAGTGATAGTAGCACTACTACTACTACTACTACTACTACTACTACTACTACTACTACTACTACTACTACTACTTGGAAAACTAGTAACACAGGAAAAGGGTTGCAATATATTTGAGAAATCTAGCTACCTCCCCTAGAGTAGTCTCAACTATATGTTATCACATATATCTTTTTGAAATGAAAAATGCCACAATGTCATGTTTCTGACTATGTCAAGTTGCTCTTTCATCAAAATGTCTCAAATTCAAATATTGATACAAACAATAATTAGGCAGATGTTTTTTATGCTCAATCTTTGTACTTTCCTTTCATTACCAGACTGCAGCCATCAAAGACACATGGTGTTGTAGCTCTGGCAAGGTTTTGGAATCTAACTTCACATATTTGTTACAATGAAACCTGCAGTCCAGGTCAGTCTTCTTAAAAAAARMCAAAAACCAAAAACTCATGTACCTAATTAACAATTTGTGGTAGGATAATTCATGCATTAGAAAGCCTGATTTCTCAGGAAAAGAAGAATATTTTGGATGCTCAAAATAAGAGCTCTGAACAATTGGATGATAGTCTTAATCCAAGTGAAAGCAGTCACAACTTAGGTATCCCAGCATGGYTGTGCATCTTCCCCTGTGAGTCCTGGATCTGTTCATTTGAGCGTTGTTTTYTTACCAGCTTTGCAAAGCAAAGGCCAGATTCTGCACCTCAGCCTGTGTGTTTAAACAAACCCCTCTTTGGTGCCCCAACAAAAGGATATTAGACACAATTAAGCCTGCATCTCCTCTACTCATGGAGAGATTCATCCTTCAAACATCCCATACAGTATCCAATAAGGACCAGGAGACTGAGCAAGTACAGACTTATTTATCAGAAGGAGAATTTGCACATTTCAACTTTTCCCAATATTCTGTATTTCAGCCTCACAACTGCAGACACCCATTAGTTTTCTTTCCATCATTTTAAAGTTAATTGAACAATTTCCTTACACATGCCCACACATACAGAAATGCATACCAAGAAACAAGTTCGTGTTAAAGTGTCACTTCCCACAGACCCAAAAGTGTCCCATTAGTATAGAAACATGGATCTTAAAAACTGATTTCTTTCAATAGAGCTGTACATTTCAGCTTGTGTACAAATTACACWTCACTGGTTAAAAAGAAGATGCACATAATGTAGGGAATGAACTGTTTCAACTTTTTTTCCCCCTTTCCTTGCTGCTATAATTTTTATATCTCATTTTACCTCTGTAATTAAGACAGGTCTGGTAGGTATTTAAATTAGCCTGGCTTTCATCTCTATCACACATTCATTTCAAAACTTTTATGAATATTTAATAGAGGTTTTATAATTCATGGTGATGTGATGAACAGCCTTTTGGCCGTTAAGTCAATTGACAGAAAGGAAAAAAAAAAAGGAAAAAAAAGAACCTCTCTCTTCAGGCAGAAATAATAACGATTCTATTTCTGTTCCTAGATTGGTGATTACACAGTCACCTGTTTTCACATTAAACTTTGATGATAAATTACTCAGCAACCATGATAATATCAGAAGTTTTACTGGCCAGAACAAATTGCCAGTAATTGCTTGTATGATAAAGGGAAAGAGCTGTTTCGTAGTCCTTCTGTCCTTCCCCTTAGGGAATATCTGAAACCCCACAATCAAACTGGTTCTCACCATATACATTTTTTTTTCTCTCTTTCCTTCCCCTCTCTGTTGTCTTTCTTTTCCTTCCAGTCCACCCCCTCTTTTTTTTTTGTTGTCTTTCTTTTCCTTCCAGTCCACCCCCTCTTTTTTTTT
>JACDOX010000134.1:291737-304450 GCA_014549065.1 Cardinalis cardinalis
AAAAAAAAAAAAAAAAAAAAAAAAAAAGAAAAGAAAAGAAAAGAAAAGAAGAAAAGGAAAAAATAGTTTAAAGGTGTTGGTACTTATTACTGTGTTACAACTATTCACGTGTTTAAAACTACACAAATGCAATGCTGAGCCAGTCAGAGAGGGAACAGGACTGGTAAACATCAGTATATTGGGCAGGTTTGTGGAAGACACAGAGAGAGGACAGACAAAATAAGAAATAAATCAATAGCAAATTCACTTTCCTATTATCCTAGAATACGAATTTACTGAGTAAAAATGCATAATGGAAAAATATATTCATTATTTTTATTCAAAACCTTTTTCAGAGGAAGTCTGGGTTGTGCCAGTACACCATACATGAGAACAAAGGTCTCACTGGATATCTGGGGTTGTACCCCTTTTCTTCATAGGCTCTGTGAAGATAAATGTAGCTCAAAATTCAGTAGAGGGTGACCTAGAGATGATTACTTTTAGCTTAAGGGGTTAAATTAATCATCAATATTTTTATCTTAAAAATCCTTTCTTCCTTTCTCTTCAAAGGAATCTTCAGAGCTTCAGCTCTAAATAAAAAGGGGGGAAAAAGGCCTTGTCATGCAAACGTGAGCACATAAACATGAAGCCTTATTTCTATTGCTTTTGATGTGTGAACACAATGCCATTCTCTAGCTGGAAAGTACCCAGATGCTTTCTTCTTTATTGCTGGCTGGAGTGCCTAATAGGCATAAACTAACTGCAAACAGGACCCACATGTATTTTAGCACATTTAGATCTTGAATAATTTAAATAATTTGATTTCAGTGATGTGAGATTGATTCAAATAAGCAAATGTTTACAGGATTGTAGATGTGGAAGACTATCAATCTAAGATTTCAGATTATTTCTCCTCCAATATTCCCTATTTCTTTTGATATTATAATCTTGATCAWTGGAAATTTCACACCTATTCCTATCTTTAAGGACACGTGTTTTCACATGTAATACAATCTTAAAATCTTATCAAACTGTGGCTGTACAGGATCAAAAGATACCATCTAATTCATCTGTCTGTCCTATGGTCAGATCAGATCTGCCTTCATCATTTTTGACAGGAGGCTGTTCAAATAATTCTTAAAGAATTCAGTGGTGATGTCTCCACATCTTTCCCAGCAGCAGATTTCAATGCTTTGCTTCTCTTTCCATTGGAAAGGCTTTTGTGATTTCTAGAGGAAATCTTCTTGCTGAGCTTTTAAGCCCAATCCTTATCTTGTACCGTAAACAAATTATCCTCTTACTTATCCATTTTTAACTTTAAGCCATTTTCATTGCCCCTCTCTATCATCTGTACACAGACAAAGCATTCATTTCAATTCATTCATTTAAAAAAAAGTAAAATTGAAAACAATGGATACCATAAAATAGCAACACTGAATTGTAAGGTTGAGGGATGAGTTTATATGTCTTCTTTGCAAAACTCTGTTCCATATTTAATGCCCGTAACTGACTGTTCCCTTTCTTGTGATTGAGAAAATCACATATTTCATTGTTTCCTATGCAATATTTATGCAGCTTAACATGCTTACTTCAGTGCACATATCTTCYTTGGCTGAGCATTTCTCCCTACACCTGGGAAATAATAACCCCATGCAACAGTACTATTACTATTTGGGGAATAACCAGCAGAGAAATCCTGGATGGTCATGATGGCACCAAGGTGAGCATTAGCCAGCAGCACACCTTGGAGCAAAGGCCAGCAGCCACCTGAACTGTGTTAAACAGAGCCTTGCAAGCAGGGAAGGGAGATAACCCTTCCCTTCTGTCAGTGTGTGTCATTGGTGTGATATCCCTGTTGTGATATTTCTAGATTTCAGTACCCAGAACTGGGCTACCCGTAAGGAGAGACGTGGAATTAATACAGAGGGTCCAGTGAAGGGACAGACACAAAGAGAGGACTGGAACATCTGTCATATCAAGAGAGGCTGAGACAGCTGGGGCTGTTCATCCTGGAGAAGTGTCATGGGAGATCTTACCTGTAGGTATAAATATCTAATCTGAAGGAGTGAACAAGGCAGACTCTTCCCAGCAGTACACAGGGACAGGACAAGAGGCATCACACAATGAACACAAGTAGTGATGTCTGAACTGTACTTGTACTTGTCAGCTATTCATTCTTTCCTGGTATTCCTCTTCTTACAGAACTGATTGAGCTAGTACTGGTGGGAAGTAAATGAACTGTTCCTGGCAAATCCACTCAGGTGGTTGTGTAACACTTCCATGAATGCCAGGCTTTTACAAATTGCTAAATATTGTATGATTTCTCTTTTTCTTGGAACTGAATATAGCCTGACTAGTTATCAGTCTCATCCTTCTTACTCAGTTTTGTTCCTCTACCCCCRTTTCTAGAAGTTATTTTGAATCAATGGCAGTGATTACTGAGAAGTGATTTGAGAAAGTGGACTTTTTTGTGGCAGATTCAAATACCTTGATTTTCAAGGAATGTACAGAACATACCAAAAACCATGTTGTCTTTTTCAAATGAAATACTTTCAGAGTCTTTCTGRTTTTGAACATCTTCTCATGTTGTACAAGGATTTTTTTTTCCCACAGTAATATCTTTGTTCCAATTGAAGTTAAAGGATTTTTGCAAATACATAAAGGGAAAAGATYTGACCTAAAGACAGTCCATACAGCATGAATTGAAGAATATAATCTTTGAAATTATTTTTTAAAAAGGGATATAAATTCAATAGGACATATACTATGTATTATATCTAACTTTATAGCAAAAAAGAAATATATTTTCTTAATGTGAATGGGCATAGACTGYTCTACAGAAACAAATAAATATCTTGTTCAGGAAGAAGTCAAGTCTATATTGTAAGGATTACTTTCTTATTTGCAGTGTTATAAAGAAAGGCATGTGGACATGTGGGTGCATTAACCCACTTCTGAGCTCTTCAATGACATGTTTTATTACTCCAGGAAAAACTTTTAAGGTCTCCTTTCCATTACTTTTCCATGGTGATATATTTTGACTCTACAGTGTTATTATGTTTTTACTAAGGTACTATATGGATGTATAAAATAATTTTCACAAAATGTGCAGGCTGTATTGCTCACGCACAGTAGCAGAATTCTCCCTGAAACACATAGTACGGTCTCTTCGTCTGCCTATTTCTGTTTTTCTGTGTTCAGATTTTTCTCACATGTGCATATACATTCAGAAAAAGAACCAACAAACAAACAAACCCTCCCTCCCCAAAAAAAGAGAGGGTTGTTTTGGTTTTTTTTGGGTTTTTTTAACAGAGTGATACTGAGAAAAACTGGAATTCCTAGTTATAGAATTTTATACTGAAGGGAAATATGTTTTTCTTTTCTTGTTGCTCCTCCTTTTGTGGTTTTCCCCCTGAATTTGCACATAGACTTTATCACTTTTAGCTGTGGTGTTCAGTTTTTCCCACTGACTGCATGAACAGCCTGAGAACCTGAGGCTCTGGGGTTGTTTCACCAGCTCCAGCATCCCATTCTTTTGAAAATCCAGAGTCTCTACTGAGCTCCCGAATGAAGGGGTTACAGAGATGGTCGATAGCAAATATTGCAGTGACAGCTGGGAGAACAGAGCATTCAATGAGCCAAGATAAAAGTACCCCTGGTAAAGATGGCAGTAGGTCTCCAAAGGTTGCTGTTCTCACCCTTCCTCWCCTCCAAGTATTGCACAAGTGGTGGCACCTCACTACTTCAGGGGWCCCTTTTATTAAACACTTATTTAACACACTTACTGTTTTTTTCATCATGCAAGGACTCTTTCATCCCCAGCCCAACATGTTCTAGATTGATTTTCCAAAGATTGATACAAGGTGAGGAAGACATTGCCCTACAATATTTGTGTTATTTTACAGTAGTTGCTTTGAGACAATGCATATTGGGGCTTGGGCACCATTAACAAATATGTTAACTTTATGTGACAACTGATTAATTTTAGTTTAAGGTTATGAATACAAAAGAAAGCATGCTGGTATATAACGTGAATTTTAATGATGTCAGTGCACTAGTAAAAGATGAGAAAGATAATTTAATTTGCTTTCTCTGAAAGGTCAGTTCTCTTGAGATGATATTTTCCCTGAGGGTGTCAATGCCCCTCACTCTTCTTTCTTGCTTTTTCTCTTTCTTTAGAAAGTCAGCATTTATATTTAAACAGAGGAGTATCTGAGCTTTTTCTTCTCAGTTTTTTTTTTGTTCTTTTTCTTTTTGAAAAGTAGTGTCAAAGGGAAAAAAACCAAAAAAAACCCCAAAGATTCCCAGATGTTTCATTTTGAAAGTCAAGCCCATAAATATTTAGACAATGTRCTTCTTGCTATTTTAGTTCCTTGTCTCTGTGGATGTTGCACCTAAGTAGTTAAGTGTGGCACGGAATCTGGAAGCATAAATACAATAAGTTCCTGGAGTCATTTTACATTTGCACCTTGGAATGTGGCAGTGGAGAAAGAAGGATAASCAGAAATGGAATAATTCAATTTTCATATTAGACATGAAATATTTCATTTGAGAAGCTATAACTCAGCAAGTGCTGAGCTCTTTTTGTTGCCAGGCTGGTTGACCCTACAATTCAGTTTTGCAGCAAACTCTGGACACTTCAAACTCTAGGAATCAAAATCACAATTTTAGCCAACAAACAACACAGCAAATTAATACCTAGTTAGATTTTTTTTGCCACCATTTGCATTTTGTAACAATTTTTAAGTTATAAAAATAATTTACCAATATCTTGGGAAAAACTGGCACTGGTGATTGGTTGACTACATGTGACTCTGTTTGAGAAACGCTTTCTCCTAATGATTTGTATTCATATCATCAAGATAATGAAATTTACCTTTGTTCTTCTTGGAGACAGCATTTACAGACTGTCCKGAGGTTTTCCCTTTTTCATCTCTCTGGAAAAATTGCAAAGATATTTAATTTAAATTAAATAAGAGTCTTATAAATGTGATGGTGAAAAAACAAAACTTGAATCACCAGAATGAAAGCTGGTTCAACTGAAGCTAAATCAGAACCTAAAGAAACCAAGGTTTATTTCAATTTCTACAGGATAGTTTCTGACAAATGAAGGGAAGCTAGTGCACTAAAGAGATCAGGATCTTGAAAGAAGAGCAACTCTGGGTTTTTTTTTTCCAAGCTATGTGGTCTGAAAAAAATCAAGAATCTATCTCCCTATTATAGGGGTGAGGGTGTGAGAAGAATAATGACAATAGGTAGAGGTGGATTGAAAAAATAAGGATGTGAAGTATTTAAAGGGCTACAAGATTAATTAGAGAATGTAAAAGAGAACATTTACAAAGGAAAATGAACTGAAGTTGGCCCAACAGTGGAACAGGTCTATTAGGGTGATCAAAACGATGTAAAACCTGTCAATGSATACAATCTGGGAAAACAAGGTTTGTTTACTCAAGAAAAATGAGGACTTAGAAGGATATGATGGTTGTCTATAAATAAATGAAGGGACAACTCACCAAAGAGAGACATGAGCTATTCAGCCTGACACTAGATTTGGCATAAGAATGAATAGAGTGGGTTTACTAGGAACAAGTTTAAGTTAAAAAGAAAATGCAGAAGATTGTAAGTTGCTAGAGCAGTGAGGTTTCAGAGGCACCTTCTAGTGAGGGGTATGATGGAGAGCAGTGAAGACATCAGTAAATTTATGCATATAATTATAAATTATACTATACAGTCTCTATAGGCACAGAAGTCTGGCTTTCTTTACTTTTAGAGAAATCTGATGCCTGTGTGCTCATATGTTGCTAAAGTAGAAAGCAATGATAACTGAATAAGCAAAGACTGTGTGTAAATAAAATAACACTTGTCATATAAAACAGCAAAATTTTTATTAACTATTCAGTAATAGCATCCTAGATTGAAGATTTTTTTTTCACTTATATCTGCTTGACTCTCACCTTTCACAACCTCAATTTTTCAAGGATCTTTCTTATGTTTGGTATTTAAGAATTGAAACATTTTAAAAAATGTATAAAACAAGAAAACAAAGCTCACTACCATAAACTTGTCTTCAGTTTTACCTTCAAAACATCTTGTGCATTATATATTGAACAGTATTGTGTATTTTTTTGTAATCTGTTCCATGTACATGTTTATTGTAGATTCTGAGTCATATAAGCCCAAGGATGCAGAGTCAGATCCTGAACTCCTTGAGAGCATTGCCTATCCAAGGTCTTAGTAAGACTGACAGAGTAATATGTAAAGTATATTTTAGATTTCAGGTTACTTTACTCTGTGAATTTAATATAGATGTCACTTTTTTTTCTTCATGTCATTTTATGAAATCAACCAATGTTATAAAAGATGTCCCTGCCCATGGTCAGGTCTTCGGACAAGATGATACTTAGGGTCCCTTTCAARCCAAATAATTTTATAATTCTATGAAAAAAGGCTTTGAAAGTTATGCGGTAGAATAGGGGGAAAACCTTGAAGTCTTGATCAAAATGCAATATGAAAATTCAACTGAAATGCTTGCAACAATTTATCACAAATATAGTCTTTGAGACTTTGATGTGGGTTTTGGTGGGGTGTGTGTGTGGGTGTGTGTATGTGTGTTTAGGTTAATCAGTTTGGTTGAGTTTATTTTAAAATTTATTTTTTAATGTTTCAAGATTTTATTATACAGAATATTTTCTTAAGATCCTTTGGGAATTTCCTCTTAATATGTGACAAACAACTTCTCCATATGAGAGATCTATTCTTAGTTTTACAATGTCATCACTGTTTCAAAGGCATAAATTAAATATTAGTGGCAGTCTGAGAAGTGCACAGCTAAGTGTACAGCAAATGTCTTACATGCTGCCAGTGAAATCCCTCACAGACACAGAAAAGCTTTCCAAGTTTTATGAAGCTGAGAGGAAATAGAAATAAGATAGAAAAAAAATCTGCTTCTGACCATTCCTAGTGTTCAGGAGCTTGAATTGAATATCACATTAAATCCCACACCTTTATTTATATGTATTCAACTCAGTTTTTACATGCCATGGAGGCAGGGTAACAAACTGTCTGTATGGCCAGGCCCAGAGAGTGTTAGTAAATGGAATTATGCCCAGCTGATGGRCAGACACCAGTGGTGTTCCCCAGGGCTCAGTATTGGGGYCAGTTTATCTTTATTGAGGATCTGGAAAAGGGGATTGAGTGCACCCTCAGTCTGCAGAAGACACCAAGTTGGGTGTGAGTGTTGATCTGCTGGAGRGCAGGAAGGCTCTGCACGGGGACCTGGATCCAYAGGCTGAGGCAAATTGTGTGAGATTCAGCAAGGCCGAGGGCTGGTCCTGCCCCTGGGTCACAACCATGTCAGACAATGTTTCAGGACTGGGACAGTGTCCGGTAAGCTGCCCAGCAGAAAAACACCTCTGCATATTGGTCAGCAGCAGCTGGACACGAGAAAGGTGTGCCAAAGTGACAATGCTATCCTGTCTAGTGTCAGCAGTAGTGTGAGCACCAGGCACTGTCCCTCTGTGCTGGGGGCACYGGTGAGGCCACATGTCCTGGGCCGCACATGACAGGGAGGACACTGATGTCCTGGAGCATGTCCAGAGAAAGAAACAGACCTAGAATCTGATCAGGAACAGCTGAGGGAGCTACCTGGGCTCAGCCTGGACAAAARGAGGATCAGGAGGGACCTTTCTGCTCTCTATAGCCCCCTGACAAGGAGCTGTAGCCAGGTGGGGATTGGTCTCTTCTCTCAAGTAACAAATGTTGGAGTGAGAGGAAATGATGTCAATTTGCGCCAGAGATGTTTAGATTGGATGTTAGTAAAAATTTCTTCACTGAAAGCATGGTCAGGCATTGGAACAGGCTGTCCAGGGTTGTGGTAGAATCAACATCTTTAGAAGTGTTCAAAAGACACGGAGATGTGGCCCTTAGGAACATGGATGGCCTAGTGGTAGACTTGGCAGTGCTGGACTTGATGATCTCAGAGGTCTTTTGCAGCCCTAATGACTCTATCAAGAGGACAGCAAAAATAAAGCAATGTCTCATAATGCTCAGGCTTCAGTCCTTTTCAAAATTTAAATTCTTCCCTCTACTGTGCTGCAGAGAGTTGGCAGTAAGAGAGGACTCAGACTTGACTTTTTGAGTAGCAGAATGTAATTCTTTTAACAAGAGAGGCAGAGAAGGGGGTAGAGGGGATCAGAGGAAAGGTGACATGCTGCAGAACCTTTGATTCTTATAATTTTTCTGTACATTTACTGCTTTACAGCCTTTTAAGTGTATATTTTAAGTGTTTATTCTTCCAAACTAATTTCAGAAATCCAGCCTCTCTAGTCTCCCTCATGGTACATGCGAAACACTGAACTGCTGTATTTAGTTTGGTGAGGAAAAAAATCAGATTGACTACTTCATGTTTAGAGGCTACAAAAAGCATTAATAATGATGTGTCTTACTATCTTATACTTCTAAAATAATAATTACAGACTTACTCCCTCATTCACCATATGGTGTATTTTATGATTTTTCACTTCCCTTGCTCTGCTTCCTCCCTCCTCATGTTGTTTTCCATGTGCCTATATATTTTAATTTGGCCTTGCAACATTTTTGCATGTGTCAGTCTCAAGTTCCAGGCATCTGCAGACGAGAGAAGTCTGAATAGCAGGAGGTAATTATCCTTAATTTACAGACCAAGGTTATCCAAGATACATACAGTCTTGAAGATAACAGGTCTACAGGGGTTTGTGAGACCTTCWGAGATTGTTAAAGTCAAGATTTTCAACACTGCTGATCTTTCTCCTCAATAACCAAAGATTTGGACAAGGAATTGGATCTTGAATTTAGAATTTTCTCTTAGAAGGTCAGCAAGACAACATGGAAAAATAAATAGCTTGAATATTCTCAAGAGCAGTTAATTATTTATTTTCCTCTGAAGAAACAGAAGAGCTTTGTGTTTTTCATTTACAGTGTCACTTTGCTTTGCAGTGGAACAGGTGGAGAGATAACCATAGTAGCTTTTCATTCAAAGCATGGAAGAGCTCTAAACAATCAACTGACACTACGTTTGTGCTAGGAGAATGTGCCAAAAATCCMTATTCTGGCACCAAAGCAAACTGGCACAAACCCCCATTGTCCCTACTATATAATATTTTAGTATGCCAAAGGAACAGAGTTATAAGCAACCAGCCCTTTCCTAATCCAGTCTGGCTTTTAAATTGGAAGACTAAGACAGTGAATTAGTTGTTTTCATCTCTTCTAGGTTTGGGATTTTTTTTTTAATTATCCTAATTGTATTTTGCAGCATGGAAACAGGAAGGAAGCTAGCCCTTGTGGCTCAAATCCCAATTAAATTCCTGTCTCTAATTCAAACTCTGCATACATCTCAGTACAAGCTAGTTCATTTTCCACAGTTTTCAAATGCTATAATAAAATGCTGACATAGGAATCAGAGTTCTCTTAGGTTCCTGAAATTGTCAGGAGAAAGAGTAAAGTATTTKTGGGGGATGATTTAGACCACAGCTTCCAAGTAAAGCAGGTACAACAAATCCAGGCCTAAAGTTCATGCTTACGTCAGCTTCCTGTATGGAAAATTGTGGAAGTTCGCTTTTAATCATCATTTTTAAAAGCAGAGTAGAATCTATAAAATGTAGAACAGGTATTTTGGCCCTACAACCAGTTTCCAATTTAGAGTAGTATTCCTGATGTGGACATGAAACAAAGCTACCAGAGAATCACTACWTGTCAAAGACTAAAGGGTTTCAAAATAGCAGCATCCTGATCATAGCTTTCTCTTTCAGTTTATGAACTTGATAAAAGCCATCTAAACCAGACAAAGCTTGCTGCAGGTCCTTAAATACAATTTCTCTTCTTTATATAATTTAACAGTCCTTTTCCCTTTTATAAATTATTTTTTATATGCACTCTATATGTAAATAAATTCTGTTTACTACTGTAACTGATATCTATATATATTTTAACCATGYATGAATAGTCCATTGCAAAAAATATCTCCATGAAGAATGTTTAGAKTCTGGAGGAGACTGGAGGAGGGAGAATATGTACTTTTATTTTGTTGCTCTGTTTCTCTTCTCTAATACAGCACTTGTTCAGAAAAAAAAGTATGAAGAAAGAAATGTTGAATGTGTGGATTGCAGGCAGCCTGTTCCTGACTGAGGTGAAGAGAAGCTGCATCATCATTTCAACCTCCATCCTTACCACCCGCAGAGTAAAAAATGAAATGTTGTCACGCATGACAAGGATAAATTCACGCTTACCTTTGTCCATGAAAGGGAGGCAAGAAAAGTAAGGCTGGGAGGGAGGGATGGGGGAAAGAAATAAAGGAAAGAAACCTTCAACTAAATTTCAATTCCAGACATTACATGCATCCATAAAAGAAATGCTACCTCCCAGCAAGACACAGAGAGTAAGAGTGAGCAGCTAAACTTCTTGGCCCCCAAAATAAATGGAGGTAAACAAACCTCTTCTTCCTAAGGCTAAGGCTAAACTTTTGAGCAAAGAGAGGAAAGACAAACCCCATCCCAAGCAGCATAGAGGTCAGGAGGCTTCAAATTAAATATAAACAATATAAGCATAGATATTTGAGCTAGTTATCCTTTGTTCCCATGAAAGGCAAAGAAGGGAAACAGACATTCATACACCACACCCATTGTAAAGAAGTTTATATTGTTCTGATCGACAGAAAATTAGAAGGGTCAACCTCTTTTCTCTCTCTGCTAACCATGAAGCTAAATTTTATTATTAATCTACCTTGCAGATAAGGTAAGTGAGTAACTCCAGTCTAGGATGTCTTTGCAGAAGAGCAGATGTGGATATATGCATGTCAGATGGGTCTTGGCTTAGTCCCTGCTCACCAGAGCTCCAGACAGACCACCAGGCAGGGCTGTGCCCTGCCACCACTGGGGTGATGGCTCACATCTGGTCTGTGCCCAGGCATATGTCCAGGCAGTGACAATATTAGGAATAAATAAGTCTAAAGACAAGCTTATGCCTGGTCTTAATTGAACTTGAAGCAAGAGATTAATCTTGATAATTCAAGTCTGTTGTTAGACTTGATGGTGGAAAGTTTTTRAAGCCCAGTCCTTGTAGACTAAACCAAGACTGCTATAAAGGTTCCCTGTCTCTATCCCTTAATTARAGGGATTGCCAAGTATTCATGGAATATGTTAATTGCTCTGCAACACAGTTCTGTAAACAGTGCATAAAATGTCTATCTTCTGTTTGGATTTAACTCTGTCATTTCACATTTTTCACCAGTAAGATCAATATGTCAGGGCTGTGGCTTTTCTACAATACTGTGATATTTTTACAATAACTGCATTTAATTGGCTCCCCAGTTCATTTATAGATGTCACATAGCCGAAAACTTTGAGATTTCTGGATACATTGTTAATAACCCTTGAAATATAAATTTTTTATGGAGGTTTGGAAAATATCTTAGAAATATTTCTGCACACTGAATGGCTCTGTAAGGTGCAGGTCAGGACCACATTTTAATTACTTTGATTAATCTATTCTGAAGACTATAGTCTACTACTGTTTCCTCTTAGCAGAGCTAACTCAGGTGGTGGGGATCAAAGATTTTGTGTTGTAGGTATGATATTCAGCACAGGCTGATGCTCTGTGATTGGAAACATTGCCTTCAGCACTGTGGAAGGATGAGGTTTCTGTCTAGTTGCATAACAGTAACCCTGTTTCTGTCTTTTTTTAATGACATCTTCACAGCTGGACTGATGTAAGTGCTTTTAGGGTGTGTGTGTAGGTCTGTGTGTAATCTTTTTTTTCTTAATATAGCTCAGACTGCTGATATCTCCATTATTTGTATCTTTTGGGGTTTGTCTTCATTCACTGCTATAGCCACAATTTCCATTTCAATAATAAATCTAACAGAAAAAAATAACAATTATATGACAAGAAAAAGAATCCTGAAAATGATGAACGAAAATTGGTTGAGGAAATACACTAAAATGGAGAGGGAAGGGAAATGAAGGGAAGGGAAGGGAAGGGAAGGGAAGGGAAGGGAAGGGAAGACTAAATCTAGGATTTTTGAGGCTTGATTCAAAAAATTAGCACATGTTCATTATAACAGAGAAGTAGGGGTTTTGGCAGTTTTTTAATGTCTAAATGCTTTCTCACTATATATAGCTGTGCTTTGTTGGTTTTTGTTTGTTTGTTTGTTTATTGTTTTTGTTGTTGTTTTGGTTTGATTTTTTTATTTTCTTTTTCTTTCTTTCTTTCGATTTTTCTCCCTTACCATGTACTTACCCATTTTGCTTCATGCCTCATTAGGGTGCYGAGTCTAAACAGCCAGCTGGATGTGCCTGGCCTGTGTATGAGCATCCCTGCACCATTGTTCTGTTTGCTAACACTGCTCCRTCTCTCCCCTTTGAAGCTGCTCCAAAGGAACTTTATCCCTCTGTTCCAGCTGCCATTTCATTAAGCCCTTGCTTCRCAGGATTTTCCGCAACCGTTGACACATCAGAGCAAGGATGTAGCCATTTAAAATAATGAAGGGGGGAAAAAAAGAGAGAGGGGAAAAAGAGAGTAGAGCAGTTATGAAGTGAAAATTGAAAAGGAGTACAAGGTTACTTAAAAAAAAAGGCCAGGTAAAACCTTTCTTTCTTTTTATTTTTCTCTTTCTTTCTTTCTTTCTTTCTTTCTTTCTTTCTTTCTTTCTTTCTTTCTTTCTTTCTTTCTTTTTCTTTCTTTCTTTCTTTCTTTCTTTCTTT
>JACDOX010000134.1:304576-315035 GCA_014549065.1 Cardinalis cardinalis
TCTCTCTTTCTCTCTTTCTCTCTTTCTCTCTTTCTTTCCTCTCTTTTTCTTTCCTTTCTTTCCTTTCTTTCTCTCTTTCCCCCTCTCTTTGTCCCTCTTTTTATTTTTTATTATCAGTCCTTTATTTCCTCATTATTTAACTCCTTTGCAGACTTTTGCTCTTGTAGAAACCTCACACACACCTGTGTGTGTAAACAGAGACAATCACAACTTTCTCTTCTCTAGAAGTTGTCTCCAGACCTCCTTCCCAGCCCTTTCTTCACATCAGAGATGTCCAGAAGCAGAACTTTTTTCTTCCTATGAGGCTCAATCTTCCAAAGAGGAAGGTCACAGTCCAGGTGAGGGTTTTTTGTTGTTTTGGTTTTTTTTTTCAGAACCCGAGCATGGTAAAAACAAAACCTGTTGTTGTTTTCTTTGCTTTTCTCAATTTCTTTTATCTCCTTGGAGGAAAACAACACACCTTGTAATCCATTTTTTGAAAAGGACTAGAACTCTACATGGGATTTTATCAGTGGTTAAATATATTTTTCAGAGGTGCACCATGAAAATCAGCATTTGCAAAGGTTTGTACTGCATATTGAAGAAAATCAGTTTTTAACCCTGAGTTCAAATCACCTCATCACTATTCCTAATTTAAATACAAGAAGTTAGGTGAGAGGCAACTCACACTGAGAAGCATCAGACTGCTTTCCAGCTCGTCCAAATTATATTTTTTTTTTAATATAGTCAAATTCAGCCTGAATAATTTTGTCAGAATTGCACCCAAAGATCAGAATTTTTTTTTTTGCCAGTTTCAGTATGTATCACCTCTAGAATTCTTCCTTGATCATTAGAAAATATGGGCAGCTCTGAAAGTACAACTTAGTCTATATAAAATCTGAATTAATTATGGAAGATACCTCTTTCCACCCAATGACTGGAAAGAAAGCCACCTCTGCTTAGTTCTCAACTTAGGCACCTCAGTTAATTGCCTAAATTTAGCTAGAAAAAATCTAGGCCAGAGCAGATCCTACAAGGTCACACAGCATGATTATGACAGAGCTGGGATTCAGATCACAGGGGTCCTAGTCCCAGGCAATGCTTTTACAAGACAGTCTTTCCTCCAAGTAATTAATTCTCATTTTGAAGGTTTCAGCTGAGGTAGTGGTACAGAGCCTCTATTTGTCTTGGGTAATTATTCATGTTGCTATCCATAAAAACCTTAGAAATAAGTTATGAATATGTTTATGAGCCTTTTTATTCTTAAATGTTTTGAACTTCAGCTTCTTTACGTTTTTATTCACATATATATACACATGTGTATGAATATACATCCTCATGGATGTGTCAAAGTATTTCTATTAAACCAACAGTATTACACTTATAGTTTATTTTTTTATTATTTTGATTTTATAAGACTTAATTTGTCACAATGATGACAAAAACTTTTCAAAGTATTTTTTTGTCTTTTTTCCCCATATCACTCCTTTTTTTTTTTTTTTACAGCAGGCACATCTGCCCTATGGATGAATTTATTTCCTCAATCTCATGGTACAATATTGCATTTCAGTTGTCACTTTTGATTTATCGTTACTTTAAACATTAAATCTTCCTTTGCATTTTTATTGGTTTCATTAAAAACATTCTGCTCGGCTTTTCATTTATAACCTATATCAAGGGAAAAAAAAAAGAAAAAAGAAGAACAAAAAAAACATCCCAGCTTCTGCCTGCTCTCCTTTCTCCTCCTCTGTCTCATTCAGGATGCTGCCTTTCAATTCCACCCATTTTTCCAGGTGATAAAGCCAAAGAAATCCACTAGCCACATGTGAATAAAATAAATACATTTTAAAGTTAGATTTTTTGTTACAAACAGAGTTTGTGAAAACATTTATTAAACTTAATAACTTTTGTGTTTAATGAAGCACAGAGCATATGTCAGAAGTATGGTGTCCAAAAGGCAGAAGCACTGAATAGTTTATCTAGCAAATGTGTTACACAAGGTTTGACCCTTAAATTGAGCACTGGGAGAGATAAATAGGGTAATCAAAAGCACTCCCTTACAGTCACATGAACTTGGAGCCATCTGGTCAAAGCAAAAATAAATCAGTAATGCAACTGGAAATTATCTGTAAAGACCTTTGGGGATTGGTTGAAGCATTACTACAGTCTCTTTCATATCAGAGAGTTAGGAAGAAAGAAAAARCAAAAAAAAAAATKCAACAAAAAACCCAAAACAAGAAAACTGCATGTAAAGATGATGAAAGTGACCCTAATTAACACAAAGGCCAAGAAACCAACAATGTACTCCTTCTTTCTTTTTTTTTTTTTTCCTCTCTCATTTTGTTTCTTGGGGTTTTTTTTTAGCCTGGAATGAAGGATTTTGACCCGACAAGATGATTCACAATTCCAACCAAAAATAAAATTATTTCTATTCTCGTGCTTTAACATTTGTTTTTASTTAGCAAAATTATAGAGAAAACATTTCTTAGCTTAAGATACACCCAAAAATAAAAAGTTAACTATYTTTCTCTTCTTTATTTATTTTTTTACTAAAAATGTTGAGTTTTTAAGGAAATAATTATTTGATTCTTGCTAGTAAATAAATAAATTAATATCTTAGGCATAAGGCTTCATCTTTTCTATACTCAAATCCATGAAGAATTAAACTATGTAAATCCAGCCACTGAGATTTGATAAAAGGTAAAATGTTGTCTTATTAATTTCTTTCTTGTCCATATTTGTTTTTCCCTTCTGAYATCTGTACTCAGAAATACACTCTGTCCTGTCTAAGAACAACAACCTCACATTTACTCATTCAGATTAGAGTGGGTATGTAGGGAGCAGGAAACTTCCCTGGTTTTCCCCTGAAAGGAAAACTGAAGAAAAGGCAACAGAAGCCTTGAGTTAATGAGAAATGYTTGCAGGAATTAAATGAAGGTGTTGTGACTGTCCTTGAAGTCATTACCTGCATTAACTTGCAGATAGCAAGATTTAATCAGATGACTGATTATTTCCTTTCAATCACTGTGAAAGTTTGGAAGCGTCAGCAATTACAAACTTGAACTCAGATTCTAAGTTTGCAGGATTTTGTGCGGTTTATTTTTTCAATGGCGTTGTGCTGCTGGAGAGGAAACGTCCTGTAAGGTTGATACACTAAACCAGCCCTACAGACTGAAGAGAAGTTAATTCTAAAAAGGTGTAACTGGGAAATCCTCAGCCCAGCTGGCTCAGTTATGGACAGCAGCACAGGCACAGCAGCCTGCAGCTCACTACAAACTCTCTAGGATATGGAGTCCATCCCAGAAGGGTTTTGTGACTCACTCTGGCCACACAACTGCACCACATCAGCAAATATGCTCAAAGGTGATGTGTCTATACTGTCTTTGGAGACAAAAGGGCAGACATCTGAAAGACAGAGCATGTCCCAGTTTCCACAGTGCATGTCCCATCCTTCTCCATAGTGGCCTATTGCTAGTAACCTCTTAGGGCACCATTTGTCCATGTAAGCTGCAGTTCCTTGGATGGTGAGTGTCTCAGACTATGCTTCTGTACAGGTTCTAGTATAGTCACACCCTTGCTCCTTTCTGAGATATTAAAATTGTGGCAATAAAACTATGGAAAAGAAAGTAGAAGGTATGACCATAAAAAAAAAAAATCATATATCCTTCCTTCATGTATAATGAACAACATCTTCTGTTGGGGATTTTCTTTCCATTACTCTGCAATACTTTATTCTTCTGAATAAGCTTATTATGTGAAGATTGAAACATTAGGATTAATTACACCAAATGCTGGTGTAAACCCTAATGAAAAACATACATCTCTTGCACAGCCTGAATTCCCTGGAGAAATCTTGAAAATATTGACTCTGACAGTTTTTGCKGTGTGACTGATTGCATCAGTTGTATAAAGCACTTTACTAAGCATCATTTTATATATGTGTCTAAGTGCGCATATGAGTGTGTGTGTGCATGGATATATGCCTTTCCAGATAAGACAAAAGGATTTGTTGAGGCTAAATTAGAGCTCATGTTTCCAAAGAACTTGCCTCTTTCATCATGATGCTTTTGTCTCGATTATCTGTGGATTCTCTCCCTCCCTTCTGCCACCCCCTTTCTCTTTTTGCAATAATGCCTGTGTTTGATCTCCATGTAAATAAACCAAACATCAGGAAGAAACTAATGGATCCATCATGGGAGCTTGAAAATAAAGTTGAAAAAATTGCTTACACAGTTCATTCACCCAGAGGGTCTGTGCATTTCATTGCTGAAGGTTATGGAAATTTAGCCAGTAATAGAGAAAACTTCATAGATTACAGCAGGAAATTTTCAAAGACACAAAGGGGAGAGAGGTGCCCTCTTCTCCTTGACTATCAATGGGGGTTGAATGCCTCATTTACATTTGTGACTTTGAAACTTGCCCCATGGATTCAAGGCCTGTAGGAACCATTATGTTCAGCTTGCCTGATCTGATGCATGAAAAAAGCCTGAGGATTTCATCTAAAAATGCCTGCAAGGAGGAGAAAAATTGTGGTGGAACAAGACAACCTGGAGTGCAGCTCACATTTCATACACAATCTTGTTAATTAGTAAACAGACATGGTAACTGTACCTTCGTTCTCTATCCCACTCCCTGGCTGAAATATTCCTTGTAATAATAGGTTCAGCCTCTTGCTTTGACCAGGTCACAATGTCCAATGGCAAAATTTTTCAGTGTGTGTTCATCTCACATTACTTTTCAACAGCTATTTAGAGGTAAAACCATCTATGTAACTTTAAAAGTTGGATGAATAATTCAATTTGTATCATAGGTGTCATAAATATTTGTTGTCTTATTTACATTAATATCATATTCTGAATTAGTGAAGCAGCAAGAAGCACTGAAAAACTTAAGTCTGAATGTATACAATGAAGAACTGTAAAATRAGATATTTTCTGGCTTGGTATTCAGAGGCCCTAAGAGAACAGAGAGGATAAAAGGAATGTTTTGGAAAGTTCAGCTCGTTTTGGGTGAGCAGTATGCAAAACAAATCTGCCTACAATTTCCTATCTGCTATCATCACAGCATAGAAGTGCCCATATGCTTAGAATATTTTCTTTTCTGAATGATCAACTGATTTATATATCTACCTATCTATCTGTGTAGTATGACACTGATTGGTGTCAGTGTGTATACACACCATTTTTTCTGGGTTTGGTTTTCTTTTGTTTTTATTTTAAAATMTATTTCTGTGTTCCAGTATATCTCTCTTTTATTTTGGTTTATTCAAAGGCATTTTTCTCCTGCCTCATTAGAGAATTATTTTTGGAAAGGTACCATTTTTAAGACAAAGAGTAATACCCTGGAGTCTAAAAATGGGGAAGAGGAAAAGAAGCTGATTTATGTTAAGGCATACAAGACTTGAAAATATACCCCAGGGTGAAATAAATATTACAATACACAATAATATCCTTGCTTTGCCTTGATGTACATTACAGTAATATTATGAATCTCTCTGTATGGTTCTGTACTCATTGGGGAATTCTGCTAGGGACGGGTTCCCAGAGGCCTTGACACACACAAAATGAGACAATCTCTGCCCTGGGGATGGGTGGGAAAGAAAGTAGAGTATCACTAACAGTTTAAGGTCATTCTAGAAAAACAATATTGTACTTCTAAGTGGGTAGTGCAGTTCTTCTAAACCCCAATCATTTTGTTATGATATTTTACCCATGAGGCTGTTATTCAGACCACCAGGCTTATTCAAAAGACTCCTGAAATAAGTATTCAAACGCAGAAACATGGCCAAACATCAGGCTAGCTGTTGACACAGTTATCTTGTCTAATAACAGCTAATGAATGCTGCAAGCAAACTTGTGGGGCTGGGGGATGGTGAAGGAAAGGAAAAGAGGGAGTTACGTTATGAGAAGGAAGGACTTTCATGGGAGCAATATGTCTTACAATCTAATTGCTCTGTGTTTTATAGAACTTGATCATTAGGGTATCCTGCTTATGATACCGCAGAGATGTAATGGTGAAATAAAGCAAGAGGCTATTAAACAGAAAGTTTAAATATAGCTACAGGGACAGATACTTCATGACAACTTGACAGATGTCTTGGAGTGATCACTGGTTCCTTCATCACTAATTACAAAATCATTTGTCTTAAGGAAAGGACAAAAGAGAAGTAATTATGAAAAACATGATTCTTAAGGGATAAAAAAGATAACATCAGTTTAAAACATTGAAGCGATCATAACCATTTAGAATCATTATTAGTTTGCTTGAGCCAATGACAGCTTGGATTTTGAAGCCAGTGGGAACAGAGCTTCCTATGCCGAGGAGAAGAAAACATTCAATTTCTTGTTATGCTAAACTTATCCTCAGACTCCAGAGATTTCTTTGATGAACAGTTCATTAAAATTTCCTACCGCAGATGAATTTGAGCTAAAATACACAAATGTTTTAATTATACATTCCTTTTTAATTACACTAATGACTTGTAATGTGTTTATGTTGGTTTAGAGTTTAATTTCTTCTCTTAGATTAGGTGGTTGACTTAAGGATTGTGCTTTTCAGTAAAATACCATGATTCATCAATGTTTGATCATGAGTTAATCCAAAAATATTAAAGCGTTGCAATCCTTGGAGGAATAGTAATGCACACACATACACAAGCAAAATTGTGTTTTCCTTTCATGTGCTTAGGGGCAGTTAAACCTTACCAACAATACACAGCAAGGCACAAGTGTCAGGAGACAGAAGCAACACTGAGAGAGGTCTGCTGCTGTTAAGACTGAAGYTGGGAAAGGCATGAGGACATAAAAAACTGATTCCTGTGTCAGCCAGGGTTGATTGGATGATTGGTACTCTGGAAGGAAAAACATCAAGAAGGACAAGATTTGCTTTTCACACTGTTTTGTGCAATTGTTTTTCTTAATCACAGTCAGTCTGTGCAGTGTGTTTAGAGTACGAGAATGATCTATAGGGAATTGCTAAGAGATTTATGATGTTTAAATTTAAGAATCTAAGCTAAACTCTTCCTGTGCACTTTTTGTAGTCCCTGGAAGTGCCTGGCACATCCAGGGGATGGTACCCATCTATTTCAGGAATCCATATGAATCATGGTTAATCTGCCATGGATATGAATTTTATGTCATGTCTCTAGAACATTACAAAGTTACTGGTTTAGAGMTCATGCCCCACATGCGGATGACTAAATTTGGGTAATGCAGTCTTAACCTCTACTGGACTTCATGAATGACTAACAAGAAACGGGTCAAAATCTGAAACTATTTTAAAGCACTACCAAAAAAGAATGTTTCAGAAACAGATCACTTAGTTCACAGCTCTAATTTGTACCATATATAACTGAAGTATAGAGTGGCATGACTGGATCCTAACAGTTTCCCTTTCACTTTTAGTGGGTCTAAGGACCAATCCAGTGCTAGGGTGTAGTGGTTTGCACTTTTAATGACAGTCACCTTCCAGTACCCACAGCCTGTTTATCATTCCTGTCTCCTCCCTTACTTTTTCACTAAACAATTTTCCCATGTCCTGTGCACCTCTAGTCATTGTCTGTCTATAGCTTATCTGTTTGTGAAACCTCCATGAGGTCTKGCAATTCTGAGAAATGCATCATAAGTTTCAGGAAAGAAATTAAAAAGTGGTAGATGCTAAGAAAGGATTAGGACAGGAAAGGTAGGGAAATTACTACTTACTCCTATGACCATGTGGCTGAATCAGATAGGATGMTTAGTTTGGATGAGGAGAAAACATAATGATCATGAGCAGGATCATAAGAAGCCTACTGGAATATATGGATGGTCCCTTAAATGGAAAATGCACAAATCTCTGCACTATTGACTTCATCCATGTATTGCTTAGGTTCACCAGCACGTGCTTTCTCTTCACTGACGCACCACATTCCCTCCAGATGTTTCAGAGAAGGATCATTGCCAGAAATATCTTTGTCCTGGGGTGTTTGTACTGGCTGGGTGTCCATGTCAAAAAGTAGGTTGCCACATTTGAGTGAGAGTTGGGCCCAGCGGCTCAGCCAGCATTCACTATCTCAGATATAACAATCTCACCTAAAAATCCTCACAGCTACTGGGACTTTCTTTGAAACAAGTCTGTCTCCTTATCCTCTTTTGAATCCTCCTTTATTTTTCTTCCTTGGCTTCAAGGCCAATAAATAAATAAGGAAGCATGACAATAGTCTCATTGCCCAAGGGCTGCAAGTACAAGTATATTGCCAATTATGGAAATTGCTGTTCTCTCATAATTTTCTTACAGTTTGCTTGTCTGTCTGCTGTTTGTAATGTCTTACAAACTCTTTGAGACASAGTGACTTGTTTGGGGKTTTTTTTWAAATTTTTTATTATAAAAATGGGAAGTTTGCCCATGGTTATTGATCATAATTACTTTTTTAAATAATAAAGGCATAGTCTGGTCAAATCTGAGATGGATGGATTTCTAATTTTATGATGATCCTTSAAAATCAAGCAGTATTTCTCAGCAACAGCAAAAGCTGTCTCCTCCCAGGTTTCATATCTGTCGCACATTTTAAGCAGAAGGAAATATAAAAATGCCTTAGAAAGTGACTGTGGCAAAGGGAAGAAGAAGGAGAAAAAGTTCTGCTCTAGCAGAGACTGTCTTCATATAGAAGGAATATGTTAGTGTTCTGCTTTATAATAAGTTTTTCATACTTTCTGTAATTCAACCAWACTGGGCTCTCTTCTGCCCAAAAAATCCGTGCCATTCACTAGAAACTAAGAGTTGATACTGAGTTGATGTGTTTAGGTSCTTGCATGAGATCTGCCTGGCATTTGGAGGTACAGCAGCACAGATCCCACTGGAGAGCACCACAGTCCCCTTTCATCATAAAATGAGATTAGAGAAAAATGATTGGATAATTAGGGAAAAATCTCACAGCTGAATTAGTTACATGATCAGATGCTTACACTGAGACAATTGAGGAAGATGGAATTGTCTACTTGCCTTGTTTGGGTGGATGGGATTCAGCTCTATAAATGTGGACACTGCAAAACTACCTATGAAAACTCCATCTGTGCTGCTTGTCATTAGAAAAAATAGACAATGCTAGAATAAATTAATTTATATAAGAAGAGATCTTTAATATGGGTCAAATAAGTTATTCCTGAGAAAAATMATTTATCTTTGAAAWCTAGCTATGTCTACRATGTAACTCACAGAAGTTAGATGAGATGAAAGYCACCCAACATGTTATGCTGAAAAGCAAAATATGTATTTTCATGWGTTATAATTATCATGGATAAATATGGTGATTTCAGAGATTTCTGTCTGCCTGTGTCAGTGCTGTGGTGGATGGACAGACAGATTGTTCTGCTGATCCTTCAGATTGGACAAACTCACCTCAGTGGGTGCTCAGCTGTTGAGTTCTCCTAACTTAATCACAGCACTGAGCTGACATAGCTGGTTACATTAAAGACTTAATTTTTTTATGAAGGGTGTACAAAAAGAAACACCCTCCATCTTAAARTAGACAAACAAAAAAATATTTAAGAATACCTCAAGTCTTCCTGTGTCCTGCCATGTACAAAGTGCTCCTCCTTCTTTTCCTGCTTTGGATTTCTGATGGGATCTTAACACATCAATTCATATCACATATCCTATCAGTCACTGCTTCTTCAGAGCCACACTATAAATACATGSAAGACTTTGAGTTTGCTGCAAGGTCCAGAAATGAAACCTCTATGGCTTGACTAGGAATACTCACTAAAGGGMAGGTCCTGTGTGCCGTCCTGTTTTACACCATGCCAAACCAGGGTGGAAGGAGCAGCACCCATTGAATTCAGTTGAATTTAAATTCACTGTCAGTGAATTTAGTCAGTGGCTATCTGGTTTTGGTAGGACTGACATTTTTTTTACACTTGTTTTTACCTCCCTCTTTCCTCTCTTTTAGGTGGGTTATTGGGTTGCTCCATGTGAAAGAATGTAAAGTGTGCTTCAGCATGTATATGAAGCATAGCATTCTAATACCCACTGTCACCTTTCCACGAAGCTACAGTAAGATAAATAGAGCAATATCCATATTTTACACTCTATAAAACCCTGATCCTCTTTAAGAAATGCCTTATGTGCAATGCATAGGCTTGCTAGCTTATTTATCAACATACACTTATGCAAAATGTATACAGATAGGACATTTTGGTTTCGTGATAAACCAATATTTACTTGTGGAAAGCACTCAAGTGTATGCCTGAAGAATGGAGGAGAGCCTGAAAAGGTTCAAACACTTTAGGAAACAGTGAAGTATAAAACCTCAACACCACAAGCTTGTAATTAACCCTGCATCTCCCTGAAGAGAATATGGATTAGGGTCTGGTTTGCAATGCCCACTTGCAGAAGGGCATCTCCTGAAATTCTGTGTTCTAAGCCAAAGCTGACAACTCATTAAACATATTTCAGAGTAATCTTTCCTTTCTTTTATTGTGGGTGTTTTTGTTGGTTTTTTTTT
>JACDOX010000134.1:315108-330108 GCA_014549065.1 Cardinalis cardinalis
AATCCATTTGGGGTTGTAATTTAGAAGGAATAAACCAATAATTTATTTAACAGTGAAAACAATCAGCCTTTGGAATAATCTCCCCAGGGAAATGGTGGATTCCCCAATGCTGGAGACTTTTAAGGTTCAGTTGGACAGGGTGCTGGACCATCCTGTCTAGACTCTGCTTTTTCCAAGGTGGGCTGGATCAGATGATGTTTGAGTTCCCTTCCAGCCACGGAATATTCTGTGATTCAATAAGGTCTTGTATTTTCATTCAGATTGGGAGCTAGGTTTTTATTATCATTGGAACTGCATTATTTTTGAAATATTTTACATACATGAAGATTCCTCAGAGACCACTATAACTTTCAACTCTCCTAAAGGCCTAAAGTAGATCTCAACTCCCTCACACACAGACAAAGGTCCCAGCCRTTTCTCTTTTCTGTCCCCAGTTTCTGACAATATAGATTGTAGATATAATATAGGAACTGAGAAAAAGGAACAGTTAATGAAGCCTGAACTTGAATTTATGAAGATATGGGTCATTAGGCAGGGCTTCAAAGTTTGTATGGTGAATCGGTATTTCACCAGAATATTTGAGAATAGAACTTGACTTTGAATTTGACTTAAAAAAAAAAAAAAAAAAAAAAGGTAAGGCAAAAAAATCTTAAAAGTATATAGGATAAGAAGCTTATAAATTCTTTTTTTCCCTTTTTTTTCCTTACTGTTTCTTTCTGAAACTGATTGCACCACATACAAGATCTGTGAATGCACAGAAAATGCACAAGTCCAAATGCAGTTTGGTTCTTCCCAGTGTTGAAATGGCATACTTGCAGTACTAACTTTTACATTGGTAAGATCATTTTATGTGACTCATCTCCAGTTGCTTTATAAAAGCTGTAGAGAAGTGCTTTAGAGTTCTTGGAAGAGCTGCAGCATCTTCTATTTTGGGGTGAATTTCACAGTTGTACTATGAAAAACTTTTCCAGTCATCCTCAAGACTTTTGTTATATCATGGGAGCTGAAAAATCCATTTTTCTGAGTGATTTATCAAAATTGGTGTCCTGTTTTTGTCCCTTCTGGGAATTTCATCAATCTGTTCTGAGTCCCATCAATGTAACAAAACAAAAACAAAACAAAAAAAAAAACCAAACTGAAATCAAACAAAAATAACCCACCAGAACAAACAACCACAGCCCCCCAAAAAAGCTGCATATTTTCTCAAATGGTAGTGAAACATTTCCCTTACTTTCAATGTATTTTCCTCTCCTCAGCATCTCCTCTTCCTTTATTTCTGTATGTGGCCCCAGCTGCCTTAGCTAACAGAGTGAGACACTGAGCTGAAAGTTGCCTATAGTACCAGAAGACATTATGACACTGGAGATACATGGATTTAAAGATCTTTGTGAATTGGCAATGGCATGCATGTAATTTTCAAGGATTCTGAAAGTAGGTAGGATATGCAAGTGATTTATAAATTAGAACCTTAATCTCTCAGTTGATTGTACTAAACACCAGATTAGGCTGATTGTTATTTTGAATTAGTCTTGTTATGTGATTATAGCCAGGCTTAAGGATTCACATTAAAATAGCTTCAGCTTAGAAAGGATTCTCTATCACACCAGGAACAATAGAACCTCTCGACAAGTTCAAATTTGGGTTTATTTTGCAACACTGTATTCTCATCATCAGTGCTCCAAATTTGTCTTTGAGACTGTATATTCTGTTTTGCCACGAATTTGGACTTCCAGCTGCACTGAACACTACCTCAGTGTTCCTATCATTCATATCCCACTGCATTATGCAAATTGATGATTCCCAGGTGTAGTGGGTTGACCCTGGCTTGATGTCAGGCACCTCCCAAAGCTGTTCTGCCACTCCTCTGCTCAGCTGGATAGGGGAGAAAAAAATATAAAAAATATATGAGTTGAGATAGGGACCCAGAGAGATCAATCACCAAATACTGTCACGGGCAGAACGGGCTCAAACTAGAGATATTTATTACTAATAAAATCACAGCACAAAAATGAGGAGTAGAATAAGACCTTAAAAACATCTTCCCCTCACCCCTCCCTCCTTCWCAGTTTTACCTTCTCCCCCAGTGGTGCAGGGAGGGAGAAATGGGGGTTATGGTCAGTCCATCACAGTTGTTCCTGCTGCTGCTCCTGAGGGGAATCCTTCCCCTGCTCCCTCCCACRGAGACAGTCCTCCATGAGCTGCTCTGCTATGAGTCCATCCCATCACCAGCTGCTCCAGTGTGGCTCACTRTTCCATGGCTGCAGCCCTTCAAGGACAGCCTGTTCTAGCACGGATCCCCTAATGGATCACAAATCCTACCGGGAAACCTGYTCCAGCCTGGGCTCCCCCAGGGCTGCAGGTGGATCTCTGCTCCCCCGTGCCCTCCCTGGGCTGCAGGGGCACAGCTGCCTCAGCCTGGGCTGCTCCAGGGGCTGCAGGGGAATCTGAGCTCCAGAGCCTGGAGCAGCTCCTGCCCCTCCTGCTGCACTGCCCTCTCTGCAGGGATGCTCCTCGCACATGGCTCACTCTGCTCTTCTCTGGCTGAAATCAAATTTGCATAATAACCTTTTTTTTAGTTCTTAARTACAGAGGCCTTGCTACCATTTCTAATTGGCCCAGCCTTGACCATTGCAGGATCCATCCTGGAGCTGCCTGGTACTGGCTCTGCTGGACACAGGAGAAGCTGTCAGCAGCTTCTTGCAGAAACCACCCCTACAGCCCCCCTGCTACCAAAACCCGGCCCTATAAACCCAGCACACCAGGATGTTCTGCATTTATCATGATGATGTACAAGACAGACAGAAAAGTTATGAAAAACTTTAAGTTAACTTCYAAATTGTACTTTGGAATTAAAGGGTAAAGTGGAAAAAGAGAAGCCTACAGATTTGGGAATTTTATCTAAACTCAGGATATTCCCTTATAATTTGTTAGTTTAAAATAACCTGTAGACACAGGCAAAAAGAAAACTGCAGCAAAAACCTGTCTTGCTAATTAAAACACCCCTGAAGCATAGCCAGTAGGTGAGATATTTAACAAACATTAAAGAAATTGTAAAGGATTTATTTCTCAGATAAACTCTCCCGATAAGCTCTGAGGTTTTAAAATTGTTTTCTGGAAATCAGACATCAGACACAAGTCAGGAGTTTCCAGGAAGTCTCTGGGCAATTATTTGCACTTACACCAAATATGCTGCCTCACAGAYCGCTGTGCTGAGCGGTCCCAGTGCCCTCAGAGTGCTCTCCTCTACTTTTAGTTTGGATACCCACACTTAAGCGCAGCTCTCTGATATGACTCAGATGTCTAATTTTGGTTGAGTCTGTTGTGAGAAAGTATTTGGATGAAGCATCTTCAGGGCCCCCCTGYTCTTGAAATTTGCTTTATTTTAGTTCATCTGAGCTGTAGGAGCTCTGTTGCACTGTGTGGCAGCCATGCCCATGCCTGGTTGTTCTCCCTGTTAATACAGGCCCTTTTCCGAATGCTGATTTACAAACCTGACTCCCCAGCTTGATGCCAGGCGTGTCCCATTRTCCTCAACACTGCTGGCTGTCATGGGACATGATTTTGACCCAGGTTGCTGTCTCCAGCTCTCACCCTGATCCGGGATTGCTTATTTTCTTTGGATTTGTCTCAGCATTTGGAACCTGTTTGGAGACCACTGGGTGCTGACCTCAGCCTGGTTTCCCTCCCTAGACACTGTCTCCCTGGCTGGGCACTGTGGGACTGTGCCCTTTGTAGTTGAGGCCACTGCCCTGTCTGACCTGCTGAGAGGAAATAACCCCACACACCAGCTGGGTTCTGACTGGGTAAAAACCAGCAGTGCAGAACCTGAGAGCTCCTAGTGGGCAAAACTTGAACACAAGCTGCAAGTATCACTTTGCACAGATGAAACTAACTGCATTCTGGGTTTCATCAGAAAAAAATTGATCTTGTAGTCCTGGGGATGTAATCATTTCCCACATTTGGCACAAGAGAGGATTTTCTTGGGATGTTGCTTCCCCATAGAAGAAGGATGGACGTGAACATAGAGTGGAGTCAGTCSAGCAGTGCGACTTCAGGATGGACAGGACACTGCAGCTTAGAAGTTGGACTAGATGACCTCTGGAGGACTCTTCCAAACTAATTTAAAATTTATAATTTTCAGACAAGAGAACTTTATGTCTAGCTAGCTTCCCATACCTCTCTTCTTAGCAAGATGCTTGCTGAGAATTCTGTGGTGATTTATGAAATTTAAGTTAGGTTTTCTAGAGAAGGACATAAACTGCTTCTGCAAAACAAAAAAAAAATCCCTCAAAGAGGTCTCAGGTGAGTTAATCAGGTTTCTTTTTCAATCAYAGATATGGAAGACCACCTAAATTGTAAACTAGAACATTCACAAAGGTATTTAAACCATTCATTCCAAGTTGATGTTTCTGTTAATTCTGATTAGCAATCACAAACTTCCGTTGATTAACTAAACATCTCTCCTTCAATRGGAAACAGGAGAGATGGACTCTGGAACCCTGAACTTTTGCTTTTTGAGAGTGTTGTAATTATTGACCTCTTCTTCTGCTCAGGGCCCAAAATGTGGATATTTCTGGTTGTTTTGCCCAAAGTTAAAATCACACTGATGTAGAACAYGCAAACTTGGCCTGTCTGGGATTTCAGGACTTCTTTCTCTTTTGTAGGATGGTGATTTGTCTGAGCGTTTAGGGAGGTGCCATTGTAACTTTGCATTTCAAAATTCAGATAGATTTAATACATCTGGCTTCTGAATTAGGTAATTATTAACTAAGGATTTTGTAGACTTGAAATCAGGTACACTGTACCTTGCCTTCTGAGAGTTCAACTGACTTTGGGAGCACTTTCTGGTTTAGGTAGCATAAGTAATCTAAAAGAAAAGTTGCTAGCTACAACTCCATATTTTGACACAAATTAACTTCTAAAATATAATACCTTAGTTCTTCTCAAAGGCAGGGACAAATTCCCAAACATTTAATATTAAACCAAGTAGCTTGAGTTTTAATATTCAGATAAAAGCACAGACTATCCAAGATTTAAGATTTCTAAAAGGCTGTTTCTCCCCTTCCTTCTTCATGTTAAAGACCATGGACTTCAGCTGKTTTTGTGTTGGGTGTAAATTAAGTGCCAGCTGGATTCAGGGAAAGCATCTTCCTTACTGCAATATTGCCCAATTAGATGACATACTGCAATTGCAATTAAAAGTCAACACTTGCCACAGCACAATATGAAAGACACGGCATAGAAAAATAAAGCAATACATCAGACACTATGGTTTAGTGACTGTAACTGATGGCATTTTAATGACACTTATATTGTTATTTTAAGTCCTTATTGGGAATATCTAGTAGAACCCGATTAAAGTAGCAGTCACAGTTATCCTGTGTATTATTTTATTCTGACTTATTCATTTAGCTGTGTAATTATTGCTCAGTTTTGGATATGAAACCAACCCATAAGATTTCAAAAAATGTTCTGCAGGATGATGGTTTTTTGGGACGAAAACAATGCCATTAAAAAAAAAAAAGCTAAACTGAACTCTCTCTGTTGATATATCAAGGTGTTTCATTTCACTTGTGATGCTATGTACATAAACTATTTTTAATAGAGAAATAAAATCTGAAGAAAAAACATAATGTAAACCTCTCRTTTGTATGGAGATAAAAATATTTTCCCTTCAAAGGCAAAGCTTCATCAGACCTAATATTGTCCCATGGGATATTTTTACTCTTGATAAGGGAAAATGTTTGGCTTATTATGGAGACTCAAATTTAATTCTATTTACTTTACGAGAGACAGAGGTGTAACAGCTTTTTAAAATTATTATTATTATTTTATTTTTATGATACTTCCCGTGGCTTGCTTTTAAGTCATTATGTGACAAGGAAAATTCTGCAAAGACTCTTTCACTCTATCATAAATAAGCCTTTTTAAAGTATATGTATCTAATCTTGCAAGTTTCAGGATAGTTTCCATTGTCTATTTTGCAAAGCTACAATTCATTACAAATATGGCAACTACCATGACTCATTTTTCATTATTTATTATGTCCAAACCCAGTGGTGGATTCTACATGCATTTTCAGGCATCCAGCCACAGAGATTTATGAGTCAATGCAGCCCTATTTATGGGTGGAGTTTGGCTCAGAAGATATTCAGGATAATGAATGAGTTGCTATGTTTGGTATCAACCAAGTATCGGGAAAATGCTGCAGAAATAGAATAAGAGAGGAAAATGAAAAATAAAAATCAACACTTGCTTAGTGATAAAATATAAGACTAAATCCTTAAGACCTTCCTACTTTTATTTTTCTGATTATTTCACTTATCCTCAGGTACAAGCCTCTGGAAATACTGAGATGTTCCACTTGTTTGTTCTTGTTTTGTTTAGTTTAATTTTGTTTTGTTTTGTTTTGTTTTGTTTTTCCTCAGGATGAATGAAAATTGAATAAGAACTTAAGTTTATCTCATTATGCTATGATTTTTTACCGCAAGATAAAAACAGGTACCATACTCATGGAAAGAACTAGGAGTTAAATCTCCTAGAATTTCTGCATTCCTGCACAAATGATTGTTGAATGCTTGAGTGCCTCAATTTTCCTTGACTTAAAGCAGACTCTTACCATAAAACTAATCATTGTGTTTCATTAATTGTCATTTGAAAATAACAATTAGCAATTTAGATTAAAATAATTCTCCAAGGATTATAGGGGAATTAAGGTCCTGGCCCTTCACAGGACTCCCCAATAATCACACCTTTTTTTTTTGTCTTGAGAGCATTGTCCAAATGCTTCTTGAACTCTTTCTGACTTAGGGTTGTGAACCCTTCCCTGGGGAGCCTGTTCCAGTACCCAACTGGTCTTCGGTGAAGAACCTTGTCCTGATTTTCTGATATCCAACATAATCCTCCCCTGACACAAAATCAGGCCATTCCCTCAGGTCGCCAGAGAGAAAAGATCAGTGTCTGCCCCTCCTCTTCCCCAAASTTCCACAGCAGAGTGGGAGAAGAGAGGATGGGCCTGTGGCTCTGCCCTCCAACTCACAGCTCTGAGCTCGACTTAAAGAAACGCAACAGGCCTGTGGCACCTCCTGTGAAACCTGCAGTGGGTCTTGGTGCAGCCAGGAATTGACCGCATTATCTGGCTTTGCTCCTGGAGGGGTGATCGCTGGTGGAGAAAAGATGTGAAGGGCTAAATGGCAGCAGTATTTTTACCTCTTCTGCTGTTTAGTCAATGGCTGTAACTCTGGTCCCTGTGTTTTGTCTGAAAAGGAGGCCYTGAGACCAGATGAGGCTCTTTTTTGAGCTGCCTGAAGACACACAATGTCATTTGACTTTCCACACTTCAGTTTCTTCCCCACTGAACAGGGAGACCTTCAAAACCCTTCAAGGGAGTTAAGCACCAAACTACTTTTGATTCAAAAAGCAGTCTCATAGTCAACACGTTTTCCTTCTTCTACAATGCACATGATACAGTCTGCTTTTTTTTATAAGGCTTTAGATAACAATAAAAAAGCAAAACAGCTAATTAAATTTGATTGTAGGTCCACATGGTGGGCAGAGGGGTAGATAGGGTGGGCCTGACTACAGATATGTCAACATCAATAGGAAATGAGGGGGTCCTAGTTCGTCTCCTTTGTTCCCTCAAAATTAGTGAACACCCAGGGAGCTGGCAGGGTAAAGAGAGAAGATAAATCACCTGGCTACAGACCTTGTGAAATGCAAGCACATTCCACACTTCTGTTTCTTAATAAAATACACACCGGTCCCCAGGAGACACTGGAAGGGAGCTGGGGAGAAAGTCATTTTGAATGAGTTCATTTCATTTATGAATGGAACGCTCTCTCCATTCTGCCTCCCCCCTCTCTCTGACAAAACCTTCGGCTTCTTGAGATGTGAAATAGGTGAAAGAAAATACAGTTTGGGACCATTAATTATGCTTTCTTATTGAGTATATAAATTTGATGTCAAGCAGGCCGGGCTGAATGGTATATATTTATTTCAAAAATATCTCTGTGAGGCATTGCTGCATCATCCTATTGATTTAGGTATTTTTGTTATTGTGCTTGATGCTTTTATGAAAGGCAGGCTATTAACAAACTAAATTGAAAAACTAGTGAGTCAGACTTTTCTCAGATGATCCTGAGTGCTACTTGCAAGCAGCTTTAAATTGGAAAACACTGTAAAAGACTGTCCCATTAAAAAAATAAGTCTTCTCTTTGCAATCCCCATGCCTTATTTCTTGTAAATAAAAAAAATAAAAGAAAGCAAAACAAGATAGAATTCTCATGCTCCACTGCAAGTTGCCTATTTTCCTCTCCTATCTATAAAAATGTTAATCTTTCCATTTCAAAGGGTCACTATTTTCGACCTTGTTGGACGCTTGTATTAAAATCCTGTGTAAAACATGCTCACCTTAAAAGAGCAACATTGAATATTTTGTGTTCATGCAAACAGGACCCAAGAAGCAGCAGTATACTGCTTTCCTTTCAAACACAAATTTACACAGTTAAACCTGGGTGGGCTGGTGTCAAAGGAAGCAAAGGAATGAGGCTGACTATTTTGGTGCTGCTTGTGGCTGCTTCCTTCCTTTCTCCCCCACCCTCTTCCTTCTCTCTGCTCATAGTGAGYTCTGAATTCCACAATCAAAGAATGGAAAAAAAAGTCTAAAAGAAAAATTAATCAAAATTCTAATATTTCACTTAGTTACTTTGGGAAACCAAGAATCACGACATGGAAGTAGGTCAGCTGAAAAAGTCTTGGGAACCTTTGACACAGGGAAAGTCCAAATCTTATTGCTTTTTCTTGTGTGACAAAGAAAAATTGGTGAATAGTGCAACTGAAGGGACTCGATCAGTCTGTTATCACAAATCATGAGCAACAGGGGTGGTCCTTGGCTTTGGTACATGGAGGCAGTTTGAATATTCAGGGTTAATTTTTTACCCAAATCTGTAAGCACAGAGGAGTAATTTATTTTCTCTCTCTCTCTCTTTTTTCCTTCCCATATAGGACAGACTTACTGGATCAGATTGAAGTTCTGCCCGTGGCAGATACCAATAAAGGATACTTACAAACCATATAACAAATGAGGTGACRCTACTGAYACTGCTTCCATCACACTCTTATAARTTGGAGCTCCAGGAGCTGTGCAGTCAAATATGGAATATTCATGTTTCMTGTTTCAGCAATTTCTTCTTTCAATAGTTTTCCCAGTTACTCTTTCAAGTCCCTAAACCTTTCAATGCCCATAATACATTTTGGTATTAAGTACAGCTCTGCTCTGTTGGAGAAACCCCTCTCTGCTCTTTGTTTTGAGTCTCTGTGCTCCASCTATGATTCTCAACTGGGGTCATGTTTGAGAGAAACCAGCAAGCAAAAAATACTGCTYCCCAAAACCTCAAAATGAGAAATTTGATTAGGCAGGAACACAATGTGTTTTAGTTGCTACCTACCAGCTTGAACCAAAACAGCAAATAGTGAAAAGTATTGAAAAAAAATCTGAAGATTCTAAAGACATGCTGGCCTTATTGTAGGATTCTTTGCAAAATATTTGTAGATTTTTTGGTGATAAGCTCAGAAAACTTATTTCTGAAGGTTCTTAGATACTGCCCAAATCAAATATATGCTGAATCACCAGCTGTGTGGTCTGGATTTTTAGCTGCCCTTCAGCTCTTAGATCAGATACAGGATGAACCTAAACACTGRACATTGGCCACAGGTTTGAATTCCTCCCAAATGCTTAGGGTGTCCTTATCCAAATTGCACCCTGAGAAATCATTTTGATATGACCAATCTTAACTTTCATTTTACTCTGAAGTTTCTAATGGCAGAACACCTTGAAGATAGTAATTCCAGTTTTTTGGCACAGGATAGAGAGTCTTGAATTTTCTATGTCCTTGTTTCAGGTCCTCACTTTTAATCAAGGTATAACAAAACATAAAATACATAACAAAAGGAGAAGTGTGTTTCTGATTTTAAACAGTGTAAACTTTAGATGGGTGAGAAATGTTTTCTGTGTCTCAGGAAGAGTGACTTAACTCAGTGTTTAGTCTGTGTTTTTACCTATCAGAACTAGTGGCTTTGCTAGCTGTAAGTCTGACCCCAGTTACATGTAAAACCGTACTGGCTGCATTGGTACTGCTGTGATGTCTTTTTAAATTGTAAACAGGACATCAAATTAAGCCTTCTTCCAGCTCACCCCTTTTCCCAAGGTTAATAGAAAAGCTGCAAGGAAGAAGGTAATGTACACAAGCAGGATTGCCATTAGCTGGCAGCTATCAGAGAGTTCCAGCTGCAGTCAGGCTCCCCCATCTCCAGCTGAAGGAGGGGAATGCCCATTATTGCCCCCCCAGCTCTGGACAGCAAGAGCACCCATCACTGCCTGACTGTCTGGGGATAATCACAAGTTTATTGATATTATTGCTCCCATTACACAGACAAAAAAAGCTGACAGCAAGGACATTCAGGATTTGGAAATCTGCCTTGTTTCCAGGTGTGTTGGGGCTCAGAAGTGCTTCTTTCTTTTCTCCCAGTCCTATGCTGAAATGCTGTGAAAACACAGGGTTTTTAGAGAGGTAGAAAGAAGGATAAGCAATATGTTTTTTCCTTTTTGTCCTCTTCTCGCTTTCTGAGCACAAGACTTTGTGGTTTTGTAGCCCTCTGTTCAAAATGTCAGCATTTCTGACCCTCCAGTTGAAAGAGTATGTTGGCTGAACCTATAAAGAAATAGCTGGTAGAAACAATAGAGTATAGAAAGCTGTTGTAATGAAATTTTTGAGGAACAGAAATGCTGTCTCTTTGGCTCTTAAATAAAAAGGCTTTTGATTTTAATATGCCCATGCTAACATTAGAAAAAATCCTAATCAAAGAAAAGAGATGTTAATCCAAAAGTAGACAAATTAGATGCACTTATCAGGGGCATACAGGTTAGAATATTTTCTCATGCAGAGTGTGGATGTTTCAGAAAATTTCCTTTTCCAACAGGTGTTGAAACACAAAAGAAGATGATTATAAACACATCTTTTAATTTAGTCCCAGCTCCTTCTGGGATGCAAGGAATTCAGGGTTGTTTCTTCCAGAACAAAAACTCTCCAACAACCTCAGATAGAACAAACCYTATTTCTAGCTGAACCCTGTCTCCCACCTCCTGACAGATCATACCCTCTCAGTCTCAAAAAGCAGTACCAGTGTTTGAAGATAGTTCTCCTCACTAGCAAAAGCACTGGCAGAGATTGTGCTGTAGCAGCAGCAAAGTGGWTATCAGAGCAGGGAAGGTAAGGAAAAATGAAGCTGATACCAGCCCAGTGGGGTATATGGTCTCCCTGTGTGTCTTTAAAGGGGCACCATCAACTCAAAAGTCACTCTTCTGTTTGAAGCTTCCTTATCACCTGCTGTTAAAAGTAGCACTGTCGAGTGCCATAGCTGAGAGAAAGCATACGTGGAGTTTTCCGGTGTATTTTTGTTTATTTGTTTGTTTGATTAGTGTCAGTTTGCTCCTTTCTTTCATTATCAGTGTAGGGTCTAAAAGCTCCTTAATTACATCTCTGGAAGAGTCCAATCAGTCACCAGTTTGTGTAGGCTTTCATCTCAATGGAAGAGATGGGTTTGTGTGAAGGGGGGTGGTGCTGAAAAGGGGGCAGAGAATATGAWTCAAGGAAAGGTGAAGAAAAGTTAAAAATAACAGTCACCCTTATAGAAATTAACACCYTTTTTTGAGTACCTTTTTTTGAGCACCTTTTTTTGAGCATGGAATTTCAGACCAAAAGGCACAGAGTGAGTTGACAGCAGCTCATGAGTATGATCTGTCAAGGGTTATGACACTGAGGAAGTAGCTTTTYCTTCAGACTTCCAGGTTACCTTCTTGTGTAAGGTAGTATTTAGGACCCATTTTTTCCATAAAATAATCCTAAACTCTTTTATACAAGGGGAGGTTTTTCATGTTAGTAAATGGAAATTGGAGCCCAGCTGTAGCAGAGGTTTTTTTTTTTTTTTGACCTATAGCACTGTATTAGGGGAATTATGCTGTACAAGTAAAAGAGAAGAAATAGCTTAAATGGCAGCCTACCCCCCAAGGGAAACCTGACTTCACTAGTAAACTTTAACTCAATTTCAGCTCCTTCGAGGTCAAATCTACTTCAGTTTTGCTTGGTTTCTTATTTCCTTTTTTTTTCCCTATCCATATTCTTTAGTTTTCCCCTTTCCCACTGACATTTATTTTGAACAGCATCTTTATATCTTGTTTCATTTCCTTTTTCCTATCATTACAAAAATAAAAGATCACTCTCTTTCCATCCTCCCCATCTGCTTGAAGATGAAAGTCATGAGCCTCACTCGCCCTAGAAAGGAAATAATGATAATAATAATAACAACAATAATAATAATAGCATCTTCAATTTAAATAGTGCCTTTCATCCCAAAGCTGATTACATGTCGGGCCAATTTGTGCTTCCAGTTATATGGCTATGCCTCCAGAATAAATCTGTCAGAATCAGTAGTGTCTCTCTGGACTTATCCCAGAATTTATTTCTGTAGGATTTAGGTATGTAGAGGTCACTGCATCATCTTTTTTYTCCTCCAGCAGATACTCAGCATTCACCAGCAGCATATCAGGCCCCAGCCAGCCCATCCCTGACATGTTCTCTGTCACGGCTTGAGCAGGAGAATAACAGACTCTTGCTGCACAAACCTTCAGTTTTAGTCTTTCAATTGATGTCAAGGATTCTGGATACCCCAGACAAATTTTCTTTGCTCTGATGGAAGGTGTAGCATGGTGGTAGTGTGTGTTTATTTTAAAAATCCTTCTGCACTCCACTCTGGGTGCTCCCAGCCCTCATTGTTACACAGTAGTGCAGGTAGAAAAGAATAACAGAGACAATAGGTGCAAATGGAGCTGTTAAATAGCCTGGGCAACATGCCAAGGACAGGATTTCCAACCACTTCCCAGTGCTCTGCCTCCTTCTCAGAGTTACCTTTTTATGTCAAATTAAAGATTTGGAGTCACAGTTCTTCCTTCCCATTGCTCTGTAATGCTTGGCATGGGGATGATGCCCCTAAATGTTATTACAAGAAGTTAGAAGTGATGTTCAAATGTTACTGCAATGTCTGGATAAGTTGGAGGATGAAGGAACAGCTGTACTGAGGTGCACACTTTGATGGCACACAAGCTGCTAGTCAGGGTGGGGCTTGGACATGTGTCATGCCCAGAGTGCCTCAGTTTCCATGCAATAAAACCCCAGCATAGCACAGGAGCAGGTTGACATTACAAACTCAGCCACTTGTCACTCTCTGTGAATGCTCAGGGACAGAGTGGTGTGGAGCATGGCAGGATGTCTGTGCTGCCACCATCTGAAATATTTCAAATTAGGTGATATTAGTCATATTTTGCTTAAGATGCCAATGACTTATGTTTTCTGGTGTAACCTCTTTATTATTATGTCTTGTTCAAGTCTTTGTGGTTACCACTTGAAATGCAGCCTTGCATTTGTGGGCTCTTCCAGGAATCTCACCTGAGTTCTATTCTTATTTATCCAGACAAGCTTTCCTGGAGATCAGTCCAATAGTGAGCTTCCTCGTGGCATTTCTGGTACTTTCTACTTCAATGCTTGGTTGAAAATACCATGACAGCAATCTATTTCACAGCATTTTTACATGAAAATGAACCTTAAAACTGAATGAAGTTCTTTCTAAGTGGGAGAAAGTGGTGTTTGGATCAAGTTCAGTTTGAACTTTGAAGGGTGAGGATAAGGAGGATTTATTCTATCCTGAGAAATTGGCTTGGTCACCCTCAGTTATAGACTGTACAAAACTCACAATATCAAGTAGCTGGTTCTTGTATAAATAGATTGTACACTTACAAAGAGAAGGATTAAAACTATCTTCCTTAATTACATCCTATAATTCATACCAGGATAACCTTGTAAAAGATCAAACAGTAATGGGGGCAGGAAGGGCTTAGTGCACAGCACAGAAGAATAGCAAGAGTTTGCCCTTTCCAATATACAGTCTGCAAAGAATCGTGCAGGACATGACCACTTAGAAACTTAGAGACAAGAGGAGGGAGAGGGGACAATAACTATTGCAGGGGCTGAAGCTGTAAATGTTTATTCATGCAGCAATCAATTTTAGCTAGCTACCTCTGATGCAGACACACATACATATGTGAGCTCTCTGTATCAGAACAGATCTCAATAATTTATAGACTGCTCTACACAACATCTTTATGAAGTAGGGAGTTTTTTCTTCTGCTGCTCTTCAGAGTAAGGGGCTGAGTGCAAGGACAGTAGGACTGAAATATTTTCTATTATCAGGAAATCATTCATGTCCTCCAGATACAGAAAATAGTTCAGGATTTTCCCATATTAGTTAATTTCTAGAATCTGAGATTTAGAGGGGTTAGAAACCTTGCGTGGTAAAATAAGATTAGGCTTATTCTAAATTGTTTTTTGGCACCTCCAAGTTAGTTTTTTTAACTGCTGTGAAAGTGGATCTATCCCTCCCCCCCAGAATTTACTTGATCCCATATTATATTATTGATGTGATTCTCCACAGAGTGGATGATGTAAATTTGCTTTATTTTGTCTAAGGATCCCATACTCCATGATTGCATATTAGTCAAAAGATGASCATGCAAAAGTTTTGTTGTTGTCACCTTGAAAAGTTACTCAGTTTCAGAATAGTAGTTCCACTGTCCTTAGTGCCTGTACTTTTTCGTGCAGCAGTATGTCTGGTTAAGGGCACACAGCTGGTTTGTTTCAACTTCAAATAGACAACTGATAGATTTATATTYTAGGGCTGTTCTCTCCCACCTCTAAAAGACCACAGATCTGCCCCAAAATTAACATTAAAATCAACAGTTCAACCAGCATAAGGCATAAGAGTGCAAAGTTAATCCATCAGCCCCATTTAGYAGGATTTATCAGAAGTTTCTTTAGGTCTGTGATCAGCAATCTGCCCTCAAATAGCTGTCAGGAGATATCCCAGTCTTCATGGTGACTAGCTCTCCTCTGC
>JACDOX010000134.1:332608-381607 GCA_014549065.1 Cardinalis cardinalis
TCAGGATGTCTCCTAAATAGCACAAATTTTTATGTTAGCTTTTCTCCTGGGAGTTTTCACTTCTCATATCTGCAGCCATCCCAGCTTWACCAGACTTTTATCTTGAGACTCACTCAAAGACAACATCCCGAAAGATGTTTTCCCACRTCCAAAAGATGGCTTGGTCTTCACTGCATCAGTCAAGACTCCTTGTCTGCATCAAATTGCAAGGCTCTCTACTCGTTCTTGTTTTACTTTTTTTTTTTTTTTTAATACAGCAGCTTTCTAAGCTTCCCCMTTCCCATGACACTACAATGAGTTTTGGATCATTCACTGTGTTTAAACCTTTCAAGAACATTTTCCACATGGAGAATCCTCTTAAAGTGAATACATCATTGTACATGATTATCCATGCTTAAAGGAACAATCAGCAGAACAATATGTCCTGTTCTCAGCACTGCCTGTGAACTGCACATTCTTCTTCCTATTTCTCACCACTCCTAGCTTGTTGCAACTTGCTCATCCACATAGTAGCTGGGTTGGAAAGCAGCTGTTGGTAAATTTTCCATCAACAGGCCATAAAATTTTACTTTTATGAGAGACAGCACGCTTCAAAAAATTTCAGTGTGAGTTTGGTGCTCTTTCTACCCCTCAAATCATCATAGAATCACAATATCACAGTTTCATTTAGGCTGGAAAAGACCTCTGAGATCACTGAGTCAAACACCACCATCAACAAGGCCAACTRGAGGGCAACACTTGTCAATGAGAGCCAAGCATTGTGTCATGACCAGACATTTTTGAACACTTCAAAAATGACGGGTGAGTGACTCCACCACTTCCCTGGACAGTCCATGCTAATGTTTGCTAACCTTTTCTGTGAAAAAAAATCTCCTAATATCCAGCTTGCTCTGAGGCTTTTTCCTCATGTCCTGCCACTCGCTGCTGGGAGCAGAGGCCCACCCCTACCTGRCTGCTCCTCCTGTCAGGGAGTTGTGGAGAGCCAGAAGGTCCCCCCTGAGCTTCCTTCTCTCCAGGCTGAGCCCCTGCAACTCCCTCAGCTGCTTCTCACCAGTCTTGTCCTCCAGACCCTTCCCCAGCTCTGTTGCTCTCCTCTGGACACGCTCCAGCCCCWCAATGTCTTTCCTGTAGTGAGGATCCCAAAGCTGAGCACAGATTCCAGCTGTGCCTCAGCCGTGCCCCCAGCACAGGGGGACGGGCCCTGCCCTGCTCCTGCTGCCCCTCCATGGCTGACACAGGCCCGGTGCCTTTGGCCTTTTGGGCCATTTGGGTACTTTGCAGCTCATGTTCAGCCGCTGGAGCTCCAGAGCCTTTTCTGCTGCCTCTTTTTCCAAACACACTTCCCTCAGCCCATAAGTGCTGTCTGTTGTTTTCGTTAACCATGACATGAGCTGATCAGCAAATGCTCCATTCTGGCAAAAATCTTCTTCCTCAAATCAGTTTCCTGCTTTCTGTAGTTTCTCCATTTCTTGTTAGTTTCACCCTTCTCCTTTTCAGCTTTCTCTGTACACCAAAAAACTGCCCAGGCTCCAACCCTCCATTTTTCTTCATCTTCTACATATCTTTAACCACAATGATCTCCACTTACTGTGGAGAAGTCTGTTAGAAAAGGCATGAATCTCTGGAAACTGTGGGACTCTAYCACTTCCCCTGAAATATGAATTATTTCTCATTCCAAAACACACATAAAGGCTTTTTCTTGAGTGGTTTGGTCCAGGTCATGATGAAGCCATGAGCTCTTCCCACTTCTGCTGTTGTTAGTAGAACAGTCCTGCATTCTAGACCAGCTATAGTAAATTAAACAGTGACAGATGCACAAACATACAAATTTAATTTGATGCTTATGGGACAATTTTCTCCATGGAATTCCCTCTCAGTAAACAGTGTCATCATTGCACCCTGCTCTGAAGCCTTATGGACCCTGTCATGTGATGGTTGTTCCATTCCCACTGACCTAAGAGTCATCCTGGATGTACTTGCATTAGTAGTACAGGTATATTATAAAAACGTTTTGAACAGTATGTCTGTTTGGATTCCTGTGGGCTCACAGTGGAGATTAAAGCAGACTATTTATGGTAGCCTCAAATAAGGCTGTGTCAGTTTACTATACAAATATACCCATAATTGCCATCCTGCATCTCACTTTAGCCTCACTGTTCCCAATTCCTTTCCCCAATCTTGCTGTGGGTGATGTTTTCGTTAAAAACAAAAGAGTGATTTCTAAACAATTAAAAATTACTCCTATAGGAATTGTCCTCTGATCTATGCAGTGTTAAAAAAACTTTAGGAGATTATTATTAACTTAATCAGTTACTTTTTTTTCTACTTTGCTGCTAAAGATGTGTGCTACTATATCTAGCTGTATCCATATCCATAAAATAAATCTCCAAATTAGAAATATACATTGGAAATTTTTTCTAATAGCAAAACATCCAGAAGATTCAGCTTTCTGTTTTTAAACACATTTTTATGTTGTATGCTATTTTAGCAGAATACATACTTTCACTTCTGTTTATGCTTTATTTTTTTCTCCAAAGAGACCAAACCTGCATGTATCTTGCCCTCTTCCTTCAGGCACAGAGGTTTTCAGTGTTTCTTCCTGTGTTCTAATATTTCTAGAAAATGGGGTGTTCATGTGACCACTACAGCCATGTCAGTGTAAAACTTTAAGTTCAGAGTTCAATGGAAACAACACACAGTTTCAAGTTCCTTATTGTGCTGGAGTTTTCCTTTTGTAAAGTACATACTTTTCCTTGAGCAATGGYAACAGGTCTTATACAGACAACAATAAAAAAAAAAACAAACCTTTATTATAAAATATAAGTTCTGAAAAGGTTACACATTCACTTCAGCTGTTTGTGCTTAATACCTCAGCCAGTTATACCTGGCTAACAAATGGGTATCTGTAAATACAAATATTTGTTTTCCTTGTCACTTTATGGTTTGTTTTGTTGTTTGTTGTTTTCCTTTTCATTTGTTGTTCTTTTTTTATTTTTCCTTCAATTTTTTTCTCATTAATCAATTGTTTGCATGTGTTTTTCACCATACAGGAAACTTGTCCCAAATTTCAGGTTCTCCAAATTTAGCCATCTTTGTGAAACAGTCTTCTGAAGTATTTTCCTAAATATCTTAGGCACAGCTATTTGTAACCACTCTAAATATTTGCATAAATAGACATATGCACACTCATGGGCACATATGCAGGTGTGTATCCATGTAGAGCGTYCTATATGTGATCTGCAGTTGTTAAAAGAGGGGTTCTGAACATCATGTTGCTGACTGAGGTAAGATGCAGTTCGCCTGATTTTATAGTGTTAAAAGCTGTGTGAATAATTAATTTTGTTTGCTTTTCTATACATTCAGTGGAGACTGTAGTGGGTTGCTCATGCCAGCTCTCATAAATATTGGCCTTAGGCTAATTCTTCCCTCATTCCAATACATGAGGAGGACACATGAATGACTCATCAGCTCAATTTTTCATAATAAAACTCAGCCTAGGTAGATATATATTTAAGTGCATATATTTAGCTTTTAATCAGGGAATATTCATCATTGCTACCCTGAAGTTTCTGTACTCCAAGTTAGGCTGTGCTGTTCCACTCTGTACGAAAGCTTGAAACTGAAGATTTTGCTCACAYGAGCAAATTGAATTGCACAAGATGCTTTAGTATTCATGAGATTTGTCCCCTTGTTTGCAATGCAGAATCACAGGTYACAGATAAAAATCAAAGCTGCATCTCCATGATTAGGGAAGTGATTTTTGGTGTACAGGCACTGGGACCTTCTGAGAGRAAAGGCACTGTGTAAATGTGAAGATATCACTGATAGTTATTATCAATAATAATAATAMTACTAAATAACAGTCTGAAAGAATACTAGCTTTCTGGTGATGAAAAAAATATTTAGCCACTGGTCTTTTCATATTAATGAGATTCGATTTTTCAATCAGTATGAAGGACATCACCTGTGCTCCTTGCCTCCAGGTTTATCTACATGGGTGGAATAGATTCTGAAAACTAGCACTTAGAGAACTTTCTCAGAAAGATATTTCCAAATGTCAGCATTTTCTATTACTTTGTCATTGACTTCTAATGTGTTTTCAGAATGATTTGGTCCTTTCTTGGGTAAGGAAGAAAAATGGAAATCGAAAAAAACTTATATCATTCATTATTATGCAGCTTTCATATTGCAAAACACAATTTATAGCGAAGCACTCACCTTCCTTTCTGCTGTGCCATTTCAAATGTCCAATGCTAAACAGAAAGTGCTATAAAAATGTCTGCCCTCACCCTATGAGATTCAAATAATTGACAATAAAGTGGAAAACCGTTAAACATGTAACCTTGGCAAAAGTTCCATAGGATATTTATTCTGCCACTGTTGTATTCTTCAGTTTGTTTTGTTGTTTTATTGGATTGTATTCTATCCAGTTGCGCCTTGCAGCATCTATGCATGAGTCAAACGCCTGCAGTGGGGCGCACGACAGAAATAGAGCAACAGGAGACAGCTCACAGAGACTGAACCTGGGTACCATGGGCTCCCTCAAAACTTCAGGGACCTGTAACTCTGTGAGTGGCAGCATTCATTCCACACTGCCTGGGAAGGAGCTGCAGAAATCCTGGAAAGTTGGATGGGCACGATCATTTCCTGTTGCCTGCCACTCTGAGGCAGAAAGTTAYCTCATGGAGTTTAATGGCTGCTTTGTTAAGCTTTCTTTGTGGGATGAGCAAGTTTAGGCTGGCACCATGGGGCTCCTCACTGATGTAATGCTGCCTGAGTAGCTGTTCCAATCCCATAGGCAGGTGCAGCTTTCCTCAGTAGGAGAATTGGGAATGTTTACTCTTCCTTCCCCCTGAACGCACTTTTCTGTCAGTTCAAATACTGTTTTTGCAGCCTAGTCCTATATACCCTGGAAAAACAGAGGTGGCAATAAATTAAATCTGAAAGAATTATTATGCTTGAAAAGGAATTTAAACATCCACTGTACTGATTGCTGCCTATTGTTTCTCTACCTTTGTAGGAATTTTTTCCTCTTTCCAGGGTAAAATTATGAATTATGATTTTTCCTGGAAAAGAACATCAAAATGTATCTACCTAAGAAATAATATGTGAAATATGACATTTCCAGAGAATATTGTTGGKTTTGTTTTSTTTTGTTTTGTTTTGTTTTTTCTAATGGTTATTGTAAAATGCCAATGGGATTCAGTGTGAAAGAGATAAAAAACAAGAAAATGAACAATGACAACAGTCATGACTCTAATATACAAAGATCAAAATAATAATAAACTAAGGAATATAAAGTAATCTTCCGTGTCCAGTCATAATAAACAAAAGACGTAATGTACTGACTTCACTGATGCTGAGTGCATTAAGGTTTGATGGAGATGCAAAACAGATGATTTTTCACCTCACCCAAAATAGAGGATTCCCATGTAAAAGGCTAAAACACTCTTAACCCCTTGATAAATCCATGCTGGTGCATTGTTATTTCCATGACAGGGATAATCTTTTGGCTGTTAGTGAGTAAGACCTCTGTGAGCAAGACAGCTTTCCATTCATGGTTCATTTTCTCAGTGACCATTGTGTGTGGTGTCACTGCATCGTGAGCTATGGCTTTCAGAACTGAGGAGAAATTCACATTGGCCACACATATCCTAATTCCTCAGGTGGTCCCAGAAAATCCAACTCTTTACTGCTACAAGAAGAAGTTCAGTTAGTTAAATCATCTAGAGATGATCTATGTCAGGAATTCACTCATGTTTGAGCGCTTGACTTTGTAATCAAAGTATCTTTGAACATAAGGCATAGGGAGAAGGGTTGCTGTATCCATTTGATCATAATATGAGGCACAGGGAACAGGTGGGTTTTGCTCTTAAGGCTGTTTACCTCAATTTTGTTTTCCTATTCTTGTCCTTTTTCTTTCTTTTTSTCCCCATTTCTAGGGATGACGCAGGCTATTCACATAGACTAGCGATGTTAATTCCCAGTCTTCTTATACGATGATGGTGAGAGCTACATCTCCCTGCGGGACAATTCAGAGTCCAGACAGCATTCCAAATCACCCTCTGGAGGTTCTTTTTCAATAGGCTTTTCCATTGCCTATTGAGCAGAGACTGATACCCATAAGATTAACATTAACCTTTGTGTATTTTATGTTTCTCAGCATGAAGGCTTTGTATCTTATTTAAACAATGGAGCTACAAATTATTTTGGAAAACTGCCTCAAGAAGAATGGTAGGCATGTTACTTGCAAAAGGTTTCTTGTTGAAGAAAATTTTTGTTTCGGTTTAAAGGATASAACTCATGGTTTTTTTTGGAGGCGAAGGAACATAACTCTTTTTCCTCAAACAAGGGAAATAGCAAAGTAGAAGCAGGTTAATAATGGGAAGAGTTTAATATATGAGGAAAATGCCCAATGCAGCCCTGTCACTTTCAGATCTTGATTATTTTAACTATAAAAGCAGGTTATAACCCTTCTATTGGGGAAAAAAATATGTATATATATTGCTGACATCCGCTTTGACCAAGTCAGAGCTCTGATTTCTCAGTTCCCTACAACTTTTCAWGTACTATATTCCCAGGAAAATATTAATCCCAATTTCCTGGTTACAGGAAGAGTGTAATTAWGTAAGTCCATTTGTTTGTTTGTTCTTATTTATTTCTCTGACCACCATATTTGTGTCTGAGTACATGAATATAAGTACATGAGTATAAGTAAATTAATATAAATTCTATAAAGACCAACAGCTGAAATGGAACAGGAGATTTTCCACAAGTAGGGCAGTGCATTTAAATGCCCTGAATGTTAATTTTCTGGTTTAGACACAAGGTTTTTCAGAGACTCCATGGTAAGGAGAACCACCACAGCACAGTGAGCTTTAATATAGGGCAGATTTTCAAAGGTGGGTTTAACATCTTCCTTCTGCTAAGTCTGTCCCATGCTACTTGTGATTTTTTTTTTCTCWTACAGGATAGCACAATTCTATCAGCAGTATAAAAAACCTTATGGCACTAAAAATTTTCTGGCTACCTTTGACTCATGATATGCCTTGCTGCATGTTCCATTCCTTTTCTCTTGCTAGGTGAATATCAGAGGAAAAATAATGTGGCAGGGTCACAGATAAAAACAGATTAGCCACTACACATTCCACAGTGAGACTAAGCTAGACCTCAGTAACCAAATCATTCAATATAGCTCTATCACAGAATGGAATTATATTCTTGGCACACTGTCTTCATTTTTAAAAGCTGCCTCCYATTTTGTTTGTGCATGGGTTCTTCTTCTTGGGATTCAGCATGAGATATTTTTTACWGAATATCTTGCATATGTAATGCTCTGAGCTTATTTAGCTGTATTGATCAGTGAATCACAGTGTAGCAATTGAAATATACAGCCTAATTTAATGTCATTTTCTTTAAAAATGCATGGTATATAGTTTATCAAAAGGAAGGCTAAAAATGCACTGATAGTAGTAATGATAATRATAATAATAGTAATAAACAGTTTCTAAAATTCTGCTTCTTTTCACTGGCTTCTTACTCAATTAGGAAGTGGTGTTTCCTTGATAAGATGGAGAAGCCAGTAATATGATAGGAAGTCATTAATACAATATAATCACAACCCAAGATCAAACTCATCTCCTGTCTCTTTACCTTGTCAAGTGTTTCAATATTTTATGTTGTAATGTGATGACCAGAACTGATCACTGTAATCTAAGTGTGGATCTGACTAATGCATTGTATAATCAAAGATTTTCATCTGACTTAAATTCATTTGCATTTTCTTGCTCTTATTGTAAAAAGGCACCTCYAAGACTTAGTGTGGTTAAAGATCATATTTCATCACAGTTTCTGTTCTGAAAGGCTGTTAAATTCCTTTTTGGCCTTGAAAGTCTGCATCAAATGTTTAGGTATATTTGCTTTTTTCTCCCTCTTTCATTTTCTCATTGTCTTGAATTTTCTTCCCTTCTCCATCTCATATTTCTCTTACATRTTATTTAAAATTTGCCTGTTTATTTCCACAAGGACAAGAGGGAAATATAAACATGTGCTTTTCATCTCTTTCTTTTGCCCTATTTTTCAAATACCTTMATTTTTATTAATTTCATTTGTTTTATATATTATTATTATTTATTGTTTCATTTTGATTGGTAACAAGAAAACGTTCATTTCAACTCATGATAAGAAGAAACAAAAAAATTGTGACCTGTACTAYCTGCCCTCTTTCCAGATGACATATGAGGCCTTTAGACAATTTGGTGTTCGGAACAAGCCCAAGTAGAACAAGCCCCAGTCCTTCATACTGGTARTGCCCTACAGATCATCAAAGGAATCTGTTCATTACACAGAGGTTGATCTATCCTACCCCAATAAATGCCTCAGACACCTAAAATCCTTTTATAAAACAGAAGATGACTTTTTYATCCTCTCTTGGAATAATTTTCTGGTCATATCTGAGTTTAACATTGTTATGACACTTATTTAATAACTCTAGTGCCATTGGTACTCAGGCTTGTTTTATTTTTTTTCAGGTTTTCATATCCATAAGAAATAGCGTTGTAAATATTTTGAAGCTGTTGTTCACAATTTTTTCCATGCTAAGAAAAAGAAAAGTTGGAACTCATTATTCACTGCTTTTAGAATTAATCTAAACATTTAACTGGATTACTTGAAACTGTTTATTTTCTATACCAAGGGGTTTTTTGTTGATGTTTTCCTGTTCTTATCATTTTTGGGTTTTAAACATGCATCTAAAACCACAAGAAAAATATGTCCCTCTTCAGATAGAAATCAAGAAAGTATTGTGGTTTCTCAGTTCTAAGTTTTTGAAAGAATTATATAGTTCTGYTACTTCAAGTGAAGTAACTTCTAGTCAGCTCAGCAAGAGGCAGCTCGAAARGGAATCTACCTCTGGATTGGGGAATCTACAATGCTATTCCTAAAATTTGTGCCTTTGAATTTTTAGCATAATACAACAGATGAAAGGTCGAGTGGTTTTATAACAATCTTGGTGGGAGATTTCTATTTCCACACGTGAATTTCAGAATATTGACAGAAATTTCAGGTCAGAGTTGTCAATTGACTTGAGCAGTAGCTCTGAGTTATTGGTTTGAGTGGTACAGCTAAAAGCATATAAAATTGAACACAAGCATGAGTRCCTACAGTAGGACCTCAGCCACAAAACTTAGCAGAAGGCATTTATATAAGTCCTCAAGGGAAATTTGAAAATATTAACTGGGTACATTAAATCAGCAATACTTTAAGGTTTCCAGAGTCAACACAAAGGACACAGTTTCACTTATGGATTGTAAGAACTTCCTGACAAGGATATAACAATACAGGAATAATATAAGTTTTATTCAAGTTCTAGAAAACACATAAATGTGTAAGAAATTTACTCTAAACATTTATAAAATTTAATTGAAAATTATAACCTTTCTATAGTTTTTTTATCCATCTTTCTGAGTTTTATAGAAGAGATATAATTTTCTATTTAGTGTTCTAGAGTAGTGCAAAAAAAGCCAAATGAAATGTTTTCATTCCCTGTTATATTCTCCAAGAGTTTTTGTTCTGAAGTGGCAGTTTCTGTGTTTCTCACTGCTAACCTAGTGGACTTAATAGCTAAGCTTCAACAAAATGACCAAGAACCCTGATATTTCTCTACTTAGTCACAATGGCACTTTAGGTTAAACAATCATTGGCTCAGTTGTGAAAAATGAGATAAATTAAAATAATTTTCTTTGCGAGGACCAAAGACTTGGCAAGTAATGTATTGAAGAAATTTCCTGGACATAATGGGTTACATTAATTTTCAACTGCAAAACAGTTCCTTCAGCATTATTTTTCAAGCAAGAAAAAAAACCCCACACAAACCTGCTATTTGCTGTATTTATTTCTTATTGAAAAGTGAAAATACAATTCAAAGAAGAAATTTAGAAAAGTGTAACAGGAAATATTACAAAAAAATTACTGTAAAGTATTTGAGCTAATTGGTCACTCATTTTCCTTCATCCAAATGTAGTCAGTCTTAGCTATGATGGAATAAAAAAAATAGTCTCTTAGTTATTTTCATCTTAATATAATTTGCTTGTTTATTTTAAACAAACCTTTACAGAAATCCATCTATTCTTCATGAAACTCCTTCATCACTCCCATTATGGTCCTTTGTCATTTGAGTAAGTTGAAGAGAATGTCATTTCTGCTCAAGGCTTCAGCTCTCAACCTCTTCYTGCACAACAACTGATAACAAATGTTGTTGTTCTCTGATCTCAATGGCCTCTCACTGCCCTATGTAAAATGAATGCAGTGATTGCAGACTTGTTTCAATAACTGTGGGCTTTATTCACTTCTGGTCTAAATTGGCATTGCTGTGTTGTAGCTAATGGAGCTGTGATGACTTTGATCTGTAGAGAATTCAGCCATCAGGGAGCCCATCACTCAAATTATCCCTGAAATTGCTGTTAATTGGGACCTCTGTGGGCAGTCACAGCAGAGGGGCCAAGGTGTGAATGAGCAAAGGTCTGAACTCTGATCCCTTCAAGCAGTGAGCAGAAGAATGAGCAGAGGAGAAGCCAGAGCAGGTCACACCAAGAYATGTCCAGCCCAGTGTCCTGAACCCGTCAATGACCAATTGCAGATGCCTGGAGGGGCAAATAATATTAGGACAAACGTTTTCCTGATATGTTCTCGCACTCACCAGTTTTTCATGCGCACAGTGACTTTCTGAGCCATAAGTGGCATCTCTGTAGCACAGGACTCCTCAGAATTTTCYTCCTTCAATTTCTTTTTGTCTTCATTTCCTGTTTATGCATGCACTTTTCATACACTACATTCTACAGCTTAACTCTGGACTATGGACAAAATAATTATATAATCTATATGCATTTATGTGGAGCTTGCCACAGCTTCTTATATTTTTTTTTTTTGTGGCTAAACTGAAACTAAGTGTCTAATTTTGCAACTAAAAGATTAAAATGCTCTTTTAAAAGGGAAAAAAAAAAACACAACACCAGCCCACAGGAATATCAGTAATTTTTATCAGTAATATTCAAAAACATTGAAGTTTTCCAATGTCTACATTAATTGTCCAAAATGAATCCATCACCTCTGATATACTTCAACAATGRATAAATAGCCATATTTCTCTGAGCTGCTAAAATTAATCCCAGAAACCCTTTGATATCATGGGCTTCAGGAGCAGTTCTGATTCCTTAGCTATTATGTTATTTAAAAATAAAATGAAATARAAATTTTAAACTGTCATGAGAACATGTCTATTGATAGTATTAATATTAGCATTCTTGGCCCGCATGGTAAATATCAAAACCAGTCCTTACTGTGATAAAATATACTTCAACTCTCAATAGYTTGTCAAGATATAAGAGAAACCCTGTTTTTTTTTTTTACATAACTTAGCCTCCTGATTCAATCATTTATCCTTTAAACACACTTCCTTCCCAAAAAATGAAAAAGTTGTTTGTCTTTTCTTCTTTTATGCAAAAATGCCAACACTGAAAAATGATTCTCCATTCCAATACATGGCACAACTTAAATACTATCACTGAATGAATATACATTGAATTATTCAGAGAGGAACTGTTAAAATAAAAAATGTCAAAAAATCTTTAAAATTAAACAATCCAAGGGGAATWTATGTCAACATTTTTACAACTATTTTTATTGTATTTGAAAAATGTATGGCTTTTCTTGAAGGTCATTTTGAAATGGAAATATCAGTTTAAGTTGACTAATTCATTTCAGTTTATCAAATAAGTGGCATTATTTAAAATAAATAATATTGATCAAAACACATTTCCATCAAGAAGCATCTTCCTTTAGAATTTTTAGTATGTTGATTGTTATCCTTTTTTTGGTATATATATTCATGTTAATATTTGTACAACATCACTCTCTACCACTTCCTAATAGATTTTTAATATGGATAGATTTATTGAATTTATTCTAAAAAATGGAGATAAAAGTGTATTGAAGGATGTTCATTTGTTTTTGATTTATTTATGGAACAATGTTGTGGACTATTACGGGATGTCTCAAAGCAGACAATATCATATGGAACAACTGTCTTCATTGCTTTAAATACTGTCCAGTTTAACACAAATTAAAAAAATAAACACAGACTCAATAGAATAGTGTGGGAATAGGAAACTAGAGCAGAAGATTACAAACACACAAAGTGTTAGGTGGGGTTATTTTCACCTTGAGCTGTGCCACACATTTCCTGGGCATGCTGTCTCGGTCCAGAAAAATCTGCCCTATTGCATAATTACAATTACCATTGTAATTAGTAGCTGATGGAGAAAAAAAGGCAAGTCCAGAGAGAGATTTACCCCATCTCTGAGYTACAGAACTGCCTGGAAACACCTGTTCTTGCTCTGTACTGAAGATAGAGCCCAAGGTGTCTACACTTTTATATTAGTGTCTTGAYGGAATTCATAGGCTCCCAAGGATGGTGAAGGGCCTTGAGGGGAAGCCATAGGAGGAGCAGCTTGGYTTTTTCAGCCTGAAGAAGAGGAGACTGAGGGGAGACCTCRTTGTGGTCTTCAACATCTTCACAAGGGGAAGAAAAGGGGCAGGCACTGATCTTTTCCCTGTGGTGACCAGTGACAGGACTTCAGGAGACAGCCTGAGTCCAAGTCAGGGGAGGTTTAGGTTGGCTATCARGAAAAGRTTCTACACCCAGGGRGTGTGTTTGGGACCTGGAAAAGGCTCCTCAGGGAAGTGATTGCAGTACCAAACCTGTTGGAATTCAAGAAGTGTTTGGACAATGCTCTCAGGCACGGGATGTGACTCTTGGGATGTCCTGTGCTGGGACAGGAGTTGGGCTCAATGATCTCGATTGGTACCTTCCAAGTCAGCATATTCTCTGACTCCATGATTCCATGATTCCATAAAATCAGGCAGACTAAACCTAGGCCACAGCTTTTTGTAGTGTCTTAGAAATGTTGTAGAGATGAATATCTAAATCTATCCACTAATAGAAGCTATATAAATACTTTAGATTATAGCTAAATGCTATCTAAATAAGTTAATTGATACCTGTGAACAAGCAAGTTCTTAACTTTTTTTGATGTGCCTGACATGCGAGACGTCATTGCCTTACCCAAATTATTGAAATTCAGATATGATTAAACTTCCAGGTGCATTCTGATCCCAGAGAGTGCATGGGAAGCAGCTAAATTAGAATCTGCACACTTAGAGTTTGGTGAAGCCAAGGCATAGTGTGACTAATGTTTTAACAAAATATACCCGGGCACCTTCAACAATCAGCCTTGCTTAAGTTAATTTGGTGTAAATGTTTCAGATAYCTGAATAGAGGTTCAGGAAATCCTTGTGAGACATATGATAGAACAAAAAGGAAGCGTGGATAGGTTCAAGCATCATACCATGTTCTAGAACCTCAAAAAAAGTATGTATTCTGCAGAACAGGGATGTTTGATTTACAGCAAGTTAATGGCTTCAAATTCAGTGAAATTTTTATAAAATTTAGGCAGTTTCAAGATACAAGCTAAAAGCCACTTARGACTCTAGAAAGAGTCTTAAGTCTAGACTGTAATGGGACAGTTTGACTGGCATTTTTCATCTTGTTAACAGAGATTTTAAACTCAATCATTTTGAGGTCCTTCTGGCCAAAACAGCCACCAATCTCCACTTCACTTACACAAGATTAAGGCTCAAGAATCTAACAGAGGTGAATGGCTGAACCAAAATCAGATATTTGCCCAGGAAAAGTCCTTTCTGCGCAAAAAGAAGGTTGATAGTTTCAAAATTTTTTCCTCTGAAATCTGGTATTTATATAATTTGGGGATATTTCACTGCTGCTCTTGAAAGAATAAAATTTTGAAATTCGTTTGAAAAGTTTTAAAATTATTTTTTGTTTATTTTCACTAAAACCAATACTTCATATAAAATGACACTTTCATTCTTATCAGATTTACTATCATTATTTGGAGAGTCTTAATATCAGGAGAAAAACCATTTTTTACATGTTAACGTCATGTCTGAGGAATGGAAAATTAAAAAAAACAAACAGACTGGATTGTAACTTCATCTAAGTAAAACTTGAGTTGTTATTTTTTTTTACTTTATTTCCATTAATAAATTTATACTTTTTCTTTTATATTTTTTTTTAATTTTAATTTTTTAAACTATTTGTATAGTTTGTGTCACCTGCATAATATTAAAAGCATTTCTGGTTATTGCCTTTATTCAAATATAGTTTTTCTATGTTCCTCATATTTTTTTTTTCTCTTTTTACAAGCAAGTGGTGAAACTGATATTTTTAACATTGTGTCCAACACCAAATATCCTCAGAGAGGCAGGATTTGATGCAGTTTGGGGCTGATATCTCAAGCTTCAATATTTCTAATCTCAGCTAAAAGGACTTTGATCTTAACTCATTGATGTAAAATTAACCAACCTGAATGTGTTTTGGTTGAGTTGAAGAATCTCTTTGAGGTGTGGGATTTTCAAAGAGTTTTAAGGTCACTTCACATGCAGATACCACTGACATACAAGTTTCTAGGTTTGGGTAAACATGGGTTTTCTTTGCTTTGTTCCCCTAAGCTTTATTGGAGTTCTGGCCTCCCTTCCTCCTGGTACTAACAGCACTGGATAACACTAACACTTCCCTTTTTCTCAGGTTTTGAAGTGAAGATTAAAAGACAACAAAAGGTTTAAAATTTATGCTGTATTGCWCAGCAAAATCATCACAAATGGGCTGACTGTGTATCCAAACTTCTACCTCATCCCAGTACATGTTACAACAGCAAGKATGGGACTTGGACAGAAAATCTGTGCTCCTTCTTTCAAAGGCTGTGTGATCCAGTCACTGACCCTGCAGTGCATCACCAGCAGATATTTATCTCTGAAGTCCTGAAGATGCGTCCATTCCATATTTTCCTGCTGACATAATTTTGACATTTTTTTTATTGGGTCTGACCTCGTGCTAGCCTTCATTTTATTACTATGGCCCAACTTGGAGAGAGAGCCTAATTTACAGTGGGGTCTATCAACCTCTTCTGCGGCGGTTTTCATAAGCCTAGACGGCCACTGGGATTTATAGAAGTAAATGGTTTGGTGAAATACAAGGATCCATGCCACATGAGCTGGGAAAGAGTGATTCCTCATCYGTGAGCGGAGCCTGCATTCTGTGAGACCCAAAATCCATCGCTGGAGCTGTGGCTCCAGCACAAGTTAACATCTGTGAAAGGATATGGAGTAAAGTATGGCCCCTTATGTCACTGCCGCAGCTGGGCTTCCTGCAGCTTAATTTGCCCTCTCAGCATGTTGCACTGATTATAAATACAATGCTGATCTTGTTGCCAGAGGCCATGACATATCGCTTGGCACTTTGCAACCCTCAGAACAAATTTTTCCCTTTCCCTGTTCACCTCAGTCAATCACGGCTTCAGAAAGCAGCCCTCTGCCACCCAGCATAGGATTACATGTCATTTATAATTTTACTCGCTTCAAAAAGCTAATGCTTAAGTTAATAAAGTGGAAAGATAGCAAGTACAGTGTCCCAACCAGGGAGAGCCAGATTGAAGTTGTTGTTGTTATCATTTGGGTTGTGGGGCATGGTAGGGGTCAGAGAAAGGGAGACATAAAAATAAAAAGCTAATAGTCTCTCTGGTGTCAAGAAGAAAGAGAAAAGGAAGCAGCTCTTCAGCAAGACATAAAATATTAATAGTTCKCATTGGAAAAAAAAGCTGCTCCTCTTTTTCTTTTACTAATTTAAAAATATACATGCATTTCTAAGCATAAAGTTTATGCAAGTGAAAGCATTCTGCTGGGTGTTTTATTCACATGAGAATTCAGAGAATTTCCTGAATTTCTTGTAATTTACTTAATGRGTAAATTGGTTGTATAAAGTTTAAAAAGAATAGATACTTTTCTAACTTAAATATGACTCAGCTTAGAAATCTGAAGTTTGTTGGTGCCTGTGTTGTAGGAATTGGAGGTTAGTACATTTGCTGAAATATCTTTTCTTCAAAACTAATTTTAAAAGAGATGCTGTAACTCAATCACTGACAATACTTTAAATTCAATTACTCGGTGACAAGGGGAATTACTTTCAGTTGTGCATGGAAAAAACTACTTTTTTTTCCAAAACCAACTGATATAAATATCATTGGATCAGGTTCATAATGAGCTAAGAATTAACAAAACTAATAATCTTATACRTAGACAAATTGAAGCAGTAAACTTTATTGAGCAAGTTAGACAGGATTTAAAATACAACAATAGAAGTTGAAAATAAGATTTTTAAGCAAAAAAATCCTTGAAAATAAGTACTCATTTTTCCAGATAGTCACAATTATGTAAGAGCTGACTTGCTTTTTTTTTATTTTAAAGAAWACTGTTTGTGTATATCCTTTAATTCACAGTGGGTCTAAAATATCTTAACATCAATGGACTGTGAAGATGTGGTTAGAGTAGTGTGTACTTCAGATCTATGATTAAGATCTATGATTAAGTGCATTGCCYATTTGACTAACCATATCAGGTCAACATTTATTTTTTTTGCTGATACAGACCCAGCAAACACATGAAACAAACTGCAGTCTCACTAACTTACCAAAAGAACAGATAGCAAATTACTTCATATTTTTTTACAGTTCCTCTCCTTATTAATACATGTTGCTTTTGACTAATGGATTAAAGGTATGTGAACATACGCTCAGAAATTTGGTTGGTAAGTGTTGTACAAAAGGTTGATTCAATGGCAAGGTCTATCCAGATTTAAGTAAATATATGTAACGTGTAGTRTCAGGTTTATATTTCTACTGCACACCTAATGACAAAGAACAATAGGATAAAATGGAGCAGTGTCCATGGTGTTGTCTAGAAAAAAAATGAAATTCAACAGATGAAGTTACAAAGAAAAAAAAACTGTGTATATCAATTGCATTGAACATCTTCAACAAGAAAAAAAGTGGTTTATGCCACTTACAAGAAACATCAGGAGAATTTGATCAAAAAAGTTCCATGTCTTCCATGTATGCAACTGTCCTTAGTCCTAAGCTATTGCATAATTCAGGGTTGTATACTTCGTCTTTTATTTCTGTTTGATTGCTTTCTGGTGGTTTGATTTTTTTTTAGGGGGAGGGGGTTAGTAATAAATCAAGAAGTTTTGTTTTACAGTAGAATGAAAATGAATTTCACATGTTTTCTCTCTTTTTTTTTCTTTCTCTYTTTGTATCATAATTCTTGTTTTTAAATATTTCTATCAGGGCCTGATTATTCTTTTATTTKACCAAGTCCTATACTGGAACAAATCTTTATCTTATGCTAATTGTGCAAGTTTTGTTGATTTTGCCTTGGGCTATCCCAAATGATTGGAAGTKGTGATGTCCTTTAAAAGGTCTGAAATAGAAAATAAAACCAGATTTTGAATGCRAATTTCACTGATATTTACTACTGTATTTTTATTTTCTGAAGTAAAGACTGTCACATTTTAAACAGTCTTGTGTACTGTACTTTTGTCACCTTGGTCAATCAAAAATTAGTTTCACCTTCTGGTTCCCAGTGGTGAAGGATACAGAAAGTACTTCTACTTTCTCAARCTCGTGTAAAAACCACTGGCCTATGAATTCTAATTTAAAATTATTAGCACTACTTTACCCTTACCTGAACTTAAAATACACAAATTGGAACAGACCAAGCCACTGCTTTAACTTAGTTTCCATTCTCACTCATGCAGTCAGATCCCAAGAAAGACCCTAATTAGMAGGTAAGTATATTTTTTATATTGTGCAGAAGTTTCTTATCACTGAAATGATTTTTAGAAAAACAAAACAAAACAAAACAAACAAAACAAAAAAACCCACCTACAACCAAACARCCAACTAAACAAAAAAGCAAAACAAAAGAAACAAAAACAGCCAAAAAAATCCGGAACAAAGCCCCCTCCATTTTCTTCCCTGGAGCTTGTTTCTTTGCATCTAACAGATTTCATTGAATTTCTCTTCCATGACCATATCCAATCATTTCTGTAATACATATAAAATTGCAATAACTGCTGCATCCTGAAGCAAGGAGTTTCACAATGTAATTATTTGGTGCACTTTCATACTCTTAGGCATGTATGCTTCAATAGAGGAAAAGAATTGCATTATGTTATTAGGAATGCCATAATTGTTGGAGATGGTGTTGATCTTATCTAGTTTAACTGTCCAAAAATAAAGAGTGCTCCAAACTAACTGTTTAAGTTCTGAACAATGATGAGAATGACAGAAATGTACAGGACAGCTCTTTTGARTGAACTCTCTCAGAGTGAATCACCTTGTACATATGTCAGTTTCTCTCCATTAGCTAAAACTGGAGCCAGGACAACTAATTCTGAGATGCCAGAAATTTTTATCCAGTGAACGTGAATGAGGTGAATCATTCCCCACATGGTTTTGGAGAGAACAAGTCTTCACTTGACCTTAAAAGTATCTAAAACTCCAAACATTAAATTAACATTTTTTGTGCCGCATAGTCTTTATATGCCTTCTAAAGCGTGACTGTATTCTCAGGTATTTCAGAATGGATCAAGAAAATACAATGTCTTCTTTCTAGGGGGGTAAACAGGAACTTCATTATTGCCAATGGACAGACTTTGTATTTGAATCTTAGTAGATGGAGATATCTTAATCTTTAATTCATCATGGAAGAGGGAGATATTGATGCAACAAAATTAGTTTAACTGAAGATTGCCCTATGTTAGCCAAAACTGGCTTGATTAACTTCAGTTGGGGAAATCTTAAATTTATTGGCACAGGTTTGGAACAACCTTCTGAGATATATTTTTGAAAGCCTTTTTGCTGCCTCTTATTCTTTCAAAACACTTCTTAGGGTAATCCCATTACACAGGATAGCATTAGCAATTAATAGATTTTCTAGGATTATCAAGAGGGTTTTAAACCAACATAAATGAGGGAAAATGGTGCTATGACAATCAAGCGGCACATACTTAAAAATTAAAGCCAGCCTGTAGGCTCCTTATTATGACAAATCCCCTTACAAAAAGTTATGAAAGGAACACAACCTTTAGCTGTGCATCCATTAAGGGAAGCATCTGAGAACAGTACTTAGGATACCTAATTCAGGTATTTAATTTGCACCTAAATTTTAAAAATCTTAAAACAGTCATTGTTACTATAGATCTCTTGCTCAAATGTCTGAAAAAATGTGCAATAAAGAACCCAAGACAAAGCTATTTTACAGAAGAAGAAAATGTTTTTCTTCTATTAATTTAATGGAGTATCTTAACAAAACTGATTATAAGAACTATGATTTGTCGACCTTGGCATTTTCAGCCTTCTAGGCAGTAAAGCTTTTGATTTTTCTACCTTGATCTTTTTTTTTTGTGTTACCTTTCTAGTTATTTTTAAAACTACCCCAATACTGGGGCAGTTTCAAAATTTTTATAATAATTATTGCCAAAATTTCAAATCTGATATATAAATAAAATTCTACCTATTTAAGCATATTCCACGGTGTCCCTTAGTAGTCAAACTTCAAAGATTTATGATGTTTTCATCTTTTTTAAAACAGGATCTGAAAGTCTGAGTTTTAATAGTCTTTGTAAGATTTCAATATGGAAGGGAAATAGGGAAATATATGGTAAAAAATAAGTATTGCCAGTTTAATAATATAGACATCAGATGAGAAAAATAAAAAAATAACCCCATTGACTAATGGCAATTATGAAAGAAAAAAATATTTTAAAATATGATATGAACAAAAAGGAACGTCTGCTGGTTGCAGATGGTAAAAATATAAATAGGGACTTTTGGAAAAGCACAAATACTCAGTGTATGTTTCTGTTCTATATTTGTAACTAAGGAGGTGGATGTATCTGTGTCATATGATACTGCAGATAAAATACAACACTTACCATCTGTAACAAAGAGAGATGTGAGACAGCACTTATGGGCTGAGAAAGTTTTTCAGACTGAGACATTAACAGTTCTGTTTGACCACTTTGGCAAAACCAAGACAGAGGCTTCAACTTTGTCTGAAATCCTTTACACAAAGAAAAGTGTAAGTTACTCAGGGACCTTTCTTACCAACCAAAGCATTACATAGACACCAACAAATAGACACGGAAATTAATGCATTTCAGCCCTAGAGAAGAATTTATTTTATAAGAAATGCGAATAATTAAATGTGCGATTGGAAAAAGAGTCCTTAAAAGTCACAGAATGTAATTCTAACATGAGTAGTTTAATTCTTGATGCAGAAGAAATGTCCTGGGCCTTGTGCTCTGGGATAAAGTACAGATGCAAACCTGGGCTGTTTTGGTACAACTTCCTGGCTTTGCATCTCTCAAGTCTCTTTCTTTCAGAGGTTTGGCTGCCCTCATTGACTACTATGTATAAGTTAACAATTCCTTACTTGAGGGTTGAAGTTCAATGTGGAAGTGCAAGATATATTGGACACTTTTTATTGGTGAATTATTAATCCCTTTTTTGCAAAACAGAGGATGCAATTCTCATTTTAGCTCAGAAACTTCCCAGAGGGGCTAAGCAGAAAACAAAATACCCCTTTCTAGAGCAGGAGGATGTACCTAGTGATGCTTCTCAGGGGTTTGCAGAGAAGGAGTTATGTCTTTTTCTAAATATTTCTTCACATCCAGACCAGCTACAAAGTTATAAGCAGCCATAGACCTCTTTAGAGAGACTCTCTAATACACAGACACCCCCAAGGGTTACTATTGAAAAAAGGAGTTATGGATAAGCATTTATTGCCTATGTTAATGTTAAGAGAATTGCTGTAATGTTATAAGATATTAATCATTTTATTTCTAAAATAAGGGGGAAAAAATAAATGAAATGGAAAAAAAAAAAAAAAGCAAGCCACAAAGCACTTATCAAAGTCACCGTGCTGGTTGGATTCTTTCAAATCCCTTAAGGGTTTGGATGTATTAGTCTTGTGGTGGCGTTGTTTTCTGGGCTTGCATTAATTTGATCCATTCTTTTAGAACATGTGTATAACACTACAAAAAAGTATTATTGGTTTATAAATTACACTTGTTGTTTCAGGGCGATAAACAGAATGATGAATGCAGTCTTTGTTCAATCACCTTTTTATTCATGAAAGGCAAAACCATGGATTCTAAAAACATTTATCTACATCAGTAGTAAGCCATAAACCTTTCAAAAATGCTCCCAGTAATCCAGGAAGGAGCTGCTGATTACTGTCATAACAAAGAGGATTCAATAATGCTAATGACTTTTCTTATGATAATCAATAACCTGGTGGAGGTGKCTTGAATCTTAACAAATCTTCCAGATGTAGCCCACTTCTCAAGAAAATAGAAAGGGTTAGTGTGTGTTTGTGATAATACTTGAGACTATCAGATTAATCATAGAAAGATGGACATGTTTCCACAAATGAGAGCTTCATGCTAGTGGCAGATGAGCCTGAAAGAAATTTCTAATTTAAAGTTGGGAAGTCAGCCTACTGTTTATGTAAGCAGCTTCTGCTTGCTGTCTCTTGAACCTCTGAAGACAGACTCAGAAACAAATCACAGCCAGAAAAATGTAAGTTAGGTACCTGATCTTCAGACCCTGACGAAGTATGGTAGTACCTGTCCTTACCATATAGTTTTTGCTATAAATTTTTAAATTTTTAGTATATTTGGAATTTAACCTTTTCTTATCCGAGATTTTCTTCCTTGGCTCCTTGACCAGGGCAAGATAGATTTTGGTTAACTTCACTTGTATGTATATATACATATACATACACACACGCACACACACACCCCCACACAAAACAGGGCCATTTGAGACCATGAAAAGGGAGGGGAATATTTCCCTTCCAGAGGCCATTTGTCCACCTCTTTTGGACAAATATTTTAGGAAGTACTAAGTAATCTTCTTTAGGGTCATGCCAATGAAAGATGTAACAAATTACAAGTTTATGAGCAGTATCCTTTAGACGGTGAAAGTTATGCAGTATTAAGCTTGCTTAATATGGTGTACGTGCTGTAGCCTCAAGAGTACACAGAGATAAAAATCAATCAGTTTGGGGTAAAATATACACTGAAATACTGAAATTTCCACTGCATTTAGAAACTTTCACTTTCTCTCTTATGTAACCGATTACACAAATGAGTATCTTTTGAGACATGATGTGTATCCTTGTATTTATCGTCTCTCTTTCATTTGTTTCATTCAAGGTTTGGGGCTTTTTAACATTATTTATTATTTTTGATTTTTTTATTTTTCTTTATTATGATTGTAAATCTAAGCCATGAAATTTTCATGAAAACACACAAAATCTGAAACAAATAACCCTTTCCAAGGTATTATATGTGGAATAAATAAATGCCCCTGGCCAWTCTAATATCTGTTACCATCACAAATACTATCATCATGAATGAAATTAATCAAAGTACAAGGGCAAGSTATTTTTTTCAATATTTTTTCCCTCTTTCAATCTTTCTATCTGCTTTTCTTTGCTTCAAATAATATTATTTACCCATCCAGAATTTGCCTAAATATAAGCAGATGGATCCTCAGTTTGCAAAGCATGCTCTGCAGATAATGTCTGGAATTCTGATCCTGTGAGGTGATTGCCATGTTCTTAAACATTTAGTTTAACATGCATAAATCATCGGCTGTCAAAAGGATGCAAAAAAGTTGAAGACTCAAATTCAGATCTATTTTACATACAGGGATAAATCATCGGCATAAGGGAGACTAACCTTGAGAAATAATCCTGGATTTAGCATTTCTCTGCAGARTTACATCTTGACTGATTAATTGATTAATTGGTTGGTTTGTTTTGCTTTGTTTTATAAGAAAGGTGTCAGGCTTGACGGTGTCTTTTCCATCTCCATGCCTCAGGTCTCTCTCTGCAAGTTTTATGCTTGTTTTTGAATATTTGAAGAAGAGAGAAGCCTCCTCTGTTCTTAATTTAATGGTTTTGTTTTTCCTATTAGCTGCATGGCTACTAGTTGAGTGGACAGCCAAGGATCATTACACAGTTCTTGCCATGTCTGAAAATCTGTAATTACCTTACAACATTTGTAGAAGTAGAGAACTGTTGCTAATGCTACACTGCACATGTGGAACAGAACAGATATAAAGGCCTTATCAATGTCCACCCTGTCATGCAGACTAAATCAAACTTATGTGACTACAAAAGCCAGCCCATTAATAAACATCCACAAAATCCCCACATCAATAAAGTGAAAAAACCAGCAATCAAATGAACAATCACCCCGCCACAACTGGAAGTTAAGTTTGGCTAGGATCTTGGTTTTATTTCAGTAAAACCATACCTAAACCATCTTCCATTAAAAAAATAATTTAAAAATTACAGATTCTACAATCCTTAAGAATTATTAAGGAATAGTGAGATTGACATGAATATTAATTTTGCAGAGAAATAGAGTGGCAAATTCAGGTCTGCATCTTCTGAATAAACCTTACAGAAAGGCAAGCAGGATTCCAAAATATTTTAGGTAAATAAAACACTTTTGTGTTTTTAAAATATTTTTTTAACAAGATCGTGGGGAAATGATGCTGATTCCTCTGAAATCTGTGGTTAAAGGCCTAATCCCTAAGAATTACTGAAGTCAGAGACCATCTGGGGTTTCTGCATCCCTAGACATATCTCATAATGTGATATGAGCCACAACCTTATATGTGCAACCCTTTCATGTACAGGAGCAGCTGCCATACAGGTGGTACAGAGCTGGCAGTGAGACCTTGCTTTTTTATTCTCCATTAAATTTCCCATGAGACTTCTGCAGAAGTAGCAAACAAATAAATAAATAAATAAGGCCTTGTAGTAGGCCATTAAACCAAGTCTGATTGGAATGCCAAACATAACTTTCCCTTCCATTTTTCTAGAAAGGTTTGTATAGCTTTAGTGTGCGCAACTTAAATGGTCTCATTACTTACTCTTTCCTGGTAAATAAATTAACAATAATATGAAACTGAATACTAGACTGATTAGTTATTCCATCCTGTCCATCATGTATCTAATAATGCCTACTCAATGTACCTTGTGCAGAAAACATTTTCTGTGCCCTTAAAGGTGAGAGTATAATAATGAATTGGATGGTTTTCTGAACTAAGCTGTCTTTGAAATTAGCTGTTTCATCCACTTGAATATACCAAAGCAAATTTATGATGATTAATTGTATTACAATGAACACCAAAGCACGTAATAATGATTGGCTACTTATTATAAAGCTTTGCCAATATTTTGTAAACCCAAGCGACRTGATACACAAGAAATCCAATGAAGCCTTCTTAAACAAACAAAGGAGAAATGGAGGAAAGGACAGGTCTTGCAACACTAAACATTTCTGAGGACAAACAGAGGCCACAGGAACTTTTTTTTTTCATGTCAAAACTTTGCTAGGTTATCTTCCTTAAACTTAAGGAAGGTGGAAGAGGAGAACTGATAAGAATTGATATATACTTTTAGTCAATATTAAAACTGTTATTCAAACAGAATCTTAGCAAATTAGGACACTACTCCATTTTTTTCATATGTTATTAGTTCTAATCTTGCYGTAATTAGACCTAGGCTCATTGTACTTTTTTCTACATTTGGACTTCCTTTTTAAGAAGCCAAGCAGCATCTACTTCAGCATCTAATGTAAGATTCAGATAATTACCCTTGTATTTAACTCAATAACTATTACGTAACTGGAAAAAAACCATCACCTAAATATATGTTGTCCTCAACTGGGAACTACTCAGCTGAGTGGTCACCTAGCTGGACTTACTACTGAAAAGTATTTGTTTCTGATTTTGCAGCCATAAAGGTTTTATGGTGCAGTGAAACCCTTTTCCTGTTCTTATTGAATTGTTCTAGTTTTGCCTGGGGTACAGTTAATGTTTTTCCCAGTGGCTGACATGGGGCTGTGTTTTGGATTTGTGCTGAACAAAGCATGGACAACACAGAGATGTTTTTGTACTGTCAGGWTAGGGAAGAGACTGGGGGTGTTTGGGAGGCTGGGAGGAGACACAACCAGGACAGGTAACTTCAAATGATCAAAGGAGTGTTCCAGACCATGTGACATCATGCTCAGAAGGTAAAGAAAGGGAAAGAGGGAGAAGGAAGGAACATTTGAAGTGGTGAAGTTTGTCTTCATTATTTGTGATAGTGCTCTGCTCTCCTGGACATGGCTGAACACCTGCCTGCTCATGGGAAGAGTGAATTATCTCTTGTGTGTGAATCTTTTGCTTTCCATAGTAAACTGTTTTTATCTTTATCCATGAGTTTTCCAGCTTTTACCTTTCCAGTCGTCTCCCGTGGTCTGCTGATGCAGAAGTGAGCAGTTGGCTCTGTGAGTCTTGATGACTGGATAGGGTGAAATCTCAACATAAATAAATATGTAATAGAAATAAAAAGCAGTTTGGATAGATTTTAAGCCCAGGTTTAAAAAAAATAAATTACAGTTTGAAAGGCAACTTGCTAGAGATCTGCTTTTCTGGCAAAGAACTAACACCACTTAAAGAATCACTTAGAACATGTAATCAGAAAGGACACATTGCAATTCTTTAGGTAAATTTCAGGGGATTAAGGGGGGAGAGGGAAGTGGTGGAAGTGGCGGAAGGAAGTGGCGGAGGGAAGAGGCAGAAGGAAGGAAGTGGCGGAAGGAAGGAAGTGGCAGAAGGAAGGAAGGAAGGAAGTGGCGGAAGCAAGTGGCAGAAGTGGCAGAAGTGGCAGAAGTGGCGGAAGTGGCAGAAGGAAGGAAGTGGCGGAAGGAAGGAAGGAAGGAAGAAAGGAAGGAAGGGTGAGTACGAGATTGCTTGTCAATGAAGTAGAATGAATTGTACGTTCATGACCTTCCCTGGAATATTATTTTTAGGAACAATAAAACAATTCCATAATTATGAAGAGTGTCCAGTCATGATTGGAACACTCACCTGAGGAGTTCTCTAGCCTACTGGTCTCTGATCCATGCACTTGTGTTATAACATGGGCTTCAGAAATGTCACACTGTTCTTTAGTCTGACATTTGTCAGGTTACTTTTTCATTCAACATATTTCCATTCATAAATAAAAAAATAAAATAGCATGTTTTATTTTAAATGGTATAACTCCTCTAGTTTAAATAAAGATGCAAAAATGCTGAAATAAAACAGACAATATCTGTATTTTTTTAAAAAATTAAATACGCAATGAATTATCTTGTTTCAAATTAAGAAACCTCCATTCCCCCTCTGTCTTTTCCTAAGTAATCTAGACTGTGTTTTTTCTCTACCTTAGTAATAAAGGATTCCACTTGTWAAAGAGATATATATTTTAGGTTTTCTCTTCTCAGAAATTGTCTGTATTGTGTTAGACACACCATTTATGCATGATTCTCTTTCACTTTATCTGTATTGACATTATCCAGCTTAAAAACCATGTGTCAATATCAATTCTTTAATCATTGTAAACTACTTTGAGAAACCACTCCTAATGCTTTTAGAGTGAGGAAAAGGTTAAGACTGTGGAGGAGAAAAAAGCCAAAAAATTTTGAGAGGCTAAAACAACATTAGAACTACAATTTGACTAAAAAGGAGAGAAAAACAATAAACAAAACAGTAAAAATATTTTACAAAAGGAGGAATGGTTTGACCAACAAAAACAAGGTGTCACCCTGGAACTAAGACAAAGTCGCTGCCACCCATAGGCAGTTCCTTGTAGCCCARGAGAACAAAGAAAGTACTGAGACGAATAAAACTCTGTTGCTTAATGCTCTTTTCCAGACAGAAAAAACAGTGGGGAACTGGGCAAAACAAAGCCCAAAGCTATTTTGTTTGAAAGGATTCACTTTGCCAAGGTGCCGACGTGGATCTGTGTGGCAGTGGCCTGCGGGAGCTGCAAACAATGCCCTTGCAGCCAGTGAAAAGGGCAGGGGGTACCAGRCAGTGTCTGTGGCAGCTGGCGGTGATGGTACCACAGACTCTCCCTCTCCAGGCCCACAGTTTGGGATTGTTAAAGAAAATCCAGCTTCCCAGGCTATGATGACCTCAGGTTACCATGTCCACTTATGAAGTACAACTTCCCAGGGTGTGAGTCAAGGACCTCCCTTGGGAATAGTGGAGAGAGAACAATCCCTGCATTCCCATTCCCTGACTTTAAAGGGCTTCAGTATTACTTCTCTTCCCCTAATGGGGCAAGARAAACCATTCCACTTCCAATGCCAGCTGACCCTGCTGGAAACTTCCCCCACCACACACGTGGCTGTGACGCAAAATGGTATTTAATAAACAGCACTTAAAATGCTTTCCCTTCACTCTGCATCTGGAATACCACCCTAAAATTATGGCCAYATATACCTAAAACTCAAAATATGTGCAGATTTTCACAAACAACCAGATTTCAAGGGATTCATGGTTTGTCAGCTGAGGTGCAATGGTTRGATATGCTCTTCAACTGCAACACAAACAAGTTTCCTTCAATTAGGTTAAGGGGGGAAGAAATAAAAAGGCAAAAGTAAAATGCAAACTCTGTCTGGTTTGGTTCTGCCAAAGTTGTTTTGGATTTTTTCATATTTTAAACATAAATTAATGTGTGTTTTAGCTTTTTACCCAGGGGGATCTAAGCTTTTTGTAAGGCAAATAAATTAATACATGAAGAATGCTCTGGTAATGTGATCAACATATGAAAAGAGATTAGTTTTTCTAGTCTTGCTGGACAGAGAAAAATGTCACTCTATCTTTCTGTTGACTTTTGATTGACTTTGGAGCAGGTCGATAATCAGCTCTGTTCAAGTAATGAAAATGTTTCTCTATAGATAATTAGAAAGTAGAACAACCCTGCAGAAATGTAGAAAAATCTCCAAATTGCATTTACCTTGACTGATTTTTTTTCCTCCCACTGCTTTTTGCAAATTTTTAGGAAGGATGCCTCATAAATTATGGCTAAGGCAATCAGATATGGTATTTTCCTTCTATTCCAGATTCCTGATGGYAAATGTTATCCTGAGTTTATTCTATTTTAAGTTAATCTTCTGTTATTTTGTGCTTAACTTTTCCTCCCATTTTCTAGATACCTTGCCTTCTTCAGACAAAATCTTAAATATCTCTGGTTAGTAATAGAATGTTAATAATTTGATTTACTGATATTTTACAGCCCGCTACCTCTAAGAGCTGGAGTCCGACAAATTTTTTATCACAGATTCAAGGCAGGTGGTGTCTGTTTCCTGAGTAACAGCTATTACTGACAAAAGATTGTCCTTCCCAAAGTAAGTAATGGCCTCCTTATATCACTCCCTCTACACACTGATGCTGTAAAACTCCACATCCACACTGCATCAACAGAGCCCATTCTCTCTCAATCCTGAGTCTAGATAATAACACTTTAAATTAAAGAACTTTAATTTAATCACTTAACTGTTGAAACCTTTACTGGCATCTTACTGGCTGCCATTCCTGTGATATAGGAGGGAACTTATATGGATACCATTACTACCAGACAAAACAAAGACAAAATTAAAGAATTTATCCAAGATTAGAAAGACACTTAATCTATCCACTCCCAGAAAAGACATCTAGTTTTTCTAAATAAGTATGTTCAATATCTTCTGTGCTGGGAAATTACTGCAACTATAGGAGAGTAAAATCATCATTTTGTATTTTTTAATTTTATTTATTATTTGTCTTCTAATATGGTTCTCATTCTGCAAGAATGCAATAAAACCWGAAAATGAGTTATGAACTTTTAAAAATCATCCCAGAAAAGAGAGTTTATTCTCTTGCTGAATAGGCTTATCATGAAGATAAAATTTAGAGTACCACTCTGGCCAGAAATACTTAACTTTTCTTAAAAGGGAAAATTAGGAAATAACAGTTTTCAGCCCACAACATAGCCTAAAAGACAATGAGAAAACTTGATTAATTCAAGTGCTTGACATAGTAGCAGACTCAAATCTGTGTGACTCATGTTAAAGGGTGTTCAAGCCCTCAGTGTTGTTACTGGGCATTCAGTTGCGAGGGTGTAGTTCGAGCACTCTGCATGGCTGGTGGCATTTCAGATGTTCCACTGATACTCCAGAATAAACGAGTGTTCAAAAGGCCCAGTACGGATGTTGTTTGGAGTTATGATATTAGATGTTTGCATAGGAGCTACAGAGTTTACACTTATAACTGACCACTCAATGAACTTGTTGTTCAGGAGCTTCTGTGAGGGGAAGGTAGACCATAGTGTGTCCTCAAGACTGGACTTAATGGCAGAGTCTCTTATAGGGTCTAGGTAGTGGGGTTTAGTRGGCATGGTGGTATTCAGTCAAAGGTTGGACTTGGAGACCTTTTCCAGATTTTTAATGCTTCTTTAGTGATTCTCCAAAAGAYAGTAAAACATAGAAATGTATAATATGAAAACTTTAAAGTCTTCAAWTCTGCTTGGAATACTACGCAAGAAATATTTTATTTTCTACCAAAGTTCACTTAGGTTGGCTAATTCATTTAGACAAAGATTAAAAAAAAATTCAATGACATTTTTYAGGGTATGTTTATTGGGGTATATCCCTCTCTGCAGCATGCAAGGTGCCTATTTCCTTCTTTGAGAGATTCTGAATACTTTTGATAACAATTTTTTTTTGTTAACASAAAACCCCATTAGCTGCTAATGCAGCATCTTTCTAATTCTGTGGCACAAATTACCCAATGCAGAAAAAAGAAATAATTACAGAATTACACAATAAATCATCTGTCCTTAGCAAGTCAATATTAATTCTTAAGTAAAAACATGGCTATTGCAAACTCAGCTGAAAGGCTGGCCAATCTCAACTCCTTTATGCCAAAAACAAAGCAAATTCAAAATAAGTTCTTAAGATAAAAAGATTAAAGTTGTGAGAATTACTTCCCTTGAGAATCAAATAAAAGCAAGTTATCTGTCTGTAGCGGTCTGTAATGGAACCTAATCTGCATAAGTTAGGTATCTAAGGTTGCCCGATTTTCAAATGTTTTATGTTTCTTTGAAGTCCTCTGGATCAGGAAAAGATTCTCTCTGTCCAACAAAGATACTTGAATGTAGCCAAGCAGAATCTACTCTTGGATGCTTTCAAATACCTTTATTCTGATATCGCTAGACAACAAGCTTGGGAATTTTTCTTTTCTGCCCATTGGTAGAGAAGTTACTTTTTTAAAGAATTTTCTGAAACAAAGTTCCTGTAAGCTTCTATAAGGTACTTGTATGTGCAATTGAAAAAAAGTGYCCAGCTTACAAATCATGAGCACTCAGAACAAAGCCATCATTCTCAATTGCCCAACTTTTGATCATTTTGAACAGCAGCAACAACAACAACAACRTCAACAAAACCCAAACAAAATAAACCAAAACCAAACACTCCCCAGTCACAAACAAAAAAAAAACCCTCTCCAACAAATACCCATAAACCGGTTTTAAAACAATCTGGAACAGTATCAAGCTAGCTGTGAAGAATTGACCTTCTCACTTGGATGTTGGATAATTTTGCCAAATCTCATAAAACTCAGTTTTTCAAAAAAACTTCATTGGTTCTGGAGATATAAGAATTTGGCAGTTTAGTTTGTCAGTCTGTCCATTAAAACCGGTTAAAAGTCAATTATTTTTGGAACAAAATTTATATGACGCATTCATTTCAGACTTGGAACAAATAAACCTCTGCATTTCACCCTGGCAACAGAGGATTAGGGCTAGAAAAGAGGACTAGGCCACTTGGCTGACCTCCCTTGGGAATACATTAAATGTATGTATTTACTTGAAGCCACCGCCAAGTGTACTATGGGGACACATTTATCAAATAGATTCAGATCAAATTGATCCAGACTGTTCACAGATTAAAGAAGGTCTGAATCTAGGTCCTGATCATTACTTTGTTCTACCTGAACAGCATGTTTGGTTTTAGTGACTGAAAAACTATAGGTCAAAGCAACAGCCTCACCCCCTGCCCTGAAGGGTTCCCTCATCACATAGATGCACACTCCATTTTCATGTAGCAAAACAGTTCAGGGATCATTTCTCACATTAGGAGGGCAGATCCTCCACCACTCAGATTGGCTGGGACTGCCAATCTGCCAGGTGCCAGATTACTCCAGCTGTCTGATGTGTGATTTTGGTGTTGTGCTCACTGGTCTGAGACTACCAACCAGTTCAGCTGAGGATCACTGACAAGCTAGGATCACATCAGAGAGTAAAAAAGCCAGGTTAACCTAAAGACAAGATTTTAAGAGGCAATTTGCTGGTGAGGCAAAAGAAAGTGAAGATAAGGAACACATCCAGGCGTTTATGGATGTGTAGTATGATGTCTGGATCTGTCCTCTGTAGTTTGTGGTGGTTCAGGAATTAGACGATTTTTAAGATCCCTTCCAACTCAAACTGCCCCATGATTCTATGATTTTAAATTTCAGTGGAAGATTTGTCTAATTAAATGTTAAGGCAGCAAAACCTTCAATGTTTTATGTAATATCTTTGTTTAATATTTGATATGAAACAAATCATTGCTGTGTCATTTTTCACCCTTTTGTTTGCTAATGAAAAAGCAGTAAGAGACACGTAACAGTAAAAGATCACTTTCTCTAGGGAATTAAACCATGCTCTGAGTTGTCCAATCCCATTAAAATCTGAAAAAGAAAGGACCAGAATGAACATAGAGGAAGCATGTTTCCTGAAAGTCAAAATGTCCCTATTTTCCAGGGTCCTTCCATCATTTCTGAAGGTTTCCAATGTCTTTAATTAACTGGGGTGCTGATTAATGTTCTTGTTTCTGTAAGAACCTCTTCAATGACATTATATGGATGAAGGTTGAAAGGGATCAATAAAGTTACATCAGGATCAACAGAGATTTCTATAACCACTGATATTTGTGGTGGAAATGGCATGACAATGATGGGTGTTAGGGGATAGGGGGTGGGTTTGACAGGGTTAATCAGAAATGTCCATGAGTTTTCATGCCTTCATCCACCCCAGGTCCCACACCTTCCTGTGCACACACATGCACGTGCACACACACAGGCTGATCATACAGATACTCATATCTGCTGCTTGCACCTGTGACAGTGATAAACAGGGTTCTGCTAGCAACAATTTAGCTGGTAATAAATCACTCTGGTAGGGGCTAGTGTGCACAGGTGAATTGCCATGATGCAAGGATATAATTGTGCATAATCAATGCAAACATGCTCTATTGGAACGTGACAAAGACTTACTTAAGCACATTTAGCCAGAGCCTAAAGGTTAAGGCAGAATCAAGGTGATGGGGAGGGTCTCAGATAACGCTGGGATATCTTGCTAATGTCATGCCAAAGGGAAGCATAACACACACTTTGGCTGAACTGGCGTTAGGAAAAATATGAACGAATAGTCTCTGTGACCCTCAGGAAGCAGCCTGTCAGCATTCCTCAGGATTCCCCACCATCTCGGGAGCCTGGAAAATACAAAGTACTATACAGAGCACCTAAAGCAACCATAAATTATGATCAGTTCTTGCAGAACAGAGAATATCCTCCTAAGAAACTGCTTCGGATTTTAGTTTGGTGTTGTCTCCCTTCACTGCCCCCAGTTGAAATGGATTCTTTAATTAGGAAATGTTTTGTCAGTCATAAATTTCCCACAGAGATGTATTTATTTCAACTAAACTTTCATTACAACAAACTTCTTAAGTTCTCAGTGGGATTTATGGGCAAAACTCAAATTCTAGAAAAAATGCCACTTCATAATAAAATAGTTTGGGTATTATGTTATGAAAGATAAGGTAAAAAACCATTCCTGGTTAAATCAGATCAAGGGGAAAAAACACTCATGCTGCAGATGATTATTCTARTAACCAAAGAAATGATACCATCTATTTTATTCTTTGCTGTAAGGGTTGTTTTCACAGTTTCAATCCTAGTCTGCAGTCATAGGAGAGAGGTGCTATTTCTTGAGAGATACCTTCAGTCCATCCAAAAWCTGACTGACCTCTACTATTGCTTCTCTCTTACATCTAACTCTTCAGGGATGACAGAGCAACAAAGCATCCTGTGCTGAGGCCTAAGAATAAATAACATAAAATTAGACTATTCCATCTTAGGAATCTGTATCATCACACAGAGGACTGAGTGACTGATAGATGTTCACCTGCATGAGTGACTAGAAAGATCACTTGRGAAGTGGGTGACCCTATGTCTAGTGCCTGTAAATAAATCAGAAATTCTGATTTCTGTCTTAAAGTCACTGGRTAAATCTCCTTGGAGCTGTCCTAGTGTAACATTCCACCTTTTCCTGCTTTGAAGAGACCTTTGGGGAAGGGGGGCTGATTCCATATGAGGACAGGACATGAACAATTTTGGAAATCTCAGAAAAAAGAATTATTACAGCACAGGAAAACCATCTCTTCCTTGGATCTATATACAAAGAAACAGACCTATCTTTTCTCTCTGGGGGCATTAAGATAAAAAAGATAATAAAAGCACTGTTCCAGAGCAAAATGCTGTATGGATTTCTTTTTTAAAAAATGCAGAATATGACCTACAACTAGCAAATTGCCCTATTAGTGTAGGTTTAAAGAAAAGGGTTGAAAGGTGCAAATTGGAAAGAAACTTGCTCCCAGGAATCAATAGGTCCAGAAGAGTCTATTATAATAACATCATGTCCCTGAGAGGGCATCAGGGATATGTATGTTATTGCTAAATTAGGYGGTGCCATCTTTGCAAGGAAAACAGAAATGTAATGTTTGCTAATTGAACTATAAAAATAATAATTACCTTTGATGTAGGGGAAGGCAAAGTCACTCAGCAATGTCTCTGATTGTATAAATTAAAGCTGTTATCATCGGAGCCCAAACTAGATTAAAGGTTAGCTTCTCAAATTACATTTGGATGAGACCAAATATACACAAGTCTTTGAATGTTTTCAGTACAGGAGAAACAGCTTTTCTCTTCCCTGCTTCCTAATCAAATAGTCACTTTTTCTTAACTGTAGCAGCAACTTCTTCCCAGTAGTGTAAACTTCTTTAATCAGCTTCATTTCATATGCAGTTTTTTTCCTACAGATAATGCAGCTTATAAACCAATATTAACTTAGAGGATATTTTGCTTTATTGGTTATGACTATAACCAAGAACTTTGCTGGTTGTGATTTCTTTGCAGTTCAGGATATTTTTAGGCATGTTGCCATGATTTGAAATGGAGGGAAGTATATGGAAGAGGTGCTTTTTTCAGAATGCTGGTCCCAGTTTTACTTCTGATGCTGTCAATCTGTTGCTAATTTTCTACTGTTTATAAAAGGTAGACTGACTGTATCTGGATAAGCCAGTTGTGAAGGGAATTTGCAAGGAATCAAAAGCAGATTTCGTAGAAGGTTATGTTTGATTTTTTTTCAGTTCAGTGTTATACACAATAATATGTTGCCTTGTGGTGAGATATTAGTTGAACAGTGAAATTATTAATTTTATTCTCAAAAGCATAAAGATCTTTTTTTACATGAACTGTGCTTAAAACAAAGAGATTTTATGCCAGAAGAGTTAAAACCAGATCTCTTTGATCAAGAACCATAAAGTGAAAAATTTCTTGGAAAAGCCAGGACAATTTTCTGATTCTACGAAGGAAACTCCATTTAAGAAACAAACAAAAAAACCCCAACAAAATGAACGGAGGACAAAGAAAGAATTGGACTGGGAGGTGTGCAGCTAGTGGCCAGTATAAACAAGACACTGAATAACAATTTCCTACGTGTAGAGATAGATTTATGGGCAGATATACTGTTAGAAAGGAAAGGACCTTTCTGCTCTCAGCAGATCTTCACTATGGAAAATCAGGAAAAGAATCTGAAGACACAGTTCAACAACAAACTAAAAGTATTAAAATATAATGTACAGTTGTTGATAATGATGAAAGTCCCAGTGAAACAAAATGTCTAGCTGAAGTCGTCAGAAAAAATTGTGAGATATTTTCTTTACCATGTGGATTAAAAAGTGGTTTTAGAAATGCAAAGGGTAAGATACCCTGAAGAGTCCAAGAACAAGACACTAGWGCCATGGATAAAGCTTGTGGAAAATTTTAAAGTTATCTTGGTAAAGCTCTTTTAGCTGATGGTGTATATTCTTAATTACAGTGTATGTAAGAAATTTTAGGGATCTCAAATAAGGCTACTGGAGAAAAAACCCRTCTAATTTTCTTAGAAATCTCTTCTGTCTTGTAAATGCAAAACAGATTCAAAATAAAATTCTGAAARTGAAAAACAGTAAAAGTATATCCCTCCTAATTTTAAAATACTGTGTGAAGAAATTTTGAATACATTCAATCAAAACTCTTAAACTTTGGATAACTTCTCTTTCAAAAATTACAAAATAAAAAATCTGGACAAGTAAGCTGGCTAGAAAGAAACAAAAGGCAAAATTATTTCCCCGTATGACTAAATGCCAATTAAAATAATTATATGACTTCTCTATGTCATACTTTGCCTGAAATTTCATATTTGTGTGTGTCTATTTAAATGAGTTAAGGCCGTGAGTGATGTCTGCCAAAAAACCCCAAAACTGTATTGTCTCAAATGTTTACCTCATATCCCATAGCAATTCAAACCATACTTAAATCATCACTTAATTTGTATATCCAGAACTAAACATACATGGAACCAAACATGCCTGTWGGAAAACCATAATATGGAAGAGTGAAAGTTGATTACTWRGGGAAAAAAAAACCCAAACAATCCTGTAGATTAAAGTACTCTCATGAGAAATTGTATTCAAGACTGTATATATGCCCTAGCTAGAGGCTACCCTAGACTTGTTCTTCTGACCAGAAATAATCCTGGAAATAAAAATTTTTAGATGAGAGTTTAATTGAAACCTCTACCTAATCCTATAAAGCTTTAGTTTTGGCCAATTTCTTTATTYTGATTAAAACTTAATTAGTGCATAGAAATAAGTTGCAATGATTGTAGTCAGACAGGTGTTAAACTGAGAAAGAAAAGGAGTGAAAAATAGGAGCAAACATGTACTCACTTAGAACAAAATCAGAATGTTGAGAACCAAATTAAACAACACACTGAAGGACATGAGGAGAAGAAATTATTTAACTGCACCACTGCTTGGAGCCTGGATAAAAACACAGGGAATGGGAACTGCTCATTTATGAGCATAAGTTTGACCTAGTTGGTATTACTGAAACTTGGTGTGAAAAGTTACATGACTGGAATATTAAAATAAGTTGATGTAACCTTTTAAATATGTATACAGTGAACAAGATTGAGCAGAGAAGGACAACCTATCTTATAGGAAAAAAACAAGAAAAGAAAATTAAGTTTTAATTGGCTAATACCTAGCAATCAGTGTCCTTCTCTGTAGTTGAAATAAAATAAATAGTTGTTTATAGGTCACTGAGTGGTGGGACTGAGACTTTGCTTTCATAAACTAATTATAGTGAAAGTAAAGAAGAAAGAAAAACCCCAAAATATTTCCAAAGTTTCAAGAAAGCTGGGTGAAGTGTTTTCTGGAATTTAATGGATAACAGGAAGTCTTGTGGCACTGAAAAATCACCAAAGATCAGGAAAAATTCAAAGTACAGAAACATTTAGAAAGGAAAATGGGATGACTCTGATAAATGTCCTCTTGTCAGTTTAAAGTTAACCTAAGGCAAACAATAAAATGGCTAATATGAGATTTAATTAAAATAGAATTAAAGGAAGGTTATATAACTAATATCAAATAAAATTGGTTTATGAAAAAGAGACCTACAGTAATTTGATGTCTTTTTGTAAAATWTAAGAGAACACTGATGATAATAATTCTGATCATCTAATATTTAAACTTCCAAGGATTCAATCTGATCTCAGAAATATTTTTTTCAAGAAATAAGAGCACTATAAAGTCAACAAGTTATCTTCAAAATAAGCCATATCTCAAAATTAAATGAAATTGAGACATCTTCTTAAAACAGGTATGCTTTTGAGCAAGAACATCATCCTTGAGTAGGTTTTCTTAATGTAGAACATTAAAAAAAGACTTTGGAACTTTTCAATCATTAAGTGAACAGCACATACACATAAATATGTTCATTTACACGAATTTGAATGTGCATTTATCTACTGATTGCCTTTTACATTATGGAATATTAAACTGTACTTAGAGAACCAGGAACTGGAGCTAATATTAGACAGCAGAGGGACTCAACTTTTAGGTGATTCTTAGAAGGATTTCTTTACAATGGTTGAAAGGGTCTTTTTTGGACTGCACTGGCTGCAAAGGGAGCTGAGTCAATTTGCTTTGGCTAAACCAACTCTTAGGAATTAACTGAGATGAATCCTACTTTAAATGTCCTTAGAAAGAGCAGAAGTTTGTTAAAAGACTCATCAGCTTATTCAGCAGATGTATTAAATCCAGATGCTGAATGTTGAGGAAACATGTTTTCCATCCACCTTAACCATTCCTGAAAAGTCTCTGTATTTCTCCTCCATCTTCTGGGGRAAACTGAGGCTATTACACCTGGAAGTGTTTAATTTTGGTACTTCAAGTTAGATCAGATTACTTTAGGCTCTTTGGACTAGGAATTGTGTTAATTCTTTTCATTTATTTTCATCTGTAGAAGCATTCAACTGTTCAAAAAATTTACAGTGCACTGTYATTTGTGCTTCCTTGCTCTGAGCCTCCAGGTGAAAGCAGTCAAGATTTCCATGTTTCTCTTACMCAAAATAAATAATGTAATTTAAATGAATGTTGATTTCTTGAATCCCTACTGTTTGTGCTTTTCAGAAGTCTTACTATGAGGTTCCCACCTGGTTTCAGAGCTCTTCTTGAGACTGTATCTGAATGCATACACCAGGCAGTGGAATGTGACATGAAATATCTGATTTGTGGTGATCACATCTGTTATGTCCACACAGTTTTAGTGAGCTTTAGCTCAGGTACARAATGACCACATCAGTACAATTACTTTTTAATCTTCATTGGGCTCATTAGATGAGATCCTGCCAATAATCTCTCATTGTTTCACTGTCATACCCTGTGAATTGTAACATTTTAACTATCTCAAAATCTGTGTGTGGATAGAGCAGGGAATTAAGGTCAGTCTGGAAACCTTCACAGTTCCTTTACTTCAACCCATGGACTGCAACATCCTTTGGTACCAAGGGACACTACAAGCTGCTCTAAGTGGGAGATCTCTTCCACAAAAGAAGAGAACGTACACTTTTACCTTTTAGGCAAACCTTCTTTTATTCTCTACATGGAGAATCACTATCCTCATCAGCATATCAAAATTTAAATCCAAAARTCCATGAGGTGATTTTGATCTCAGTGCCAGGCCCAAACCTATCAGAGGCACTTCTCAACCTCCTGATCTTTCTTCCCTTCAGTAGGAAAGACCAGCAGACCTTTCACCCTGACTAATTTTTTCCTCTCTTTGGACTATGTAACTGACTYGGGAGTCCTTTCATTTTCAGTCCAAACAAAAATTACTTCCACCTTCTGACCCCCAAGAACTGTCTCATCTACTASATTTATATTTCTTTTTTATATCTTGGTCAAAGATATCCTTTGTGAAAACTGTTGCAAAAAGAACATGTTCTGCGAGCAGAAATTTGAGGGATGGTCAGCTGTGTAAGATTTTCTATCCCATAAATGTGTTTATGGATATTAGATGAGGGGTAATTTTGAACCAAAGTTTTTGGTTTTTATTTCAGTTCTCGTGGTATCTGCTTCTCCTTCATTKTCTTCACATTTATTTGGAATATATTATCTCCTTCTTTCAATAGCTAATAAGAAAAAAAAATAAACTTGTGTCTTTCCTCATTGCATTGGCAGGATTTGGATTATCTTTCAGACTTCTGTATTTTCTATCAAATTTGATTGAAATTGTCCAGAGGCTTCAATGATATGAGATACGATATGAGATATGTACCTACCCAGAATCACACAAGACAGCAGGGCCATGAAAGCAGCAGTGCCTTAGGAAAAAAAAAAAATTATCTGACACAGCATGAGAAAAATCATTGGGCTAAAAACAAAACAGTAATTAGATATGTAGACTGAGGTTCACATTCCTGTATGCTCTTTTAACTCTTTTAGCGCGTGTTCCAAAATTTGTTCATATCAGCAGGAACTTTCCACCAACTTGAAAGGAGTTTGAAGAAGGCTTCTAACAAAAGGAAGTGAAGGGCTTATAAATTCAAACTGCTAAATATAATGATGTTAACTGACTGCACATGCTGAATAAATACCCAGGATAAACCCATTATTTTCTTATTTTTCCTACTGCAGATTTTTTTTCCCCCTGGACCTAACAAGATATTAAATCACCATACAGTGTTTTCTGATAGCAACTTAAAAATGAGTAACAGCATAATTCAATAGAAAGATAATTAACATGAGGCTCTATTCAGTGATGAAGTGCCACTCCAATTCTCCAAGGTTGAGAGTCACTGCTGTAGATATTCTCTTCTCTAGCACAAGTGACACTTTTCAGTTTCACCTGCAGGAATGTTTTCTTGGAATTACTCAAGGCCTCACTTGCAAAAAACATCTGTTTGCCCCATGTACCAAAAGTATTGCTTCAGGGTCCTAGCACCTGAGAATCATTGATTAGGAAAAAAAAAAAAAAGACGAAACAGCCTTAAATAGCTGATATTCTATTACAGGAGAAAAGAAGGGAAGAAAGTCAGGGGGGAGGTTATAGTAGGAAAAAAACACATAGCTGGTGAAAAGATTGAAATTTTAATATGAATCAAGTTGAAGATGAATAGAAAGGATGAGTTTTGTTATCAGCTTCCGATGAAATGGAGACATCTGATCTGATCATAGTGTTTTAAAATGTCTTAATGGCATATTAGTAGAAATTATGCATATATTTCTAAAGTACTGATTTCAGAGTGTATGAATTCAAGCTATAAATATCCTTCTGAATGAGAAATTGCTAGCTTTTGTGAGACAATTCTGTTCCCTCCACAGAGAAGCACAGCTTCAGCTTCAGTCCATTAGGGTATTCYTGTTTAACAGCTTTCTCTTAGTGAAGTTCTGATATTGTCCTTGAGGGCTGCTGTTCACAGAATTTTTGAGAGCGTGGTCAGAACTCCCTCTCCAGAGTTAAACATAAACTCCTGTTAGAGCTCCTCTGGAGCAATTTTGGACCCTATTCCCCTGTAGGTGCTCAGATGTGGGCAGGGATGAATTGTCTGTTTTAAAGGTTGGCGTCTGCTCTTCTAACTGCAGGTTAAATATTTTTTCAGTTTATGAGAATACTGCCAGCATCACATGTAGAGGTAATACAATATCTTGTGGGTAAAGCACTGTGGATGTCTGGGTAGCAGAGGTCTGATTACCCCCCTTGGTAAACATTAGAAAAATTAGCTTGTTTGCTTTTAGTTCCTTCTTAAATAGCTAAATATGAACGGTCACAGGGTTTAGCACTTCTGTGTTTTTCTCTGCAGTCTGCCCAAAGCTGTTCAATTCTCTCTAAAAGTGGGAAGTAAACAAGGAAAAGAGGAGTATTCTACTGACAGAACGCTGTCAAATASGAAGCAGTTTTCATGAAGTTCAAGTACATTACAAAATAAAATTAAACAAAAAATAGAATCCAGCAAACAGGAAGGTTTTTTTTTTGTTTGCTACAAGACGTATAACATTATTACTGCAATAGTTATTTTTAAAGGATATTTTGTATTTTTACTTCAAATTTCTCTCAGTGTCACAAGCTGTAATTAGTGCTAATCATCCTCTACTCCTGCTAAAATAACTGAACAGAATTCCATTACCTTTCCAGCCAAAAAGGTTTTCTGCTTGCCAGCTTCTTTATACTAATGCTTTAAGCCCTGTAAATTGAATGGAAGCCACATAAATAAATGTGGAAAACTGAAGAGAGCACTTCTGGAAATTAGGGTGTTTTGAAGCAGTTCTACATATGTAGGGGTAGGTCTCCGTGGGCAGAACCCCTACTCGAAACTTAAAAGACATGAACCACCACGGGTAGAGAATCTGTGTAAACACATTAACACACTGCAGTAACCAAGATAATATGTAATTTTCTAGAATCAAGCCACTGCAGTGGGAAGCGTAAGGGTCAGATTTGGCTCAGAGCCAATCAGCTGCTCTGCAAGATTTTACCCAGCAAGCCATGGAGTCATGGTCTTTTGTGCTCTTTTTTTTTGTTGTTTTTCATGAGACTATGCAGGATAAATACGAAAAACTAACAACATATTTGAAGGCAAAACATGTAGATCATGGTAGAGAGTTGCACGACTTTTCAAAGATGTTTTAACTTCCATTAAGCATCTATTTGGAGTGGTATCTTGCCCTTTAATAGATAGTTCTTCCAGGAAAGCATAACTTTTAAACTGGTTTCCGTGTCTGTCTGGCAGTTCAGTTTAATACAAATTGCAGCAATTCTTAAGGCCATTAAAATGTCTGGTGATCATCACAACTGAGTGCTGCATCTTAGTTTGAATCCTCCCATTTTCTTTAACTTCCTTCATAGCCTTTTGATTTCTAGGAAACATCATTGATTTAAAAGTAAATAAAATAAATGGAAAAGTAAAAGTACACTTCTGCAATTGTTCTTATTTTAAATTTACCTGTAACATTTCTTATGTTTGCACCTCTTAGGGCAATTCTCCAAACAGAGTTGAAAAATTATCTGAGTATAAGCTGCTGCTAGATTTTAAACATGGCAGCTCTTTTGTCTAATTTACTTTAAAGATTCACACATTCTAAAGAGTTTGAAAGATTTTTTAGCTAAATTATTTCTATTTTAAATTCTTCCTGAGATGAAATATTAACAGTTTCACAATCCTGAAAATCAAAATCTACATTCTGTGCCCTTCCATAAATATATAAATTATAAATTTATAATTTTTAAATACCCACTTAAAACTCTACCTGCCTAAAAATCATTGCCATCTAGTATTGTTTGGGGATCAACAGAGCTGCGGAGGTTTGAGGAGTTATTGCTTATCATCTGAATTAAGTAACTGCTCATAAATTCTTAGCTTGTTCCAAATGGGAGATGAGTTAACACAACATTCTTAGGAGAAGAAAAAATGATAAATTAAATAACCTAAAAATTTGAGGGCAATTTTTGGGTACTTATCAGAAATATCCAGGTTACATTTTATATGGCAACATGAACTGCTGATATGAGTCTACCTATATTGGATTCCTAAATCTGGTAGTATTTACAACCACTTAGAAAAGCAAAGAATTTAAATTAGGTAAATCCTTTTTTTCCTATTCTAATGTATTATCCTCTCTGTGGACCTCATTTGATGCTTTATTTACTTGTCTGATAATATTGAAATCTTAATTTAAGAATTTTAACAGAGCGAGGACTGTTTTTGTGTTTGCTGCTTCATTTGATAATTATGCTTCAAATGATTTGCAAGGAAAAGAAGTTTCCAAGTAATTCACAATTAATAGGGAATGCAAAAGCAGAAAAGCCACTATTTACAATCCAAAAAGAGAGTTGACCACGGAAACTAAAGTAATAGTAATAACACTGGATCAGAGATTGCATGATGAAGGATTAAAAAAGTAAAACTTTACACCAAGCCAGGAATTAACTTATTTGGTAAAGTCCAAAGGAAGAAAAATACTTCCTTGCTTTCCTTGATTACAGTATGACTTTGAAGCATCCACGGGGCTATGGAAAAAGTAAATGCAGTTCTAAGAGATGTCTGTAGGAGAGGTAAGAAAGAGCTAATGTTGTTATACAAGAAATTGACATGATCTTCCCAGATTTGTGACTTTTACCAAGAAAAAGCCCACTCGGACTCAGAAAGAGGATCACCAGTGCAATAGAARGGCTGTTCAATTATGGAGAGAGATGTGTTTGAGATCAGAGAGGAGATTTCTGGAGGAAATGCAAAACTTAATGGGCATCACTAAATGTTCTTTAGCTTTACTTATTGTTTCTGGACTTGAAATTTAGCATGTCAAATCTATCCTGGGTATTCAACACTCAGGTAGGTACTTTCAGCTCACAGAAACACTTAAATCTGCATGAGGATTCTCTGATGGAGTCTAGCAAGCTGGTGGCTCTTCAGTAGATGCTGCCCAAAAATACCTCTCCTTTAATCTGGATTCTAGTTTCTATTCCAAAATATAATGCAGCACAACCAAATGTTATTGAGCAGTTTAAGAAACAATTAAGAAAATTTAAACTATTCACTTGCTGGATTAAGAGATGCACAAATAAACTAGGTTTGTTTTTCCACAGAAACTACTTAAATTTCATCAGTGCAAAATCGGGAAAGAGGCATTTTGAGGCCTTGTGCACCAACTTTGTATGTAGCATTGCAAATACAGACTAAAGGGAACGTGCTGCACCTGATCTTGTTGTGTAAATCTGGAAGCCAGGGCCTTTGTCATAGACTGATATTCTTTGTACGTGTATGCAACAGAAAACTCAATACAAGGAAAAGCTTCAGAAGTACCTCCTGAGGTGCAGGGCTCTTGTCCCCCGCAGCTGTGACAGCGTTAATAGCCATGCAGCTAATTCTTTCATGGACTGCCACAGCACAGACCCCAACTTCACACTTGCCTGTTTTCTTCCTTTGTCTTTTTTAATTAATAACCATCAAATCGTGTCCGGCTGGTTCTTCCCTCTCTTTGCCATTCCCACAACACCCACACTCAATCAGTCAGCAAGGGGGAGGGAAGACAGAAAGGCAGGATGGGGGTGGGGGGTGGGGGAGATGCCAGCTTGGAATTAAGAGAGACAATTGCAGTTGACATAAYGATACCACATAATCCTAGCAATTAAGTCACAGAGCGGCACAACGAGTTCATACGCAGCGCTCGGGGCACTGCTTCCCCCTTCCCCTTCCTGCCTTGCAGGAAACAAGGGATGACAGAAGGCACGGCTCTCTTTAAGGAGCCTGCTCTCAAAAGACTTCAGCCATCCTGGCTGTCATGCATGGATGTGGGAGCTGGACGCAGCCATCCATCCACTCAGGCCATTGGCTGACAGCAGATGACTTTGCACAGGGGTGGCACTTGGATTTACCCCGGGGGGGCCGGGCAGGGGCTGAGGCTGCACACAGCTGTGCCATCTGTTCCAATAATACCACATTACTCTCTAAACTCAGTAATGAAGGCTCTTGAGTAATCTTTCATCAGAATGACTTCACAGCATTAAAAATGCATTTCAATACATAGCTTGTTTAAATATTTAACCCTCTTTGGCTTTGAGAGATTGATTCAGATCTGTGGTGTTTATATGTGTAAGAAACGTTGATTTTCGTATGTAGACCTGCATCAACTCATGAAGACATGAGTATGCACAGAGTGATACGTGATAAATGAATTCTCAGACTTCAGAATGTGAGTGGGGACAATTGATCTCCTGTCTTYGATTTTCCGCAGTGAGAACTTTTCCTGCAGAATAGTTTCGCATTGGACTACATAAGATAAACACRTGGACTAATACCCAATTATCTTAAATGGGAGTTGTATCAGTCTCATTTACCTCTTTTTGTACCATCCTTTGTCTCTTGCCTTGATTTTCAGCCTTTTTGATGCCAATTTCTGGCATTGTCATTTGAAGCTGTGTAGTTTTGTTAATACTTGGTTCTCTATTTTTATTTTCTGGGGATGGAAATTTCCTTTTAGGTTTYTGACATATTTAACCAGTAGAAATGAACACTGCTCTAAAACTGTCAGGCCTTATTATGGCATGGAGGGCCTGACACGCAGGGCTGTCAGATCTGCTGTTGGTGTGGAATGATTATGTGGTGGGCACAACCCTTAGGCTTTCCTTACTTGTGGGTAAGTCCAGGGTGAGGACTCCATGGGAGTCATTGTGAATGAACATTCCTCAAGTCAAGCCTTTGGCTCTTTGGCACACAAATTTTGGAAAGATAAAGCACCAGTATTTGTAAGGAAAACCATAGCAAAGACCCTGTGGGAACATGAAATGTGACATGGATGAGATATTATTCTGCAAGTTATGTTCTTATTAAATAGTCATTATGATGATTGGTAGAGAGAGAGCTGATCAAAATCACAGAAATGCTTGCTATGTAGTGCAGATACTTAGACTAAACATGACACACCTGACATAATTGTACTCAGTGTACAATTCATGAGTGTCAGTACTTGTTCATCCCTCAAAAGTTTCTTAAATTCTAGGAGTGATAAAATGTGCTGGTTTGGCCCGGGGTTGAGAAAATTTTCTCCACAGGAGATGTTATGGGGCTGCATTTTGGATTTGTGCTGGAAATTGATGATAATATATAGACGTTTTTATTATTGCCGAGCAAGGCTTACACAGAGCCAGGGCCTTTTCTACCTCTCTCATGGCCCAGTGAGGAGGCTTGGRGTGTACAAGAAGTTAGGAGAGGACACATTTTGCAAATCATGAGCCAGTTCCAGAAAGGAAGATAGACATATTTTTAGTATGTCTTTAAGTTCAAAATAAACTCTGGAAGTCAGTTACAAAGAGTCTGAAAAAGCTTAAGGGTGGTGATATGTTTGGAGATTTAGTATTAGATATAATTGTATAGTTGTAGTCTTGCATAATGACTGCACAGATTTCTCTTCTCATTGCTACCCCACAAATGCTCTCCACTGTTCCTCTCTCCTAATGTATAATTTGGATACTGTCTTCTGATATACATGCTTGCAAGGTTCATCATTGCCATTGTCAATGACTGACCCTGCCATCTGCCTCTTCTTCATCTAAAACATAAGTGGTAAAAAGAATCAAAAATACATGAACCATGGGCCAAACAGATCAACTTGCTGAGCAAAAAAAGCAGYGTGAAATGTCGAGCAATAATATATTATCTTAAAGTTACTGCATGATTGTTGTTCTGATAAAAACAGTGGGCTTGCTATTTAATAGAGTTTATTTATCCTTTCAGAAATCCAAGCAGATCTGTTCTTTTCTATGTATATTTTGTCCTATGTACTCACAAGCAAACACATATATTTTATGCATAAACACACCTATTCACTCAGAGATACACGTAGGAGATGCAGAAATATGTATCTCTCCATAAAAATCTGTCTGTAGCATTACCCATCTCCATGACATGGATACCACAATTGTCCTATATCAGCAAGTGCCTGTTGACTCCAATTAAACATTGCAAAGTGGGACACATAACATAGCTCCCAGCTGCAAGGGGTTAAAGAGGGTTTTTGTGGGAAGGCAGATTACTGCATTACTTGATGGACTATAATTGATTTTTATCAGATTTTAAGACAGAGTCTGAAACAAGTATCTAGTTGATCTAACATGCTTGTGTATTCTGCAGATTTTTTTAGAATTTAGCATATGTTAGATATGTATTTATAAATATGAAGTGTTAGTAGTTTATTTGCAATGTTTTATGCACTGCATTTTAATTTCACTTTTGCTCATGTGCCTTTTTTTTCTTTTCTTTTGCTCATCCATTCCCCGTGTTGTGCAAGTGCTAATAATAATAATTCAACTTAATAACATCAATCCTTGCAGAGCACTTGAGCCCATTCACTCCTCAAGGGCACCTAACCCTTCATGTCCCCAACTTGCAGCTTCTTTATCACACTTGAACCACCCTCATAAACTACATCTTCTTCAGACCTTGTCAGGAAGGGCAAGTCCAACATAATGGAAATGAACTGAGAAAAATACAACCTTCAGGTATGTCATCTCTTGATATTACAATTTCTCTTCCTTTTTTTTTTTTTTGCTGTGGGCATTGAAACAGGTATTCTTGTTTTTCTGTTCAGGCTTTTAGGATCTCAATTTTGCTGTCACATTTCTATCACAGTCTGAGCTAGAAAAATGTCCTTTCTTTCTGGAGTTAGCGGAATTCCTTGGAAGCATTTCACTTGCCCAAACTTCTGACATGAATCTGATCAAGTTGCTGATATAACTCATGCGACTTTAGTGATCATAAAGGGTGTTGAGGACTTTTTTATTGATGATTTTTGGGATTTTATCTCTATTTTGTCTTCATGTGAGAGAATATTGTGTGCAAAGACTAGACTCTCTATAGAAAAGATGTCTTAAAGGAATTAAATTTTGTGCCAAGCCTTACACTTTTTTCCCCTTCATTCAACAAAAAATTTTAGACACTTTATTTACAGTACATTAATTTACTAAGTTGGAGAAGAACAAAACTTAATGGATCTCAGCTTGTTCCATGTTTCTGGTGTCTTCTTTTTTGCTTCTCCTAATTTGTGAGATAACCTTACAGTGCAAAGCTACAGACAAGGCAGATTGAAATCAGGAACAATTTGGACACTCTTTATTTTGTCTACATGGTGGACTGCCTCAGAAGAAACATTTGCTCTAGGGTTCTTCTCTAGAGAACCTTACCTTATTTATCCTTTAAAAATAAAAATCAATCAATAAAAATCAATCAAAATCTTGATCAGAGGATAATCCTGATTAAGTATAACGAACAGGATGCTAAGGTAGGGAAACCATGACTCAGGAAATATTCCACAATTAATACTTCCTCCCACAGCTGGTTAGATAATTTCTTAGGATGACAAGGATGTAATACCACAGTAAATTGTGTTCAGCCTGAATAAGGATGCTGGGGGAAAAATTCTGAGAGAAAGGGGGAATTTCAACATCTGTTGGAGTATACACAGCAAGTCAAAGGCAAAATATTTTGTATAATATTTGCCACCCAGAAGGTGATTGGGAACTGGAACAAGCTCTCCAGGAAAGTGATCACAGCACCAACCCTGTTCAAGAAGCGTTTGAGCAATGGTCTCAGACCCAAGCTGTGACTCTTGGGAATGGTTTTGTGCAGGGCCAGGAACTGGACTCAATCATCCTCGTGGGTTTCTTCCAACTCAGGAAGCTCTGTGATCTGTGATTTTAAATTATGCATGGATCCCCCCATCTATTGTACAACAAGAGGGATGAGGGATGGAACACCTCCTGTATGAGGAAAGGCTGAGAGATCTAAGGCTGTTCAGGCTGGAGAAGTCTCCAGGGAGACTGTGTTGTGACATTCTAGTACCTTAAGGAGCTTTAGAAAAAGGAAAGAGAAGAATTTTTTATACAAGCAGATAGTGACACTACAAGGGAGAATAGTTTTAAATTGAAGGGGGTCGGGTTTGGATTACATATCAGGAAGAAGTTATTTCCCCAGAATGTGGCAAAGGGAGACCCGGGAACTTGTGGATGCTCTGTTCCAAGAACAGTTCAAGGCCAGGTTGGACAGAGCTCTAAACAACCTTTTGAACCCATGTTCTAGTGGGAAGTGTCCCAGTCCATGGCCAGATTTTGAAATGAGATGGTCTTTACTGTCCTTTTCAAGAGACTATTTTTTTTTTTACTTTCATAAGGTAGTTTTTTCTCACTTAATTTCTGGGTTTTGCATTTTGTTTTGTTTTGTTTTGTTTTTGAAATTAGGCAAAAGTCACACTAAAACTTTAAAAAAAAAGGGGGAAATAAAAAGAGGTTATGAATTAATGCCTTAATGCAATTTATTTTTTGAAACATACAGCCAGAATTATTGATCTGAATGTCTAAATGTTAGATGTGTAGGTGTCAACAGAAGGTTATGCTGGTCTCATATCCAGTGGAGGGAAACCAGCACTTTTCAAGAGTGGATGCTCCTGCTTCACAGAAAAACTCAAAGTTATGCAAGTTCTCATTGTAAGAGAGTGACTTGTTAAAAAATCATGCATTGTATTAATGACAAAATAAAACCCAGGCTCCTTGAATTCCACGTCTGTATCATAGTCATTAGGGCAGGCAGCCTAATGACTACTTAGTAGAATAGAATGCATTACCAAACAGCCTTATGCAGACAAATCTGTTGTTCAGCTAAATTATTAAGATATGTTCAAGAGTAAGGATCTGGAGCATAAAACTCAAATAAATTCATAAACGCCATTTTGCTTGCCTGAATGAACTCAGGGTTCTACTATATATAGCTAGTTTAATCAGGTGGAAGGTGCTGCAGGATGCTGATTGTGTACATTTGGATTTGTCTCATCTGCAAAATTTCTGAGGGTATCAGTTCCTTCAGTACATGTAAACATATTATTTGGGTTTCTTATTTGTCTGTCRTATCCCTATAATGCATAAAACCACACCTGGATGGAAAGGGACATTCAGTCACCTATTGTCA
>JACDOX010000134.1:383092-411065 GCA_014549065.1 Cardinalis cardinalis
TTTTGATAGTGTTTTTATTTATTTGGTTTACATGGGCAGGATAAATAGCGATATATTGTTTATGCATAACTCTGTCCTTACAAGTGACACAGTGGATGGAGACCTCAGCAGAGCCAATGCTTGCATTGACGTCAGCAGCAATAATTGCATTAATGGCGAGACACGACAATCTCATGGGTATTTTGCCCAGGAAAGATAGCACAGGGCTGAGAGCCATTGTTTCATAAAAAATAAAGAAACCTATAATTTTATTGAAAGCAGAAGGGCACAAAAATGATATTGTTTAGAAACTACTCGAAATAATAGCCAGTGTGTCACCAGGCTTATCAACCTTTATTTCAGCTCAGGAAAGCTGCGAAGAAAAAAATAAATCTATAAGTGCTCAGACAAGTATAACATTGGAATTGAGAGGTTACATGAGGTCTTAGGAAGAATCTTAATCTCCCGTGTTTTTACAACACTTTCCMCAACTAAGTTTAAGCTCAGAGATGGTGTAGGGAAGTACTAAGAAGGTTGCTAAGTAAAACAGATTGGACTATAAATTTAAAATAAATGAAAATAAATTAAATATTTTAGATTGGTATTCTATGCTAAGGAACAATATTAATTCTTAAGTCTGTTATGTGGCCATACTGGAGCTATATTTGCTTTGCTAAAATAAAAATMATTTCACTTAATTTTATTCAGCAAGGTTTTACTTCCAGTGAGAGAGGCAAGTCACATTTGATTCTGTTCTTCAGAGCATGGCATAAAAAGCCTAGGGTATCTAAGGGATTTTTCCATTCTCTTATATGCTGCATTGATATCTGAGTGAATCTGAGATTAGGAGAAGCATCTACTTTCAAGTGAGTGAAGAAAGTGAACAGAAGAGGGATGGGTAGGAAGAATTGGATATATTGCTTGATTATAATTCAAGTTTTGTTGGAAATTAAGAAATTATGTCTTTYAGTTTTCATGCTCCATTTTTTGCATATTTTTTGACATTAAATACATTTTAATTGAAACTTTAGGATCCTTCTGTTTGTTGGATACCAGCTACAGACTTTGTCTCTATCAACGCAACCTTTACATTTTTCTTTGCTGCTGCAGTGGCTGGATAGGTGTTTACATAATGTTGGGGAAATGAAATTTGTGTTTGTACTGTTTCTATTAAGCCAAAAGATTAGGTAAAGTTCACTTCAGGTTCACTATGAGCTTGGCCTTGAATTGCATCAAAAAAGTATTTTTCTGTGACTTTCAATAAATTTGATGGATTTTATTGTTTGGGACGTCAAAGAAAAAATGAAAAAAAAAAAAGGACAAAGGGAATAATCTCAATACTTCCCATCATCAAAGAAAGAAGATATAAAGAATGAAGACGGCCAGTTTATGGCTGACCCACTTCAACAAAGCAGAAATGAAAGTGTGGCATGCCTTTCTTCTAAGAAACACTGAGACTTGGAGAAGACTCATAGAATTATTAAGTACTATCTTTCCCCATTATAAATAAAACATTACACAATCCTTTGAAAATAGGTTTACTATTCTTTCAAAAGTGTTTAGGTATTATATCATTCTTTCCTATCCTTGTCTCTCCTGTTTGAAGGCTGATTGTTGAAAACCTCCTTCTAATGTTCAATTTCAGTGCATTATTCACAAAATGTTGCGTGTCTCCCCCGACCCACYAGCACATCCTGAAGTTACCAAAGCCTTGGTAACTTTTGCAAACCCAGAGATACTTTCCAGGAGATCAGCATAAAGCTGAATGATGGATGCCACGGAACTGTTGCATTGACATAAATCAACAGCAGCACCAACAGTAATTGTGACATGCCATTCTCAGCCCTTGTTATTAGAGTGGTGTCACTGTATCGTCTGAAACCACCCCCAGGCTACTGTGGCTCCACATATTGCTGCTAATTCCATTTTCTAATGATACTGGGACAAATTTAATCACTTCAGAGGCTGAGGATGACAAAACTTTATTTAACCTAGAGGCACAGGGATCTGTGTGTCTCAACCTCTAACTCTCAGAAGCCACACAGGTTGTTTCTTTTTCCAGCTTTTGAGTATTTATCTGCCTACATGCGTTGCTTTTGTGTGCAAACTAGAATCAGCACCCAAGAGTCCTACTCTCCTACTGCCCTCTCATCAGTGATGGTCAGTGTTTGATACTTGAGAGGAACTGACTCTGACATGCAGCCAGAAGAACCAATTGCTCACTATTATACTTCAGGGGAAAAAAGTGAAAATGTCTTTCATCTTTCTTAAAAAATTCTTGCCCTGAAGCAGRAGGGTTGAGGTCCTCTGTTGTTCTATCCTTGCTAGAGTCACTGCTTCACAGCTACTGGATTTTTCATGATGCTTCACCCTGTGAAATTTTGCTCTGACTTCCTAGAACACTCACCCTGTCCTGGCWGAGTCAAGTGTTGACTCTGAGCTCTCAGTCAATGACTTAACTGCTGGTGACCCAGGCTCTCAGTCAAGTATTGATCCAAATACTCCTTATTCCAGTCACGCCCAGATGTTTCTCATGCAACTTCAACTGGGAGCTCTGAGTGTTAATTTGGTCTAGGCATGGCTCAACTTAAATGTTAGATCTTGAAAAACTCACACCTTCTTATCTATCAGACTTGATCTGCATGTGTAATGGTTTCTTTGTGCATATTYCAGACTGGTTTTCTAAATAAATGAACATGATAAAATAGAATACTTCAGTTAGGTCAATGGGGGCACATTTTTTGTTTTTCTCTGTGTCAGCACTCTTTCTTCAATAGCTTGTGAACCTGAAACTGTTTTGTGCCCAAATAATAGGTAAGATATTTACAGCTATTAAGATCCAATATGTTCCATGAAATAATGCTTAAAAATACCCCAAAACAAACACCTTATTAACTCATATGATCATCTGAGTGGTAAGATCATGACATCTACCCTTAATAGTCCCACTAGAACCCACATGGGAAAGAGGAAGTATGAGGCTTTTTCCCAAAATCCAAATAATTTTTTTGCAACCCAAACAAAAAACCCCAGAAAGAGGAAATACTGCAATGAATGTTTTTACTCTCCAAGACTTCATAAAGTTCAGCCATCTGACATAAAGCCATGTTATTTATGCTGCCCACGATTCTTCTGTATCGACTGACACAAGATTCAAGACCAGATCTTGGCACGCTTCCCTCAGGGATCAGGAAACAGGAGTGTGGTTGGTACTCATGCAACTGTGCAAAGGGAGAGGAGAAAGTTATCTGAGCTGTCATCTTTCTTTAGTCTGCTTGGGATCAGACCCATTATAGCAATTTTTGGTCTTTATATAGCACTTTTCCCTCTTAGATTTCACAGCACTTTTCAAGCAAATAGAAGAATCTTTGACAAAACCACATTCCCATCAGCATTGAACAGTTCACTCAAAAATTAAACACTTTACAAAATTGGGTCAGATTCAATGTAACATTGTTCAGAAGAAAAATGGGATAAAAGCTCTCGCAATTCAACACACTACATTTTGACATTGTTTGAAATAAGCTATTTCTTTCTTTTTTTGATCTTTCTTCTAAAATTGCTTTCCATTTCTGTGTTTTAGTATTACATAACACACCATACAATACCATTCCATAACATCCCACATCACAATACAAATGATGAAATGTCAATTGAAATGTTTCAAATGTGTCATAACGATATAAACCAGATTTTTTTCTTGATGAGAAATTAACAATTTCAGTTCYCCTCTCAAACCATATACAGCTGAAATTGGCAATTCTGTCAGCTTTCATTAAGTTGTAATTACATCTTCTGTATAACCAGAGCAAGTGTACTTATTCTTGTTTTACAAATGAGAAATTTGAGTCATGAAGAAGAAAGAACTAAAGCTCAGAAAATAAATGTTGACAGATCTGGAGGTAGAAATTGTAGTTCTGAATAGAGCTGAACATCCAGAGGTTATCTTTGCAGACAGAYTTTTTTTTCCCAAAATTTCTAATATTTTCCTTTCAACCCTTAGCAATAAAATCTGTATTTATTAATTTTTCYATATATTTTTTTACTCAATACCTTACTAAATGGATGAAATCCAAAACTTCCAGCAGCCAAAAGTTTGAAATATGGATCTAATATATCAAAGAATGAAAGTCTGGATAAATTCTGTCTGAAACAAAGCAGATTTACACAAAAGAAAGTAAGAGAGCTACAACATTTTCCAGTTGATGTATGAGCATTTTTAAGTGACAACCAATTTAATCTGTATATTTCCAGCTATATTCCTAAGTCTTAGTACTTTTTTTCCTGCAGGATTTAAAATCATACTTCATCTTGTGGCAAGAAACAGACTAGGAGCTGACTTCAGAGTGACCTAGTAATTGCAACACCAAAATTCTGGCATACAGGGATCTGATTTAAGATTATCACATTTTACTAAAACTGTAGAAAAAGACCTGGGAGTCTTGGTGGATGACAGGTTGGCCATGAGTCAGTGATGTGCCCCTGAATCCAAGAGGGCCAATGGGATCCTGGGGATCTCTTTTATGAGGAAACACTGCAGGAGCTGGGCCAGTTTAGTCCGGAGAAGGGACATTTGATAGGGGACCTCCCCCATGCAGTCAAATATCTCGAAGGTGGGGATGGTGCCATGCTTTTCCATGGTGCTCAGTGGTGGGATGAGGAGCAGYGGCCATGAAATTAAACACAAGAACATGAGAAGTTGCACCTCAGAATGAGGAAGAACTTTGTTGTGCTGAGGGCGGCAGAGCACTGGAGCATCTGCCCAGGGAGGTTGTAGAGTCTCCCTCTCTGGAGACATTCCAACCCCACTGGAATGTGTTCCTGTGTCACTGACTCTGGGAGATCCTGCCTGGGCAGGGAGTTGGATTGAGTGATTTCCAGAGATCCTTTCTCAATGTAACAATTCTGTGGTTCTGTGAAAATCCAGGAGAGTAAACCAAGAACAATAAAAAGGGGTCCTCAACATTCCAGAAGCGTAGCTGAGAAGACTTCTGCTTAAATCTCGAAGACATTTTTGAGCTCATATGTTAATAAGAGGGTTCAGATTTTCAGCAGTGAACTGTATTGCCATCACTTGTCGTAGGCTTACTTTTTTTGTTTCATTTTTGTAAAAAATCAAGACATTTATCACAATATTTTTTGAGAAAAAGATTTTCTYTTTGAAATACCCATTCAAAAGAAAATATATTTGAAAACATCTCTCAAATTTTTTTCTAAAAAATGTTGAATAGGTGGACGAAAAGACACATTTATTTCAATTAAAAATAAGATTTTAGCATTTCACTTTGTCAAAATTTTCAAACAAAAGTTATACCAGGCTCACTAAATATATTTTCTTCCTTTCACAAATTTTGTGTAAATATGCAAAACAAAAATCTATTACTTTCATTCTTTTTTTTTTATATTTTCATTCAGTCTTTGTAGTCTTACATGTCCTCTAAAATGTCTAAGCTGAGGAGGAACAAATCCATCACTTCTTTAATTTTAAATTATAGATGACCTTCAAACAGGTTTTATATTATATATATCATATATAATTATATATATTATTTCTATTGTATATATTCTTTAAGCATGTTTTTTGGCAATGTGAATCTATGCTGAATGCACGCGGCGAAATTTATATTAATGTTTTATTGCATGTCTATGACTTGCAGACTATGTTTACTGTGTGTAAAATTAGTGTAAGTGTTCGGATATTAATCTGTTGTTGCTCTTTGTTCTGCAGATATGTAGATGTAGTTTATAAAGTGTGGTTTACTCACACAAAGTGTAGAAAAAGACCTCGGAGAGATTATGGGGTAGACCCTCAGTATGTGTAATTTCTTGTCAATATACTACATCTGTGTGGATGTAAATCTGAGGTGTGAGGGGACAGATTTCATCTTGAATTCTGTGTGTTTGAGTAAAGGATTTTCCAGCAATTATTTTTTGTTCATCTGCATGTGTTGTGTGAAGAATGTTGGCAGGGTATTGCTTTACACCTACATTTTCATTGCAACAAAAAGGAAAAGGGAAAATAAAAAGAGAAAATAGATTTTTTCTTTAGTTGACAATAGGTTCCCTGTGTTAGAAAGAGGCATTAAATCCATCCATTTTAAAACCTGTCTTTACACATGGTGCAGGTGATATTTACAGTCAAGAGAGTGGTGACATTTATGGAAGAAAGATGGTTTAGCCGCAGATCAAACCCTTATGTTAGAAGACATTCTTCCATCCTGAGCTCCCTACAGATTGTATCCAGACTGCCTAAATTCAATTTCAATGCCAATCCTCTTCTGTACAACAGTCTTGAAAACAGGCATAGCTTTTTGAATAGTGAATAGATAGCGGTGTTCATAGGGAAGGCTTAATTCACTCTCTGGCTCAGGCGCTCTTGGGCCTGCAGCATCTTTCTATGCAGCATTCAGAATCCTGGGTATTCCTGCTCTCTTTTCCATTAGACAGTAGAAAAAGAGAATATCTCAGCCAAGAGTTTTGATTAGTTGTATGATGTTGGCATTTGCAGGCTTGCATAAGTCTGAACAGGCTAGTAATATTCATTCTTCTTAATCATAATTTATCTTGTAGACTGCCTAATGAATATAAGATTATTTTTCCTGTCAAAATTTCCATACAAAGTAAACTAGACACAGATATATTAAGCCTGTATTTACTTCTATCACATGGTCTAGGATTACAATTGAAATTTCATTTTTAGCATCTCTCATCTTTTTTCCTCTTTTCTTCCTCTCATCACCTGGAATTAGATTTGATTCAGCATGGTGGCTTAATTCCTGAGGTTTCTTGCAATGCTACATCTATTCCGTCTAGCTTGTACGAGCTGAGTTATACTAAAAATTTGAACACAAGAGTTTGAGTAGTTGAGTGCTCTGAAGTCTGAAAACTCACACTGTACCATGTCTCTGAGTCTGTTTACCACTAGATATTAAAGTTTTTAGGAGATGGCCCTTGCTTTCTAAATTATTCTTGCATGGTTGTGCTGCTGCTTAGGGGTGTGAGACACTCTGCCTGTGCAATCTGTCAAAGCCAAGGGCTGAGCTGTGGTGGGACTTCCCTCACTGAAGGTTGTTCTGAGCAAGAAAGGTCTCACTGCAGAATGACACTGCTGAGAGAGTCCCAAATTTAAGTGCATTTAAAGAGAAGAATGGGATCAGTCTGTGTTGTTCTTTAAAACACATCCAAAATGGTGTAAAGGAAGAGATGACACTCCATGTTTTTTCTCTAAGGTAATTCCTCATCATTGCCCCTTTATTTCATCATATTTTCTTAGCCATATGGTCTTCCYACAGAGATGTGTAGCATAAAACATCACAAACTAAAAGTCAAGTGAGCAGGACAAGCTAAGAGTCTTTCAGTTATTGGAGGAAGAAAATAATAAGACCCATAAAGTTATTAATCCACATTTAAATTAATTTCTAAATTAAATAATTTTCTGGAGGCATCCAATCAGCTCCACTGACCATAGGTGGGAATAGTCTTCTCTTTGCTAATGCTATGCATATATAGCTTTGATGACTAAATTTAGGTGAGATGGAACATGCCTTCAAGAAACTCCATGATAATTCTATTAACCATATCCTTTTATGCTCCCTCTCTCCCCTGCTGTTTCTTTTCTTCACTTGTCACACCTCATTTCCATGTCAGGTATCCAAACAAAGACAGTAAGGTCTTTGAAGCAGAAACCAGGCCTGAGTATTTGTCTCAACACTAAATAACCAACTTAATCTACTATTAGGAAAGGCATCTGTAGAGTGCTAAGACATTATAAAGAAGTCAAATATATATTATTAGGTTTTTATTAGAAAATCTGCTTCCTTTTTCCAATAAATCAAAACAAAAAAAAATACAGTAGTTAGATTCTACTGAGTTTTATTTTTTAACACTGAGTAGTTTTTAATTGGTTTTTTTGGTTTATTGTTTTGATTTTTTTTTTACTATAAAACCATAGTTTATAAATAKAACAGTATTAAACAATAAAGGATTCCTGATCCAGCTGACCAACACATCTCACTACAACTGAATGAAACCAGTCAACATGGGACCATTAGGAAAAAGTGATGGGTCAACATAACACAATGAAAATTAGTCAAACCTAAGTGGTATGCAACATTATAACTAAATTGTCATTACTGTTGAAATTTTTGGCGTAAGAAATRTTTTTTTCTCTGTAATAATTAGATCTGAACTTAGAATTATAAGACTGATGGGTTTTCAATTACACTAACAATAAATTCTTGGGTTTATAGGAGATGGATTTAAAGAGGGTATGACCTTTTTTCAGTGTTAAGGATTTTTTTAGGTTAACTGAAAGTGTTGCTATAAGCAAAACTGTAATTTCAACATAACTAATCACTGGAGTATTAACCTGCAAAATCTGAGAAAATTCAGCAAGTAACATCCAAAAATATTGAAACTTGACATAATTGCAAGGTCTCACAGTGTACTTAGTTCACTTTCCACCCTACCTCCAATATTATTGTACTGTAAGATTTATCAAAGACCTGCAAGACCTGCCCTTGGTTCAGTTAACATCTGAATATGAATCTAAATGTCTGTTTTACACCTATCAGGTACCTTTATGTCAACATCTTATACCCAAAAAATATACAAAAAAATACCTTCAGGACATATACTTCGATTAAAAAGCAGGTGAAGAAAAAACAGTACATTTCTAAAGAAAAGGTTTTGTCATTTTTCTCTCTGAATACTGAGCTTTTAAATAATAAAGATTGTTATTGCTCTGAAAACAGTATTTTTATTGAGGTAAAGAACATCCCACACAATCCTCCAAATACACCTCCACATAATCTGGACCAGGTAATGTTTATATGTTTTATATCACACCAGGCAGCATGTTTTAGAAGGAGAGTCAAGGATGATTAACTCAGAACAGCCACCATGGCTTTACATGTCAACATTTAGRTGAAAGGAACTCTAACTGAAGTAGAGTCCCCTCCTGCATACTCAGTTTGACTTAAGGGGCAAGGAAAGCTACTTCATCCACAAACAGGCCCAGATAATGGTATCAGCTCTAGAGATCAGGAAGAATATTTCCACCAGGGCACGGAAAGTTTATGACCTTCTGTGAGGTTTGGATTCCAGATGTTTTTCATGTAAAGTACATAAATTTTGCTGCTTACTGGAAATAAGTGAATGTTTTTTTCCACCACAAGTGTGCTTCTATTTTGYCTTTCAAACATCCTCCTGGCATTTCTTGCTGCCAGGAAACACAAACATGGAGTTAGAGAGGTATTTTGGTAAGGCCCAAACAAGCTCAAAACAAAAGCCCAAACCAAGCACACAATTTGACCTCCTAATCATAAGCCAACAAACCTGCATGTGCTCTAGGCAGTATTTTAGAAAGACACCCAGGTCACATTGTCACCTCAGTGGGGCTCTTCAGTGATTTTCACTTATCTGACCCCCACAATACCAGCAGGAGCTTTGGAAAATTATCAGAGAGTGCTTTCAAACCTAGATGCTTGCAGTGTGATTATAGGCTCCAAAAACAGTGACGCAGACAGAGAGCCAGGGGGGCAGATCCACCCGCATTGTCTGGAGGTCTCGCACTAGAAATATTCTTACAGAATCTCTTTGCTGAGGAACAAGAGATATAATTTGGAATGTAGCACTGCCAGGAAGGCAAATGGCTGAAAACTAATTGTTTTTCCCATTACAGAGAACACTCATGATTGTACCAGTGTCAGTCTCCCTCAGAAAACATTCTAGACAAACATTTTTTATTATGCACAGCAATAATGATTGTAATGATACATTTTGTCTGTGCAGTGACATCCATCCTGATGAACCAAAGCGCTTTCAGATCTGGGTGATCTGTTTCTTTCAATGACTGACCTAGACCCTGGATATTTAGATAACAAATTGCAATCTTATCTTGCAAAGAATTGAGAAAACATCCCCAACTTTGCTGATTTTTTACCCAAAACCTTGTCAAGTCTTACTTGTTTGTCTTCTTCCATCAAATATTTCCCCTGGGAAACATGGATACTTAAAATCATTTMACACCCAAATCACCTAGGACTGGAGAACAGACCGTTTGTTCAGTACCACCTTGATTCAGCTTTTAGTTTTAGTACAGTATGACTATTTTAATTACTATTGTCAGTGGTTATTCACAGCTTTGCTGCTAGGATATACAATGATCATTGTTATTAATTTGGCAATGAATATTGCTCTTATTCAACTTAGTGTTTTAATTCTTGTTTCTGCAGTGTGAATGCTAAAATTAAAATTTTAATAAAACTAATGGCAACATGAAATATAATGATAATAATAATGATGTTCTATGGAGGAACATAGTTCATTACAGAATCCTAATACATTCTCTTTCAATAAGAGTTCCTAGCAATCCAAGAAGTAAGCATGCTCTCAACTTCTGATAAAGAAATAGCCAGATTTGAGCAGTAACATATTTTCAAATGCCAGTGACAAACTCCCCTTAATTTCAACAAYGCAACACTATTCTTTAATAATAAAAATTATCAATTATATTTGGAAAATAAAAGGAAATAACATTAAATTTATAAGCAAGGTGGTATATACTTTCTGTAGGCGAACAAAGCTAGTCAACCATGTATTTCACCTCATCTAATCAGCTTTGTAAATACTAGATGTTGAGTCCAAGTTGGTCATACAGGCTCCCTCTATTTGTCATGGAAACATCCCCTCCTAAGAAAACTCTTTTTCAACTGAAGCATCTCTGAAGGCTTCTTTCTCTAATGATTTTCTAATGGTAGAGCCCAAATATACACGCCTCAATTCTGCAGAAGACAAGTTACAGCTTGAAATTTTTTTCCTGAGTGATTACGTGCTTTCAAGGGGATTTAACAAGTGTGTCTGTATAATTCCCTTTTTTTGGTTTTCTCTTTAGAGGAAAAATTAATACAAAAAGTTATGTGCACGTGAGGTGTCTGAAATAATTTATGGGATTGAGGCAATGGAATGGAGGGCTTTCAGCTAAAGTCAATAAAGTTACAAGGGAAGAGATTTCTAGGGGTGGTTGCCAACTGAAATATCTATCTCCTATACCACCTTGGTTCTTTTTTTTTCCATTAAAGTACTGCACCAGGCTATATCTGAGAGTAGAAAAGACCAGAAAATCTAGCAATGTGACAGTTCAAGGAATGAGAATATTTCAGATGTTGTAATGTTTGATCTGAGAAGATGTGTTCAAGGCAAGGACCCCTCTAAAATGGATTTTCTAGGTGCACATTAACACACARGGTGAAACTGAACAGAATTGTTGAGAGAATACTCAGTGTCTCAGGGTGTCTTGATCTACAGAGTTTCATCCCTCTCTGTCGAGATGCACACCTGTTTTCATTTGATGCTGCAATCTTCTTTCCAAATTAATTTGGTTAATAACTATACCTAACTTTTTTAGGAACAGCTATACCTCAGATTGGAGTTTTGAAGTACAGTTCAGGTTTGAACCTATCCTACCAGGACCACCCAGCAACATGAACTAACACATACCTCCCTCAATCTCCAGTTTCTCTAATTCCATGTGCTGAAGTTTAACCGTTTTTAGGTTTAAGGTCACAATAGAAATCACTTTTTCCCAAAAAGTCCAGAAGTYTGTACTTGAAATGGAGGCTGACTTTTGTCCTAGGTGTCATTTCAGCCTCARCCCTTCTACAATGCATTAGAGGAAAATAGGCAAGGAGAAAAACACAAGCTGCGAAAAGGGCAAAGGAGAAGGAATACTCACTTTTTTAAGTCTTCAAAGATTCCAAAATATGAAGGGTTTAGTCAAGAAATGTAGCTGGTTTATACCTATACTAGCTGTGTTTAAGAAAAATGGATAAAAACTCCTGCATTCCCCCTCAGAAAATTATAAGATATAATAAAATACTTTCATTAGACAATCTTTGTTTTTTTTGCTACCATTTCTGGATTCTAAATTTGGGTTAAATACTTTWTTGTTTCAACCTGAGTCTTAAACCTGAAATGTAGGATTTAGGTAAGTTAAATACAGTGAGGCCTCCAAAACATTCCTGACAGAGTTTTTAATGGAATTAATAAGTGCATGTACAAATTACATCTTATTATTCAGCAGATGACTTTTTGCAAGGTTGAATTTTCACTTATCAAGGTTATCCATCTTTCTGCCTAGACTAGTTGTTAAAGAGATATAGAGCTGATATTCTCCAGGGATTAAAACTTTTCTGATGAAAGAGACATCACCTCTAAACTCAAGCAACATGAGAATGTCATGATCTCAGGTTATCTTGATGCACAGATGAGTCTGAGATTACAAAAGAGGGAAACCTCTTTTTATGGTTGCACACAACCACAAGGGATAAATCAATTCTGTCTGAAGCTCACAATTCAACTTGGGAAGAAAATATGAGCTAAAAGAAACAAAAAAACAAAGTAGAAACATTCTACATGTGGGTTTGAAGGCATAAGATTTCATCACGTCCTGCAGGAAGGATCCTTTTGCTTCAACAATCGTTAGCCTGCCCTTCTATGGCAGACTTCTTAAAACCAGGTGCCTAAAGTTTTGAGAACTCCAGATTAGTTTGGGGGCTCCCAGRCACAGTTATCCTATGGAAAGTCTTGACAAACTGAAAAGTTGTCCTAAACTGTCAGTGAGAAACAACTGCAGTATTCTACACTTAATTTAGTTTTCTGTTAAGTTTGTATGATATCAATTATAAAGGAGAAATTGAATAGAGKGATGCTACAGTAATTTTACGCAATTATCTTTAAAGAACATAGCTTGTATGACTAGACAAGTTGAACCATGGATTTTCTAAAAAGAGAGGAGACAAACCAAGACTCTTTATAGTCTAAAMATAAAACAAATAGCTCAAGTTATAGCATTTACAGATCCACTGTGTTTTGTGGGTGGCAGATCCCTTGGATTTTTTGATCATTATCTTTAATTAGTGAAGTTTAAAATCCAGATGATGTAAGTTTCACTAAGTTATGAGTAGAATAGGAAGTCCACCTTTGAGTGGACACCAATAGTATGAAGYGACTATAACTGCAAAATTATTCTTTCTTCTCATACCCATGTTCTTTGCACCTGAGAACACTATTTATGAGCACGATCAACAAAACAGAAATACATGTAGTTAAAGTCTGCTGAAGAGAGATGTTCCTATGAAAAAAATGTTCTAGAATTATGTGATTTCAGAAACTGGTTCCTAACATATTGGCAGAGCTAAGATGCAAACTTTAAATATCCTCTAGAAACTAAAATAATCCAGGCCAGCTTTACTCTTCTCATAAACATGCAGCAACATAGAGTATTTTAAAAAAAATAAGGTCCTCAACAAAATCAATTTGTTTAGAAAAATCCAGAACTGCGTATTATCTGATTAAGTAAAAAACCCCCAAAATTTAGCAAATATGGTGAGGTGACAGGCTACAGATTAGGGGAGAGTATTAAGAGRATAAACTCTTGCATTTTTGATGCAGGAATTCTGCACATCATAAGTTAACTTCAGAAAATAATCTAAACCCTTCCTCTGAAAGAGGATTCAAATGCATACCCATTTTATCTAGATTCAATTTATGCTTATAACTAACGTGCTTAGAAAAATGCAATCATTCAAGTTCCTTTTAAAAAGAGATATTTTAGGGAAATTTTATTGTGTAACATGGTGTTCTTAAGTTCTTTTTCTTCCAGTCTCTGTTAAAAAAGCTTAGATGACTTATTTTGATTAGACATCAAAATTAGACTTGACTAAACAAAGTCATAAGTCTACAGCATTAAACACAGAAGGAGAGCAGAGTAACCATGTGTCTCTATTAAACACTTAAATTCAAACTCTGAACTTTATTTTGGTTGAAAAAGTCAGTTTGGGGAACAAGATAGAAACAGATATTCCCTAACTGGTAAAACATGTTCATCAAAAATGCAGTGCAGGTTCCAGCACACAGGTAATTCCCACATATTAATCTGTTTATAAATATGTAGGTTCTTAGATTTGAGGGTCATGAGGATAGGATGTAATCTTACCAAGCTGCACTTATAAGACTATTCCTCCTCCTAGATAATGAGCATACTTACTGGTCAGAAATGAGCCTTTCATCTCACCAATAAATTTCTAATAGTTTTTCTCTGTATTTATACAAAATGATATCATTTGAAGAGCTATAGTGAATGTAGAAATGTGAGTGTGTGAAAAGACAAAGTATGCAAAGATCCTGTTGGTGTTAGTGTAGGAGAGGGATGGGTAGTTTTGTATTTTCAAGGAGGTCTGCGATGAGTTTATGAGTAAAACCTGAGGGGGTAAGTGGTTTGTGTATKGCAGTTTGCTCCTTCGCAAACCCCACTTTTTATTTGTGTTAGTCTGTGAGCACAAGAGAGTGGGAGGGGGCACATGCACTCTGGAGAAAAAGGAAGAAGCAGGGCATGTGACAGAATATACTTGTATACATGTGTGCACAGGCACACACTTTGCCCTAGGCAAGTTCAGCTCTTAGCTGGAAACTTGAGAAATTGACTTTACTGGGATTTGAAAGAGATCTCAGGTGAACTAAATTTGTTTGCTTTCTTTTCCCACTAGTGCAGCCAAAATGGATTCTCAGTCTAATGAGGTTTGACAAGACCTGGCACTGGAGGCAGGTGCCAAGGAATCCAACTAGTCAAAAGTGTTAGAGACACCATGGGCACTAGAGGACGGAGGTGTTGCCATGGGAACGGAACTAAAGATGCTCCATGGTGGCTGGTTAGGAGGTTTGTTTAAGAGGGAGCCAAGCAGCTGCAGCCTTGCTATCACCCCATGCTTGAACAACAGTAGGTAAATTCCATCCTCCTCCACTCTCTGCCAGRAAGTGAGGAATTTAGTTCCTCCTCCTGACGTGAACAATATCGAGATCAAGCACATCGCTGCAGACTCCCAAAKGATTTGTCCTGCAAAAGAAGGTGGTTTGGTACTCAATGCTGCAAATTCCTGATCTGCAATGGATTGTTGGGGGCATGGAAGATATTTTTTAAAGAACTAGAGRACATAATTTTTAGTTAAAAAGCTATGAATCTCCCTTTCTCTGTGTTCTTCTTCCTCTCTCTACTTCAAACTTTTTCTTCACTCCTTAAAAAATATTCAGCCCCTTCCAAGAACCCAGAGAAAGAAGAACTTACTATGAAATCAAGGTCTGCTTCAAGAGGAATTTATGAAAATATTGTCCCTTCYAGAAGACACATACAGGAGCTTTTTATTGTTACTTTCTTTTGTTTTTTCATCCTCAAGTCTATAAAGATGGAAATAATGTGTGTGGAAGGGAAAAGAGAACTTTTCTGGCTCCAACTAAAATACCAGCTGAGCAGCTGCAATATTGTAATCATAATAATTTGCATTTCAGTGATGTCTAGAATCCTCTGATAATACCACAACTTCATGGTGCTAGATGCAGTACATAATGTAGCTGGAGACAATGGGTGACCAGCAATGTTTCAAAATAAGATTAAAAAAAACCCAACAAAGCAACATAAAGCTAAAAAACCAAACCTGAAAAAAAAATCATTTTTGTATCACATCAGAAAAGGAGGGGTAAGATTAATAAGGAAGTGATTCCAATTATTTATTAAACAGCACTTRAGGATAATGTAGCAACATTATGTAAACAACAGCCTCTGGATACAACCTCTCATTCAAGTTGTCTGTTTGTCAGCAGCAAGAGTCTCAGGTTAATGATCATGGTACACAAACMTACACACCCATACCTCAATACCTCATATCCACATATAAGTGGATATGTGTGTGTTTCTATCTGCCCATTTAGTTTCTGATAAATGCTACCTCAGAACCAACCAGAGCCAGAGATAAGATAGTTTTTGTTCAAACCAGTGCAAATATTGTTAATTAAATGTCTTCAACTTCTGTTTATGAAGTCCTACTCAGTCTATCATGTTGCTGCCCTCATTTAAACAGATGTTTGTAATTTTTATAATACCTAGAAAGTCATGGGCTCAGTAACAAGAAAATCAAAACAAAAACATGATGCTGAACTATCTATATGTTTAAACTTAAAGCTGAAGGATTGCCTTGAAAAGGGTGTTCACTCATAAATGAAAAATTCACTCATAAATGAAAAAAAATTTACTTCTTTATACAGTTTATCTGCTGAAATTGTTTAAGAATGTTTCTGGCTTTCTTAACCAGTCTTAAGTCCTGAGGACCTATGTGATTTCTAAAGTCTGCTTTAACGGACTTTGCAAACTTGGGTCTCTCACGGGCTTCAGTTGTCTGACCACTGAAGTAATGTTATTTTTGGATTAATGTTATCCTTAGGGATGACATTTACAATGGTGTCTAAGGCAGGCAAGTGTCAAAGAGCTCTTAAATGTCAAAGAAAATTTTTTTTTTTTTAATAGCCTGAATGATAAACTGTAAATTAAGCTCTATTATTGTAGGCAGCCAAGCTTGCATATGTTGGTCAGATCAAGTGTGTTCCTGCTGTAATGTCAGTATATGCAAGACAGATTAAACATAACCATGGGTTGTATGGAGAAAGTGAATAACAAACTATTCTCATAGTTTTTTCCAACTTACCGTGTCTTAAATTAATGTTTAATTATATTTTAYGCAACAAAGAAATTGATTTTTTTTTTGTTGCATAACTTTCATGTCTATAAATGTTGAAATGGTTTCAAAAGAGAAAGAAATTATTTAAAAACCATACTTTTTTTTAACCAAACATCTACTKTTGACTCTGTTGGAGACAGCTTAACAGGATGGTCTGACTTGGTGGATCTTATATTCTTCTTTTTACCACAGTTATGAATCCATTGTGAGATTAAACAGAGTTACAGAAATTATGTAAGAAAGTGATAGGTGACTGCAGACTCATGTTTAAGAGCTTGTAAGTAGACAGAATTTTCAGAAGATTCAGAATTCACGAAAGTTTTTTTCTTCCATCAGAAATGTGGACAAATTCAGTCTCTTTTCTTTAAAAGACTCTAAGTCACATTTTTTTTTCTTCTTGCAGACACCTAAGAGCAATTCATTTGCTGACCTAGAATTGGGTCATTTTTGATCCTTGACATTCTCTCCATAAACATGAGACATCATTCCTAAAGCAAAAAACATCTCAGGTTCCTCTCTTATATATCTGAGTGAACTTGTTTAATTAAATACTATGTTGCAAAATAAATAAAACCTCYCCAGGAACAAAACTTGTAAAGCAGCATTAAAAAGCTAACTCCATGCAAGTAATTTCCTATATGAGTTTGGGGAAAAGGGATGGAAGTGACTAGAATTAGATTTAGAATGAGACACGAGTTGCACTTKGGTAGTGTAGTCACCATTTCATTTCCATCCTAATGGGCTGACTCAGTGTCTGGGTTGCACTATTTGCTGTCAAATAATGAATATGCCTGTATCTATAATAACATGGAAAGGGTTTAATTTCCATTTGTTTGGGATTTTTCTTCTGGTTTTGGAAGTCTGATTCATTAAAATTTTCTAATGTCCTTTATGTAGTCCGGATTTCATAACTAACAAAGAATTCATATCTTAAAAAAAACAACTAAACAACAACAACAACAAAAAAATTCCAAAACTAAAACAAAACAGAGAAAAAACAACCAATCAACCAAAAAATGCCACACCATTAAAAAAACCAAACAAAACCAAAACCAAACCACAAACCAAACCAAAAATGAAAACAACAACCAAACCAAGCCAACGCAAAAAATAATTAAACCCAAAGMAAAATAAATCAAACAAAAAACACCCCTCTGATGTACTAAAATARCAACTTAAATCCATCTTTGCTCCAAAACAAACTACACTTCTTCACATTCCACTCTCAAAATTTTCTCACTGTTTGTGACTAAAGCTCAGTGCAGAATGCGTGCAAGCTCTGAAATTCAGTGATGGATTTCTCTTAGTCACCTGGCTGAGAATTAAAGGGATGCAAACACATCATTCAGAGGAATAAAACACAGGTAACATTGCCTAGGAGYAATGGCTAGCCAGTAACCTCAAACTCTTAGAAAAGAGGCTGAGAGGCATGTCTAGAAATTTTAATTAAATTCTTGGCCGGAGAGCAATAATTGCATAGTTACAGTCACTTGTCCATTGAAATAAGTGAAATATAAACATTGGTATGAATATACATTCTTTTTTATCCAGTCTGTTGAAGTTAGTGAAAGTGCTGAGGCCCTGGCCCATAGGTTTTACAGAGAAGCTGTGGCTGCCCCATGCCTGGATATGTCCAAGGCCAGGCTAGACAGGGCTTGGAGCAATCTCAGATAGTGGAAGATGTCCCTGACCATGGCAGGGGATAAAAACAAGATGCTTTTAAGGACCCTTCAAATCCAATCCATTCTGAAAYTCTGTGATTCCATGTATTTCATAGAAGTATATAAAGCGTTTAACTCACTTCAAATATATTTTCAAAATCTCACTTCCAATTTGTTCTTTTTTTTCCCTTTTAAAGGACCTATCATTTCTTATCTGTAAACCAGTATTGATAATCCTGTTTTGCTCAGCTAGATGTATTTATTAATATATAGACACAGACTATTTCAGACTGTGTAGGTAGTTATATTTGTCACTATTTCATCTCTCCTGGCTCTTCTACAGCTTCACACACCACTACACTAGAAATCCTCTCAGACACTATTTCATCGGCATCTTATGGCCTGAAAAAAACAGGAATTTGTATAATTTTAAGATGCTGRGGTTTGAAAAGATGAAAGATAACTGATGAAGGATACACAAAGTTTGGGAAGACCGGGAAATGGCATTGTCATTGTTAATAGCCATCTTTTTTCTTTTACCCCCCAAATGATTCTTCATTAGATCACAGAATAATGTAGCTTAAAGAGATTTCAAGATGTTGGTTAGGCTGACTCTATGGCCCAGCGCCAAATCCAGTCTCAGGCATTCAGAAATTCTTTCAGAGTTGGAAATCCCACCATTTCTGTATGAAACTGTACTCTTGCCCCTAACTAGCCTCACCATTGGGAAGGCTTTTTATCTTAAAGCTGGTATCTTCCCTGMAGCAATTTAAATGAGCAACTTTTTGTTCTGTCTGTCACAACAGGAAGGGATTATTTCCAACTTCTGTAGGACTTGACAGTGTTATCGCACCCCAAAGACAGATTTCTAAGCTCTCCAATAATTTCTTCTTCCAAAATCTCTACAGATGGTGGATCTATTTCTTGAAGTATGTTACTGAAAACAAGGTGAAAGACTGAGCTAAATTGCAAACTTTTGTGTTACAGAGAGAAAATCCCCKACCTTTCTGATTTTTTCTTGACACAATGCATTATGAGCAGGCGTGGAAATCATAAGATTCATATATTATTTTTTTCACACTGTTGGCACAAATTTATAATATATTTTTTATTTTTTATTGCTTCATTTTTCACATTTCATTTAATTTCTTGCCAAAGTACTAACTACAAATTTGGCGTATTTTTGTAATGGAAAACAACTGTTTTAACTTTTAATATTAAATTATTATATTTTTTAAATATAGGTTAGAAAGATGGAAACCTCCTTGACTTTTTCTTTCATTCGTTTCTTACTCTTTTTTTCCTACTAGCAAGTGCATTTCACTAAAAATATTATTGCAAATCTGAAGCATAAAAGACCTTCTTTATAATAGAAAAATTACTTTAAAATATCCTTTATATTTCTTTATACTTGCAGTAGTTTTCCTTTCCAGAAGTGTATGTTTGAGGTGAAAAAGTTTATCGCTACCAAAAGCATATTTGAAATTGTGATTAATTTTTTTTAAAGATAGGGATTTCTGAGAATAAACATTACAAACAGTTTTGTTTTGTTTTGTTTTGTTTTGTTTTGTTTTGTTTTGTTTTGTTTTGTTTTGTTTTGTTTTGTTTTGCTTTGTTTTTTTTACATTCTACTTGACCTTACTTATTTCTGGTCTTACAAGGAGAAAAAATCCAAACCAACAAATACTAGATTTTTGATGTTCATTTTTATGAAAAAAACCCTGGCAGCCAAGTGTGTATTCAAGAARCTTCTTTGCAGTTGTTCAGGGTCACAGCAGATCAATTAATCTGAAATTAAATCCCAGTCATGCATTCASAGCAACACTGTAAAATGTACACAACATTTCTTAGCCTTGTCCATCAGTCACCACTTCATTGCAGAGAKGGTCAGTCGAGCCCAGGAAGGGTCTCTGCAGAGAGAGCTGGACTCTGGGAACAAATTGTAGRGGGTATTTTGGGAGCTACACTTTGTATTTTCTTCTTGTTTTTAACATTTTCCACATATGACAGCTGGAGAGCTCCAGAGAAAGYGCACATTGAAGGAAGGCTCCCAGTTGGGTGGCTGTCAGAGGAGGGCAGGGGAGAGGGATAGAATGGGATTTTTTCTTCCAAGAAATCTGACATAGATACTGCTATTGACATGGATTTTGTCTTGGATTCATCCTAGCTAGCCAAGGGAACCCAGCAGATACCAAAGTTAGAAGTCCAGCCACAGTAGGCTCCCTCCATAATCGATGAAAGGAAATAGAAGCCTCTCAAGGTTGGGCTGTCTCATGCAGGGACTGCAAAGCTTTTATGTCTTTCCAGTGACASTGGAAAAAAGATAAAATAATTGTATATATTGCAGATATATTTTTTGCTATATCAGTGGAGTGTAATCTGGGTCTTAATATGCCACTTACTCAGACAGCAAAATGCTGATGAACTAAACAAGTCTTCAGAAGAAGCTAGAAGCATATTTACCACAAGAATGCAGTTTTAAGCTGCAGTTTCTATTTTTTTGTTTGCTTGTTTTTCTTCATGTTGCATATTTATCTCTCAGATGAGAAAAAATATTTTGTTGCCTTACAGTTTTAATGAAAGATTGAACAACTTGTTTACCTGTATTTGTATGTCAAACAGAATTAAAAGCTACAGAACTACACAACCATCTTCTTCAACCTGCTGGTCTTGAATTTTCTACTCTAGCACTTTTTAGGAAAAGAATGGGAGTCAAAGAAGATTCCTGCATCTACACTACCCTTTTAAATAACCAAAAACAAATAGAACCAAGTTTTTAATTTTCAGTATGGACTTTCAAAAATCCAGTTGTTGTCCTCAGGCCTTTGCTGGCCAAGCACATGATGAAATCAGAACCTCCCACTTAATTTTTTTTGGGTTTTTTTTTAGATTTTTGCTCATCATCAAACAATCCCAGTATTCCTCAGGCTTTTGAACATTGTTGGAAAACGGTCACAAATTACTGAAGAAAACTGTCATAAAATTTTTCTTCAGAATTCCAATTGAATTGAATCTGAACAATTGAAAAAATCCCAGAGAAAGCATATCCTTTGTTTCTCCTTCCCAAGATKTTATGYTTTTATAAAATYTGGAGAGTATTCAKTTTTTWGCTYTTTTTCTTTCCTTTTATTGCAAGGATCAAAAAAAAAAAGCTCATTGAAAATTATTTTTTAAGGGATTTTTGGATTCTATTAAAAAATCAGTATTAAAAAAAAGTTATTCTTATTGCAAATCTGRCTCTAAATAAAGACAAGCCACTGCCAAATTCTGTGTCTTGAAACTTTTTCAAACTTCTTTGGATGCTGTGTGAGTATATTCTAGWGGAAATTCAGCAGGATTTTCTCCTTGACCCTGATGCATTGGGAAATTGTAGATTTACATGCACATAGCCTGAAGAAGTTACTCCCCATCAGTAAATGCAAGAAACAAGAACAAGAAAGCTGTAAAGGTTTCTTCTTTCCTCTCAAATACCCTMATATGCAGCAATGTACTCCAAACACTTGATTTCTTTGTGCAGGTTCATGTCTCTGTGCAAACCTCACTGTTCTTGTACCATAATGATGTCGAAATGATGGCTCAGCGCAGACTGAAGAGAAAAAGGAAAGTGAGGGGAGAAAGATCTAAAGGTGGGAGGGGGAGGATTTATCATTTGTTTCACATACTCTAGGCTCAATTAACACATCTTGAGGATTCTTATTACACTGCCAACAAAAAATTAATGCAGAAGTTATGCATTTTACCTTTTATCTCAATTGTGTTGCACGAGTCTGGCAAAGTTGAAAAGCTGCTAATTTAGTAGTCAGCAGTGTCAAATAAAATTTCTAAACTGTATGTCTATAAAAGAACATCTTTGCAATAAGGCATAGCAAATATGCTTGCAAAACAGTTCAGTCAGCAAACCTGTTTTAGGTTTTGAAATATTTGGCAATGACATTTATTAGAACAAAACTATAATATATCAGTGATATAAAGAGCTGTCTCTTCATCACCGGTGCTTTATTATAGGTACTAATTTTGTGCAAAATCCTTTAGAATCTTTGCAAAACACCTGCTGAACTTAAAGAAATATGGTTACTGCTTGTGCTGAGACAGATGTAGCTTAATCACATAATACTGAATTTGACTTTTCAGTGCCTCACAATAAATGAACTGAACATACCAGTGCAGGAGATTTAAATCTTGTTTCAATTTGAATATCATGTTTGCTGACTGGAGGGTCTAAGCTACAGCCAGCTTCCCCAGGTGTCCAACCTTGTGCCGAACACTTCTGTTTAAGACACTGTATCTCTAGTTTAATTAAAAAAAAAAAAAAAGAAAAAAAAAAGGAAAAAAACCCCCAGAGAGTATACTTTAAAGGGCTGAAATTCTTTGTAGATTATTTTGGTTTCCATTATTTCCTTGCTTGTTTCGATCTAGCCAGTATTGAGCTTTTCTCTAGCTGTATTTTTTTCTTTAGGCACTGTCAGCTTTTTTTTTTTTTTTTTTTTGATATTTGAAGGCTCCATGTGTAAAAGGAATTTGTACTGGCGGCAGCTAATTTGAACATCTTGACCTGAGAATGGAATAAGACAGGCTGTTTTCTTACTGTGTCATCAGCTGTGCATGATTATTTTTATATATTGACTGATTTTTGGTGGTAGAATAAGTCATTATCTATGAATTTCAGTCACCATGTAGTGCCCGGGTTGAGATTCAAACTTGATTAGTCTTTTCACTGTTGTATTTATGGATAAGGGAGATTCTGAGAACATGTGCACATGTGCTTTTGAGTGTACCAGTTTTATGTGTGTGACTGTATATGCTTGTAAAAGAATGTCTAATAATCCAGCTATGTAGTCATACATATATTCATAGAATGGTTTGAGTTGGAAGAGACCCTAAAAATCCTCTAGTTCTGACCCCCAAAGTTGGCACACAATATAGAGAAGTACACAACCCAGCACAGAGCACACCATTTCAAATGCATGGATACTCATAAACATATTTATAGAATATGTACGTTACATTTTACAGTGCATATATTTTTGTCTCCCTCTATTGAGTCTTATTTACACTGTAATGTTAAATAATAGTACTTTAATTTTACTTCTTCAGATAAGCTGTGTGCTTCATAAAAAAGCATAAAACAATGAAAGCTCATGAATATTTATGTCAATGGTTACATAGCATTACAGTTATAATCTCTGGAACTGGTTCTCACCGGTTCAGAATTAATTATCAAGTTCAGTTTTAATTGCATTCTTCTAAATTATACCAAAAAGGAAAAACCCCCATAATGAATTAGCTCATGAGTACTCTGCTGGGCCTGGTATCTGAGACTGCTTTCTGTAACCTCATCCTTTATGTGCAATGATGAGCCAAAGACACATGATTCAGAGGCTTCTCTTGAAACCAACTTGCTTAAATGTTAATGTCTCTCCCACTTTAAAGATAAAATAAAAATTCTGTTTCTAGTTCCTTCAGCAGACATGTTGAACTGAATATTCCTTAAAATAGCCTCTCTTTTTCTCTTTAGCTAGTTTTGATATATGATTGCATGCTACCTTACATATTAAATATATTTCAGTACTGTTGGCTGGAAAAAGTCTGGGGGAAAAGTAACTTCCTGGAGAGAAAGCTCTTGCMATTTAAGCTCTGTCCATCAGTAGTTTTCTGCATTAAACTCCAAAGGATCTCTGATTGTCTTTAATTCAATAGAATTTTTATCTAATTCTTAATGAAACAAAAAGTCTCTGTAAAATCCTTCTACATAAAAGACAAAACATGCAAACCAACAAGACTTTAAGGGGTGTTTAGACAGGGTGGGAATCTGGAACACAGCTCCCCCAGGTCCTGGTCACTCCCCCAAGGCATCTGACAAACCTGGGAGTCTTGTGGCCTCAGCTCTCCCTTTCCTTTCTCTCTTCCCATCCACATGCAACCAAAGCAAGGGTCACTGACCACCCCATCCTYAAACAAGACTTCCAAGCAGTTTAGAGCAATGCCACAACATCATGAGCTGAATTTCAGCCCTGTGCTTTATCTCCTCATCTTCCTCCTGTTTAGGGAAGGCTCATAGAGTCCTTCTTCCTTTGAGTCACCAGCTCCTGCGTGCACACATTTAAAAAATAGTAAAAATCAAATGCTTTTTTAGTTCTCTCTGGTTCAGTCATCCAAAGATCCTACAGCCTGTTTCCCAGCTGTGTAATCACAGAAAGTTTGCTACTCTCATCATTTCTTGCAGATGAAGGTCCTGACAGCACCTCAAGCTATTACCCTGTTCAGGCCGAGTGTGAAATGGAAGATTCAAGATTCATACTCCTTGTGGATAGCTGCTGATCTGTATCCAAAAGTCTTGCAAATGATCTGAGCTCAAGTCCATCTTTTAAAGAAAAGAAAAGGAGGGGAAAGGGAAAAAAAAAATCAAAACAAAATAGTATAAAATAAAAGCAGGGAAAATTCTGAATCTTTCCTCTCAAGTGCCTGTTTACTTTTTAAAGTCAAATCCTACTCAAGAGGAGTCACATTCCCTCCTGCCTGAATACAGGGAAATTATATCATTTAAGCATTAGCAACTGTTTTTGGAGATAAATCTGGAGATTTGTTCTCAGGATGTACACGAGACATTTCACTCACTCAGCTGCTCACTAGGCAAACAGCGTAAGCAGGTGCCTAACTCTAAGCATATGAATAACACATTGATTTAATCATGATTCCTCTGGCTTATGGGATACCTGTTCAATCCCTGCATAGAAAAGGATCTAAATTATAAACAGTGGAGGAAGCACTAGTCAGTTTTTAATTTTAAGATAATTTGGAGGAAGCTGAACATGAGATTATATATTAAAATTCAGATCTGTATAGAAATACCAAAAAACCCCACTAATGCTGAAAGCAGCATCACCTCTGAGTTTGTTAGAGAGAAGCAAGGAGAAAAGTAAATAGAAAAAATAACAGTTGTTGGCAAATTCCACTGATCAGAAAAAAAACCTGGAGAAAACCCCAAACCACCCACCTAAATGTCTCAATTAAGTGCCATGAGAGATAAACAAAAGACCTGTTATCCTGGAAAGAGTCTGGCAAAAGAGAGTTAGAAGCAGCATCAATATCTACTTGGTACTATAACCTGATGATCTGAAGAAAAACAGGCTATGGCACTTTCTTATTCCTACCAAAAAAGCACAGTAATACTTGTTTCAAACTATCCTCTAATATATTCACTTTCTCTCACTAAAATAATATCTATTTTCTCTCTAATTTTAGGTCACTCAGGCTGCTTATTTTTGTTGGATTTACTGGTTGTTTTTACAAGGCAAGGTGCCCTTCAGAGAAAGATAGAGATATTTTTTTTACATTCATGCAGAAACACTTCTTGCACATGTAGCTTAATAGGACTTTTTCTAACTGTCTAAAGTTCCCAGGCACTACCACAGCAAAAAGAACATCCATAAAATTGGAAAGATGGGAAAAGAAAGTATTAAAGAAAGAGTGAAAGAAAAGTCCAGACTAAAACTATACTTGAAGTGGGATACAGGTAAGTTGTGTCCCAGGAAGAATCAATAAAGGCAATCATGTACAATCAACACTTATGTGGATTTAAGTCACGTGGCTCTAAAGCTTAAAATAGAGATGCATTACAGCAGATGGCAGCTTGTGGAGAAAAAAAACATAGGTGCAAGAAATGCTGTCCTTTGAGGACATTTCATAGAGGTGTTATTGGCAGGGAGGATATAATTTTTTTTTCCCTCTCACCCAGAAGTAAGAGAAGTAAGTTTTTGAGAAAATCATAGTCCAAGACAGTTTTAAGGGGTTGTATGAGCAAGGAATTTCAGAGATGTTTAAGTGCATTTATATGCAGTATGGCTGAATGAAGAGGAAAAAAAAAAAAAGAGGGTTGAAGGCCTTCTGTCAAGCAGTTCTCCTTCCTTTCTTTTCCTTTCTTCTTTTTTTTCCACCTTCCTTTCACAGTCAATTTGCTGCAAGTTGGATCTTGAAAAGAACGCTCTGACATCTAGCAGTGTGGCTAACCTGTTAGGGAGCTTTTCAATATTTATATATTGTAACCCTTGATAAGACTGTCTTTTTCCAGATAAAGTCCTGCATCCCTCCCCGGGGACCTTTTAAAGCATTTTTGTAATTTAAAAACCTGCATTCATCTTTACGTTTTGGTTTCTATTCAGTAACCTTTCTTTCTTTCTTTCTTTCTTTCTTTCTTTCTTTCTTTCTTTCTTTCTTTCTTTCTTTCTTTCTCTCTTTCTTTCTCTCTTTCTTTCTCTCTTTCTCTCTTTCACTCTTTCTCTCTTTCACTCTTTCTCTCTCTTTCTCTCTTTCTTTTTCTTTCTTTCCTTCTTTCCTTTATTCTTGATGTTCTATCTCCTCCATGGAGTTACATCTGCCTGTTTTCTTGCAGTTTTAATTTGAAGAAAATAACCACATAGCTTCATTATGGTGGGGGAAGTGGGTGTGACTAGCAGCCACCTCCCTCTTGGAGATAATGAGGGAACAATTAAATGGTCCTTTCCTAGGAAGCAGCTGAAACAATGGGAGCCACAGCAGGTCACACACAAAATAAATCAGAAATGTGGACCTTGTGGGTGGAAAAATTCATAGTGGTCTGAATCAGAATACAGCAGTGGTGAGGATGGAGGAAGGGTGAATTTGTCTGCAGCTGTTCAGAAAAAAAAAGGGGGTGGGAATGAAGGGTTGAAAGGGCAGAAGCAGAAATAGAAGTAACAGAAAAGGGAAAGTCAGCAAGAAAAGGCCTGGGTATCTGGGTAACAAAAAAAAAAAAAATAGAGACAGAAAAGAAGGAGAAATATAACCATGCCCTGGTAAAAGAGAGGAACTATAAAAGGTTTTTCTGTGACTCCAGACTTTCTGTGTTCTGAAGTCAAGCTTGTGCATGCGTTCAGTTCAAACCACAGTGAGAAACTAACAYCTTTTTCCCTATGGTCTTTGGAGTTAAGCAAGGTTCAAACCATCTCTTTTTTTTTCCATATCTATCCTTATGAATTGTTTGGGTGAGAAATATTATAATCTTCACATCTTTTCAGMGGATGGATATATGGTCTTCTAGCTATGGTGTAATTCAGTATTTTTCAGACACCTATTCTATGTGGACAGGATGGTCTCTTAATGCCTGAGACAAGAGGAAGGGAAATCAAGCATCTGAATTCACATGGCAAAATTCTCATTCTAGGTAGGTCTGTCTGAGCTTGCCTATTAACAAGGGACATTGAAAGATTTAACACAAAATAATTTTTGAAAACATAGGAACTTTATGTATTAGAGATGTAAAATTAAAGAGGACCTTCTTGACCACTAAGGTAAATTCCTTAGTTTCCTTTGTAGTTCTCTCAATCAAATTGATAAAAAAACCTCATGACCTGCTAAACAGGTTTATCTGGGCTTGTTAGCTGCCCTAGTCTGGTTGAGACAGATTTTCCCTGCTTTGATGATTTGGAACTGCTCAGTCTTGGATCTTGCTAGTTTTTCAAGTTTTATCAATAAACCAAATGGAAGCATTGCCTCTTTTGTTCTGCCCATGAGTTTTCCAGAGATGAACAGAAACAGAAACTTTTCATTTTGAGTCTGAATATAATTTTGCCATTTCATGTATATTGCATTTCATTTTTCTGTCCTTATATCAGATAGCTTCTTTTTCTTTCTTTGTTATGTTAAATGAGAAATTGCTCAATTTTGTTACTGGGAAAGTAACAGCCCGTGTTAATTTCTGACAACCATCTGGTATTTAATTTTGGCTGATATGCACTATATTTCTTTGGCTAC
>JACDOX010000134.1:411202-431644 GCA_014549065.1 Cardinalis cardinalis
AGAAAATCACACAGAACAAAACAAAAGAAAAACTTTCCAGTAAATTATAAAGGAGATTTCTAATAGTACATGGCATAAATGACAATATCCAAAAATGATTTGTAGTCTCTCAAGCCATTTCCCCTCAAAAAGAAAAAGTCAATCTAAGATATTAAAAATTAAGTAAGAGTTCCTATTCACCCAGCCTTCAACTTTTGTTTTTTCTTTTCTGTGATGTTTTTAATTGAGAATTTTGCTCCTCATATGGAAAAGAAAATCTCATTGCTTTCTTTGAATTTTTTTTTATTTCAGAATTGTTTCTTTCCKGTTCCTCACTTCCCTCTTATCTGTATTGATATTATGGATGGGAAGTGAGAAAAAGTAAGTATTAGGAAAGCACCAATGGGAGGAAAGTGGAAAGTCACTCATATTATTTTATTTTTCAGCAACACCACCAAGATGTCACTCTCTTCACATCACATAGCTCAAAACCAGAAACRAGCCCAAAACCATTATTTTAAACACAAAAGACACACAAAAGGTTATGAAAAAGAAAATCCAGTATTTCATTTAATTACCACAAATGGCCAAAAGTTGGGAAGCTATAGGTTAGCAGCTGTATGACTGATAGAAGACATGCCRCACACCAGCTTAGAACACTCTGTCTGGGGTTTTCAGAGCAAACCCCTTAAAGAAGGGTTGTTTCCTTTACATTTAAAGAGCAATTTGTTATTAGCCTCCTCTGCACAATATGGAATCATTGTCTCTATCTCCTTTGGACCTTTGGACAAGCACTGGACTTGATACTTTGGGCATTCCTCCTTCACAGGAACAGGAGCAARGTATGCAAGGAGTCCCTAGGGATAGACTTTTGCTTCAAGTGAAGCATTTTGCACTTCTACCCCTCTGCAACAAGAAGGAGACRTGTTTCTCTTTCACTGCTATTTGAAAAGACACTAATTCATAGTGCATTCCCCCTCCCTACTCACCCCTTTATCAGGAGAGTGATAGATTTGTCRGGCCAGGTCTTCATCTGGTGTAAGTTGGCATTGCTGCATTGATTCCTGTGGGCCTGCCTTGATTTATGCCAGTTGAGGATSTGGTCCATTTTCATGATATTTGAACATCAATCCTTGCATCTCCTTTTCCCATCCGTAGGCTTTTTCTGTCACGCTTCTGAGAAGAAAACGCAAATGAGTTAAGGRGCTGTCACCAGCCCAGGGAAGAATTTGCTATTCTTTCTTTGTGACTAGGGTCTCTCCTGTTAATTTCCATGGCAGGTCCCTCTCAAGTTTCTCCAAAACCTGTTACCATGTCCTCCTGAGGATGTCAGCTCCTATTGCAGGCTGAAACATTAACAGGGGAAGTTATTAGCTATTCTCTTTACATACTGCCTTTCTTTATATCTGAATTAATAGAAGTATGAATGCTGGTCATCAAAAGAAATAATGAGTTTTTGAAAGTGAAAATGACACTGACAAAAACAAAAGAAATCTGATCTCAGCAGAGGGGTCCACAGAGAAGAGGAACAAAGAGGTAGAAGATAAAAAAGAAAAATTGAGAACTTAAAAGGAAAAGAAAAGAAAGAAAGGGGAAAAGAGAAGAAAAGAGAAGAAAAGGGATGCTTGGAATGAGAAAGAGCAAACGTGCTCTTCAGCAGAACTGAAAGCAGTCGTGGTGCAGGCAGATGGAAGAGAACTTAKCAGATTTTAAAAGACATTTTTCCCCTCCCATTTGACTGAACAATATAAATACATGTTGTTAAACMTCCTTACTGGATGATCTGTTTGCAAATGTTCCTTTGATTATTCCAGGCTGCACAGAAGACCACACATTCCGAAGAAAAATGCCACAGAAGGACAATGTCCTATACCCACACAAAGCCTGAACAGCCCCCTTCCACCCTTCCCCTCACAGCCCAAAACTCCTGCCTGCTCTATCAATCAAAACCAGCGCCAGATATCAGGTGTGCATTTGCTGTGCACTAAAAGTGCTGCTATTTGAGGAAGGAGCACAAGAGCAAAGAGAGAAAAGGAAGAGTGGAGGGAGGGAAAAGAAAAAAAACAAAACAAACCAAACCAAAAAACCAAACCAAACCAAACAAAAAACCAAACCAAACAAAACAAAAAGCAACAAAAAAATCCACAAAACCAAAAAAATTCCCCAAAAAAACCCACAGAAAACCAACCTGCCAAGAAATCCTTTTACCCCTGTCTTTCTTGGTTTATAATTTATGAAGTCTGGTTACACCTTTCCCCAGAAAAAAGGTTTTTTTGATCACTCCTAATACAGACACATCTTTTTTTTCTATATCTTTTTTTTTTTTTTAGATCTCTTTTCGTCCGTTCTGCTGATAAAATAAAAAAGCTGAAAGGAGTAAATAATTAATGTGAATATTTTAACTATACTTATCTAACTGCATCTACTTTCCACAGTTTAAGTAATTGATTTCCTCAGTTTGAGGCCATATAGGCTCCTCTTAAAGCACTGTATCTCTTGTTTACTTGTTTGACACCTKCCTATCTGCTGTTTCAGGAAGTAGAGGCAGTTGGATTAGCATTGCTGCAATCATAGAAGCGTTAAGGTTGGAAAAGAACTCTACAGTCATTGAGTCCAACCATTAATCCAGCACTGCCCTGTTACCACTAAACCATGTCTCCAAGTGCTATATCCATACTTTTACTCAACMCTTCCAGGGACRGTGATTCCACCACTTCCATGGGCAGCCTTTTCCATTATTGAATATCCTTTCAGTGAAGAAATGTTTCCTAATATCATTCAAGTTCCTGCTTTGCCACAAGTCTTCTGGATGGTCACAGCTATGCCACTTACTCCCTCTGGTCTGAGTTTCTTTTTGTCACAAATGTCATGGTGGTTTTCAACCTTCTAGGGAAGAGAGGGAAGAAGTATGAAAATAATCTAGAAGTGAAAATTTACCACAGGAGCCCTTGATTGAAGATTGTTTTGTAGAACCAGCAATGACTATTGCACTTCTGAATAATGTATGTAGTTTGACATTCCTCTGGCAGATTTTATCTATCTCCTCTTCTGCAATATTCAGAGTGGAGACATCTATAACTCATATTTCATTATGTGATTAAAAACACTGGAGTCATTTATGTGAAGACCAAATATGATAATGGAAGATTCTCAAGAAAATAGCAAACTACTGTTTTTGTACTACCTTGAGGTGCTACACTCCCTGTCTTAATATTTTACACCCTTATGAACTTTAGATTGATGCCAGGAATATTTCAAGCAGTGCAGCATGAAATTTCTGGTTCTTCCCTACTGGGAGATGATGGAAATTCCTCCTGGAGGGTTTTCCATGTGTCGCTATCTATATCTCTGTCTCTGTCTATCACACCTTTGACTGCACCTAAAGTCTTCAGTTTAAAAGGTGTCATGCTGTTAAACTGTAAAACAGAGTCTATGAGTTTTTAAATCTTGGGTAGATTGTTTGCCATGGAGAAATAGGAATGCACTGCAATATATCTAAATATTTGAACCTTGAACCAAATTTATGGAAATATACCAGTTTGACATTTGAGACATTCAGAGACACTCAGCACTATCTTTTCCATGGCCATGGTTCCTTCATAATCCTGCTGGGTAATTGAAAGAGGACATTAATGAATCTTGAGTAGGGGTTATCTTGATTTTTTTTTTTCTTTTTAAACTCTTCTTCACAAGCTATGAGATATTTCTTGTTTCTGAACCTACTAATTGATGCAAATTTTTGTGATATCCTCCTGGGAGTCACTTACCTCGTATCACAGATGGTCCCTGGGGAGATACGGATCTCAGCTGCAGTCCTGTGAAGAAAAGCTAAGTGAGCCTCTACTGTAGAAGAACTGTGATCAAGACACTCTATAATACAAAGGGAAAGAATCTCGGGACACCTGATACAAGCTGCATAGAATAATGAAATATGGAAAGGCAAAGTAACTAATGTAAATTATAAAAAATACACTCTTAAGACTGTTTGATACCTCTCTTTGAAGGTTTCAAATGAAAAGAGATAAAAGCTTGTTGGGAAAGTGCTTTTCAGTATGACAGATTTGGAAAAAAATAGCTATTTTATTATACTCTATCAAAAGTCTTCTTCAGAATTGTTGTCTGCAGTATATTAAAAAAATTAAAAATCCATAAACCTACACTCTTTTTGTATGATCAGGAATTGAAGAGGTAAAATTAACTGGTGTTTTAGCAACCACAAATCATTATACTAATTTAAAAAAAACGCCCAAAGAAAACTAGTGTCCTTTTAATAAATATTAAATTTCTAAGTAACTTTTCAAAATTTTAATATTTTAGATAAAATATTTATGATAGGGAGAGATTTTTCTTCATTAAATACAGCTTAATAAGCCTAAMAATTATTTTTTATAAAATTAAAAAACAGTTTCTATCTGTGTTTTGTCTATTTCAAATCAGAGAAAACAAATTTGCATAATCACAAATTAATTTATTAGCCTCTCTCCCATGATAAGGCAATGACCAGGAGCTATTGGGAATTCAGACCTTTTGACCCTGTGTAGGTCTCTTTCATCACCAAGGTAAATTATGCCCTTGAAAAACCTATCATTTCATCTCAGAGCAATATGTACTGCACAGACAAGAATTATGTTGATGGCTACATAGTTCTTCCTTGATTTTAATAGAGTTATTTTCATTTCAGTTACTACTGAAGAAGCCTTTCACAGGATGTCTTAGTGAGATGTTGGGTCTCGGTTTGCAAACAATGTTTCTGGCTTTTTCACATTTGGTTCGAGTTGAGATCATCAAACRAGGCCAACACTGACTTCTGACTTACTTCAAGATGTACAATAAATTATTATGATGTGTCACTTACTTAATCATACTAAGGGTGTTAATATTTTGTGTCATGTCAAGAAAGAGGAGGTGCTGTAACTCAGAAGTTGCCTTCTGTCACAGCTGTCAAGCAGGACATGAAATCTTGTCCCTCTGGTAAAATTTACTTATCTCCCTATCTAATTTAGGACACYTCAATATGCCATTCCTGTACTACCCCAGAGAAGCATTGTGTTAATGAAGAAGTTAAGGAAAAGGTTTTTCAGTCTCTATACACATCACCTGTGAGTTTGGCCACTGAATTAGGGTGTGCTGTTGTATACACCAGATCCCTTCCCTCCACCATTTACATGAAAAATCCATTTATCAGAGCAAAAAAAGGTCAGTTCTCATATACTCCTCTTGCAACCAATGAGTTACAGATTACACTGACACCGAGATTGTCAACATGGAAGAGAAGTACAGCCAAGCACAACAGTATTACAGGTATTACACCTCCACAGATAATGAAGCAGCAGCAGTCTTTAAAAGAAAGTGATTACAAAGGGTTATGAATAAAGTCATTGTTCTTCCCCTTAGTAAAAGACMCATGGATTAAACAGTGGAATTATTAGGCACTTGAGTAAATATATATTTACTTTTTTTCCAGTCCTCTGTAACTTTTTGGCATAGCCTGTAACAGAAAACAAGAGCACACTTTAGCTGCAAAACAATTATATTTATTTCCAAAAAAAAGCATTTCTTATAGAGCTGTATTGTTGATGAATATTGTTGTCTTATCAGCATGACCTAATTTCAGTTAAGGCAATTTTAGGCAATGCCAATGGCTGATCCAACCATGTAGGCGCTAATGCAATGAAAGGAACACAGAGGCTTCTTTTCCTGGAAAGTCATATTTGATGGATGGGAGGACTGCAGGTGCAAGATATACTGGTGCTCCTCATTAAAAGATTGCCAAAATTTCTCTGGTAAGGTCAGTCCGATTCAGCAAACAGTTTTTGTCTGGTTAGTGTGAAAAATTTAGTCAACCTACATAGCAGCTCTAGTATAAGGGATCTTCTCAGAATCATGGAAAACTTTGGGTTTGAAGGCACTTTAAAGATTATCCAGTTACAGTGCCCCTGCCATGGGCTGGGTCTCCTTCCATTAGACCAGGTTTCTCCAAGCCACCTCCAACCTGGCCTCAGACACTTCCAGGGATTTTCCAGTCACAGTTTCTCTGAGCCCTCAATACCCTTGCAGGCAAGAATTAATTCCTAATATCTAATCTAAACCACTTAATTTGAATTTGACCTGTTCCCCTTTGTTCTGTTACACCATGTCCTTGTCAAAAGTCCCTTTCCATTACTCTTGTAGATCCTGTAGGTACTGGCAGGTTCCAGAAGTCCTTCCCAGAGGCTTCTCCAGGCTGAGCAAAGAAATGTTCTCAGCATATCTCCATAACAATGGTTGTCCATCCCACAGATCATTTGGTGGCCTTCTCTGCACTCATTCCATCAAGTCCATGTCTTTCTTATGCTGGAACACATTCTAGTAAAGACTAAGGAAAAAAAAAATTGTTGAACACCTCAGGAACTTCCACCTACTAAGTTCCAGGTAACCAGGCCTCCAATTTCCTTCCAGAAAGGGCCCACATTTTCCCTGACTTTCCTTTTACCATCAATGTCCTTAGAGAATTTTTTCTTGTTGCCCTTGACAGAATACAGTTCTTTTAATCTTAGTATAGGTCAAAGAAAAGTCCTAAATCTGTATGTTTTCCTGAGGCTTTCAGGGCATTAAGTTATAGTTCCACATTTCCCTGTCTACACCCATCTCTCTCTCTTCCAAACACATAAAAAATAACAGCAGGAGGTCAGGGGCCAATTATTATAATTAGTCACCAAGGTCAGAACTAGAAGTAATGGGATGAAGCTGCAACAAAGGGGAAATTTTAGTTAATGGTTAAAACAAACTTTATAACTACTAGGAAAGCTAGATCCATGGAACAAACTGCCAAGGGAGGTCACATTGCTTTCACTGAGAAGCATTCAAGGACAGAGTTATAATCAGTCTCACAGTAATGTCTTAAGGAAAATTAATTCAGTCCTGCTATGAAGAACAACCACAAAACATGCCATTCACTAGGGTCCCTGTTCCAACTCTAATGTTTTAACACTGAATCTGTGCAAAAAACCAGAAATTCTCTCTTCCTATGGAAAAGAAGTTTGAGAAGAGAATGCTGCTAATGCATATTTTAACTAATACTTTGCTAATGCTCCTAGCCTCTCTGAGCACCACCATATATAAGAGATTTTAAAGAATGTTAATAGTGATTCTGCCCAATATTTATTATTTTTATCCAGGCATCTCAAACCTCATTGCAARCTTTGTGAAGCTCGATTGACCTATCAAACTTCACCACAGGAACATGTTGTACCCAGGTGGTTATTGTGACAAAAGCAGTTGTGTCATGAGAATTGAGGATTTATTTCTAAATCATAATAAATAGCTTGAAGCAGTGCCAAATTCAGGATTGAGTYGAAAAGGTTGAGTTTATCAGGGAAAATAGGTGCTAATCTAAAGGCAGATAGACAATTAACAGTGCACCCTTCATCCTCTGGGCCATGTCCTGAGAGSTGAGTTGGGCTTGAAGCAAAAAACCATATGGCTGAACTCCTCATGGTCACTTTTCTACTTGGTTAAATCTTGGGCCAAACAAAGCATTTGCTGACAGTGTAATTTCTTTAGCTTTCTGAATAAAGGAAAACCTCTTTCCACAAAGAAAGCCCTAGGAGTTCCTTATATTAATTCCCACATTGAGTCCAAAATCTCTGTTTGAAGTAGGGAAAGAACAGCAAACCCATTTAAAAAACACCCAGAGAGGGAAAGTCTATCATCATCTTTGGTAAATAGCTCCCATGGTTAACAGCTTTTCTGTTTAAATCTGTATTTTATTTTCAGTTGAATTTCTGTAGCTTTAACAACTAGCCATTGAACACTGCTGCAACATTGTCCGCARTGTTCTTTAAGCAGATATTTACAGAGTAATCAAATCTCCACGTGTGTTTTACCTCTGCCAAGTCAAATCAAATGAAATACCAAATTTGTAAGGAGACAAGTAAGAAAAAAAATATCTGAACCCTGGTGTGAAAAGACTGTACAAAGGATGAATAGCAGTTATAGCCATGTTTAAAAATTACTAATTCCTTGYATTGACCTTCTGTTTGTACAGTCAGTTTCAATTCTGGTTCTTCTCTGGATTTGTAATGGCGCATTTGGTCCCARCTGTTTGCTTACACCCAGCTTACCAATCAAGCAGTCTAGAGAGCTCCAAGTCAGTCATCCATTCTGCTCATTATTTACCCATATTTATGGCATCTAAAAACGCTCTCAGAAAATTATTTTCTGCCTATTTTTTTTCCCTATGTTCTTGTTACAACTATTTAATCATGATAGGTATGAACCATGACCTCACTGGAATTCCAACAAAAGGAATTTTTGAGGGCTGATTGCACATTTTATGTGATATTTTGGAATCCAATACTCAGTATATTTTTTGATTGGCCAAAGTAATCTATATTAATTATTCAAACAAAGAGTATCAGCTACCTCTTTCACTTATTCTTAGAAAAGTGTTCTAACTTATTCTTGCACAAATATTCTTATAATTTACCAACYTTTTTCTAGGATTTTGAAGCTTTTGTCTGAATATCAGTCTTWCCAAGTTATAATGACTAATGCATTAAAAATTAATTTAGTCTACTTCACAATTTCTGATCATAAAAAATCAGTTATTAGTTTGGGGTTTTTTTGTTTTTGTTTTGGGTTTGTTTTTTGGTGATTTTTTTTTGTTTTGTTTTATGTTTTTTCAGTGGGAGAGAGGGGAGTTGCATGAAAAATATCTTTTTTCAGCATCCTTCAAATGACTTTCGTTTCCTAGAGCAAGTTAAGTGCACATGAGAAGCATGAAGAGTGTCAAAGGACACTTTTATTCTGGCTATTTCACAGCAGCAATAGAAGTATTGCAGGAGAGAATATCCAGAAACAACARTTTAGGTAAGCACCAAAGTTAGACTATATAAAGGCAAGGCCTGGAAAGTAAAGACTATGTAGACTATCCTTAGACCAGGAGAAGGAGAAGTTCCTCACTTCCCCTTCATTTTAAAGATTCTTGTCTTCTTTTTAGCCTGGAGCAGAGGAGATGGAGAGGGGTTCCTGTAAGTGTCTGGAGCGAGGATGTCAAGAGGATGRATCCAGGCTCTTCTCAGTAATGCCAAGCAGTGGAATGTCAGAAACCGGCAAATGGGAAGTTCCATGTGAACTTGAGGAAGAGTCTCGTTAACGTGTGGGTGACTGAGCCCTAGAACAGATTGCCCAGAAAGGTTGTGGGGTCTCCTTCCCTGTGGAAATTCCAAAGACATCTGGACACAATCCTGAGCAACGTGCTGCAGGGGACCCTACTGGAGCAGGGAGGCTGGAGTAGATGAATTCCAGACGCTCCCAACCACTAGTTCATTTACACACACAAAAAAAAAAAAACCAAAAAGAAAAAAAAAAAAAAAAGCTGCAGCTCCGTATCTTAAAATGTAGGTACAGCAACAATTTGAACAGAGAAATTATGCTAAAATTGAGAGACTGGACACTGATCAGCAATGTGAGAATTGAACCCATTGCTGCACACAAAATGCTGTTGTAAATGTTCAAAAGACAGTGAAGGGAGAGAAGAGGAGGAAAAGAAAGAAGGGATATTCATTTTTATCACATTAGGATTGATTTAAAGATTGTTTGGGAGCTACTTTCATTTTCATTTTAATATTATTAGGAGATAGCAGCATGTAACAGGCTTTGACACTGAATGCTATGGTTTGCATTGGTTGCAGAAGATGCCTGGGGAAGCAGGGGGGAGCAGGGAGGAATTGATCAGGTTCTTTCTTTTTTCATATGGGAGGGAAAAGTTGTGTGACATTTACAAAGTCAACTGTCACCTGAACAWCAGGCTGGAAGACAAGTTCCTACATTTCAGGCTTTATGTCTTATTTTAACCCATACATAACCATTTTTCTTGRCCTGGAGTTAAAGGGAACATGCTACTTAAAATGATGAAAATAAGCTAGTTCTACTTACTCATCCATTATCTCTCTCTTCTGTCATTCKATCTTCTTTCATTCAATGCTCTACTGTGTTGTTCTTTGCACCTTAAACCTGTTGTCATCATGTTTCCAGTTGAAAGCAAGCATTCATACCTGGACTTGCGCTAACCTACCAGCCTCTAATAAAACCTTGTCAATAATTGTTAAGGCATTTTACAAATAACTCTACTAATGAGATTTGAGATTTTTGATGTGTCTTATTTTGAGGGTTTGATTATATTTTTGATGGGGAATCTGACAAAGAGGGACATGGAATCTACTTACAGATGTTAAATGGTGAAATAACAAACAGGAACTCCTGAATCCCAAATCAGGGCTTTTCAGCACAGTTTATCAGCATACAGTATGCCATTTATGTTAACAGTATGATTTGACTACGTGCTTTTAAGGACATTGTCTTTAAATTCTCTCTTTTTTTTTTTTCTTAGTTTGCAGACATTTCTTCGTCCATTTAATCCTAAATCCATGAACAACCTACCCAGTGATAGACTTTTAAAGTCTGATCAGTGTTGCGCTGCTTGAGAAAGAAGGAAGGTGACTAAGGATCACAGAATCTTGGGATTGTTTAGGTTGGAAAAGACCTCTAAGGTCATTGAGGTAATGCAGCACTGCCAAGTTGCCACTAAACCATGTCCCCAAATGATGTATCCACACTTAAAAAAAAAAAAGGAAACTCCAGGGATGGGGACTCCACCACTTCCCTGAGCAGTCTATTTCAATACTTGACTACCCTTCAGGGAAGAAAAAAATTTCTAATATAAAATCTTAATTTCCCCTGCCCTACCTTGGGGCTGTTACCTCTCATCATGTCTCTCATTACCTGGGAGAATAGACTGACTTTCACCCAGACACAATCACCTTTCAGGTTTGATCTCTGAGATGGGTCTCTCAGAGCAGAAGAGTATGGAAGAGTCTAAACCACTRAAGAACCAGCCCAGGTGTGGCGTGTGTGTCACTGCACAATACCTCAGGTTCTCCTGTGGGCTTTAATTTCCTGCTCTTTGCGCCTTCTTAATGCAGACCCTGATGCTTCACCTGGAGGTCAGCTTGGGCTTTACTGTTTGAATTGTGAAAATGTTGCTTCTTCTTCCATCTGGAGTCTGCAGAGTAGTCAGGGGGTGGAGGGGAGAATCTGGAATCTTTGGCTTATCATCATGGCCAGTTAAAAGCTGAGAGAGGGCAGAGTATTGATGGACCCAAAAATACGTGGAAAYGACCACAGCGTAAGCAACTGGAATCTTATGAATGGCATTAATCTTCTCTCCTTTCCTGAAATATGGTATCTAGGATAACAGATACACTCATGACCCCCCGACAGAGCTGGTCTGCAGTGGCTTCTTGCTTTAAATGCGGAACAGCTTCTTCAGTGACAACACTGTGCATGGCAAGCAGAATAAGAAATCAGTCAGTTTGCGGATCGATGGTACGTTTCCAGTTGCATCCCAGCCTGGGGGAACACGCATGTTTCTGCTGAAGTCAGACACCTTCCCAGAGGGAGCCTACATGTCTCATTCTCTCGTGGAAATCATAGGTCTCATCAGTGCAGTAATTCAGTATGTCTCAAATATCTTAGATTAGACAGGACAGCTATAATCTTTTTCTTTTTCTTCTTCCCCAGAGGAGGGAAATGGCTTTATTTGCTGAGCTCTGTCTATGTCTGTTTCTCTACATGTGAAGAAATTATTGAGCTAGAGTTAAATTTTGCTCCTGAGTTTGTGCTTTGTCTAAAAGCGTGGCCAGACTAGAAAACAGCACAATTTGAAGGAACTCACTGGTCAGGCAGATAGGAATACAGGGAACTATTATTTCTGGAGAGGTGGATAGAAGGCTGGCTTCTTCTCTTAATTATTTCTAGAAAACCCAGATGCCTGGGAATAATGGAGACCAGAAACAGTCTATTGCTTTCAGCTGCTGGAAAGATTTATTTTCTCTGAGATGGATGACGTTGTTAGCAGGCTGAATATTCRTAACTGGGTTTACCGTCTCTTCCATTTACCTTGGTTTAAATAAGAATAATCAAGTGTTACAGTTAACTTCTTCACATAGGTAGGAATTGATTGWAAGTATTATCAGAAGAGTAATGTATGGTTGAAGCCATGAAGGTCTAGCTCTTGCAACAGAARGGATCACAGCCTACTGTTGTTGACTTCCAAATAAACAAGTTTTCTATGTTCTGACTTTGATTTAAATCCTGTTTCAATGGGCCCCTATCCTTAGAAGTTTTCAGGTGGCTATTTTGTCTTATAATTTCAAGTACTTGGGTTTTTTTATCAGATGTTATCCCTGGGATCATAGCTCTGGGGTCTGCTTCCACTGCAGAGGGAATTGTAATTCCAGCAGATCAGTCAGGATAAAATGTGTTGCCCTACCAGCTACCGCATACTGCACTAACTTCAAAACCTGACCTAAGTACCCTGAGTAATTTGTTTTTAATTAAAATACCTGAAGAACATCTCTGTGATCAGTATTAAACAGWGTGTGTGTGTGGTAAGAATAATATCCTGAACTTGAATGAGATCCAGCACCTGGTTGAGCAAAAACAAGCTCTGATTGAAGCTTCACCGGCGCAGAAATAGTTATGTCAAGTTTATGCTCTTGTAACCTAAACTGCAGTCTATCCATCTGACTTTATTCTTATAAGAGTCAATCCTCTTTACATTTACAGTTTAGATGACATCCTTCCCTTTGGATGACTTTCATTCTGTACTGAATTATTACCTTTCAATGGAGCAGAATTAGCTCAGACTCTCTCCGTCAAAGTTCATTACTATTGTGTTACAAACCTCATCTGCAGACACATCCAAGCAAATGTAATCATTTGTTCTCCTAGCACTCTGAATTTAAAGCCACTACAAATAATTATGATTGTGCTAAGTAACTAGAGCAAAGGCTGTTCAGGATAAGTTTTTACAGCTCTGGGTCAAACCTGTTGTAGGTGTAAATTGAGGAATAGAGTAAGATTTACACTAGCTAAAGAGTGTAGCAAATCTTGACAAGGAGTCTGGCTCCTAAGAGCAGGCACAAAAGCCTCAAGCCAGCTGTTCTGTCTGGTTTATGATGAACCACCACCTCTKATCAGAGAAGAGGGGCTGAGGTGTGATGAGGTTTATTAACTGCAGGTGTAACATTCAAGTGTGKTGGCCCCAGAGGATCTTTACAGTCTGTGGTGACACCAGTGGGATTACAGCTGCAGTACATGTAGCCCACCACCTTTCAGATCCATCATGTAAATACCAAATTTCATTTCTAGTAATGACACTGCAGGTAGATTGCTGAAACAGGTTGCCCACATGGGAGGACCTGGAGATGTTTATAACTTCATGTCTCTGTTTCTTGCCCATGTTTTTCATGCTCTTTTCTCAGGACTATGCACTTTCCATTTGCTGCTTTTCCCTSTAGTACAAATCTCTTCCCTCAATTTGCTCCCTTGAACCTCATTTTCTGCTATTTTAACTTCTACTCTTAGCACTATCTATGCTTCATCAATAAATCTCTCCTACTCATTTATCACTTTTGCTCTCTACCAAGAAGCCCTTTTCTAGTGTGACATCCCAGCACACTTAATCACAACTTGGGYTAGGGAGATGCCTTCCTTCAGTGTGGTTGGCACAGCACAGAGAAAAATTTGTGGCTAACAATAAGCAGTAAACCAGATGATTATAATGATGGAACGGTATCTTTAGCACATCTAAGAGGTTTTGAGCCACTTCAGAACATTATTAGGGAATTTGTGAAGCTGAAGGTGGCACCTGGATTGTCAGACTCAGGTTCTATCTGTTCTGAAAGGTATTTGTTTTTAGAAAAGTCAAAAGCTAAACCTGCAGATTGATACAAAGTGCCAAACGTATTTCCTCCCTTTTCCAGCTACTACTTTCATTTGGGCCAATAGGGGACACAAAAAGACAGTTACAGATTCAATAGCCCTTGAATTTAACATGCCGTTACATTTAGTACTTTGGGTTTCCTTCTTTTAAATTAGATGGCTGTATGAACTCAGTTACAGAGGAATTTTGTTTTGTTCACCTTCTGAAACTCACTTTATATTGTTTTGCAAGAAAAAAGGCAGAAAAGACTTGGCCCTCACATTTATACACTCACACACACRCAAAAAAAGTTTATAGATCTGTATGCACGTGTGTAAGTGTATCTTATCATCAGAGCTCTGGGCTGAAAATGCTTCACTTTGGCRTGGTTTATAACACATTTTACTGCTGATAACAACTTTTACTATTTAGAAAAAATATGTTATGTATTGTCTTTTCAAACAAAATCTCCAGCTCCRGGAGATTTTGAATGAGTGATGTATACTCAACTGAATTTGGCACTCTCAAGTCATTATTGCACACACATGAAAACTATTTAGAGATTTTCAGTGAAAAAAGCTAGCATTTATAAAAGACGTTTCATTCATTATCTGGCATATTTGAAAATGAATAATGTATTGTATACAGTGCTGCAAATTGAAATAATAAAGACCATGTGGATTCTTATCCACGCCTTCATTTATTAAAAAAAAAWTTTAAAAATTCTTATTTACACAATCAGGATTTCACAAGGAGRAGAAGAAACATCTGGATATTTTGTGATAAAAGAAAGTTTGTGTATACGAAAAAGTATATTTCTGTAATATTCAGGATCATTTGAAAAGGACAATGTTTATCTAAAACAACAAATATAAGTCAGGATCTACATCAAATGCCTTCCACTCCTCTTTAGATCCATTTTTGTCTCCTTTGTTTACCAGAGACTGAATTGTGCTGGAACTGTATGCAATAATCAGAGACATCTAGTGGCTGCCTGATAGACTGCAAACAAACATCATCACATCCCTCTCTCCACAAGCCTCAGACACACAAACAGCCACGGCTCTCCTCGTGTTCTAAGGATCCCTTTTCCCAGTCCTTTCAAATGGGACACTAGGGACTCATATAATTTCCCCACTGATGGAAATGCAGGTGATGCTTCAGAGATACTTTCCTATAGTTCTCTCCAGTGAAAATGCTCAGGGATCCTCTTTCACCTCCGTGGTCTGTGCCTTGCTTAATGTATTCCTGTCTAATCACTTACGGTGCACTTCTGCAAACAAACAATTAAAAATGAAAAGGCTACACTAAAGCAATGGATGCTTGTTTTGACCCAGAAAAATAGAGCAGTGGAGGCATAAACTGTGTGGAAATTATAGGGCTAAAGCTACTTCCAGAATAATAGAAATAKCTCTGATTTCCAGTTTTATCTTACTTTGAAATTTCCCTGATGTGTTACCGCTYATGAGAAGAGAAAATACAAACTGAGATTTTCCCCACTTTTTCTTCCCCTCACTCTTGCCCTGACCTCTCCGTAACCCCAACGGAGGCCAACATTTTTGCCCAGGTTTTGTTGGGCTCTGAGGGTTTTTGTTGTTGTTGATTTGTCTATATTTGTTTCCTTGAAGGCTTTACTAAGGAAACTTTCTTCTTAAAAAACTGCAATCTTCCTACCCTGACAGGCCAGATGCTGATAYAAACCTTTAGACTAAATATAAGTAACCCTAAATATCATAATTATCAATTCTAATTTCCACCTTYCTCACAGAAAATACATTTGTGGTTGGTTTCTTTAGTTTTACAGGTGTTTATGTTAAAAAATAAATTAATCAATTTGTTGYTTGGGGAAAAAAATTGAAAGAAACAAAAAAAACCCCACACACAGAGGAATCATTTATAAATTATCTTACAGGGAATTTTTTTCTTTCTTCCTAAAGAATTATTTTTGCAATGGACCTGTAACCAGGAAACAAGTGATGATCACTTTTTGCATGAGACATTTCTACATCTATAGAGGAAAAAGCCAGACAAAGCTMCAGAGAAAGTGGTGTCTGGAGAGAAGAGAGGCTCCTTGTTTGAAGCAGCTGGCACAGTCACACCATAAGTTTCCATCTAGTTAAATCCCTGCCTTCCCTTAAAGCAAACAAACTCCAAAATCACTCAGAACAAACACACTCCAGTCCAAACCAAGTCAAGGCAGCAAGCAAATACACAATAGAAAACACCAGGCAATTAGACTTCTAAAGTCAKTTTAAACACAGGCACAGAGGATCAGCAAACACTTCCTTCCTCTTACGGAAAACAAACAGGAGAGGCAACCACTCTGCTCGGGCTGGCAGCCCTGGACCCCACATCCCCAGGGGAAGGAGGGTCATGTCTCTCCCATGACATATTGTTCTCTCTTTGTCTGCTTTCCTGACTGGGAAAGAAAATATTGATGTAATTTTGCTAATTAGAGTTGTCTATATGCTTTTCTTGTTGTAGTTGTGTAATTATATTTCATTGGGCGGCTGGGGTAGGAAACAGCTTGGCAAAATAGAATATGGAGTGGGCAGGATCAGCTGGTTGACCATGAGACAACAATGTGCTCTTGCAGCAAAGGTCAACAGTGTCCTGGGCTGCATTAGACAGAGAAAGTGGGTTAAAGAAAAAGATCCTTCTCTGCTCAACACTGGTGAGACACCTCTAGAGAGCTCTTCTCTCCAGGACATGAGAGACATGGGTGCATCACAGTCCAGCAAAGCACCATTCAGATGGTCAGAGATCTGGAGAGCAATGTGAACACAGAGAGSCTGATGGAGATGATGTCTGTTCACCCTGCGGAGAAAACAAATGATGGGTTTGGGGCTTTATTATGTCTTTGATAAATTCATAGATACTTAAAAAATATGAAATTAGGTTATTCCCAGWGATGCCCAATGGAAAAATGAGGGAGAACACAGAGAAGATAAATATTGCTCTCTCAGTTTCTGCATTAGGGTAGAGTATACATCTTTAATTTCACACTTAGCCCAAGAGAGACATCCCTGCTGCCTACAATTACCTAAAAGGATGTAGTAGACAGGTGGGAGTCAATCTCTTTTCCCTCATAATAAGCAATAGGACAAGAAGAAATCTTCTCAAGTTGCACCAAGGAAGATTTAGAATGGATGTAAGGGATAACTTCTTCACTGAAAGCGTGCTCAGGCATTGGAACTGGCTGCCCAGGGAAGTGGTACCATCCCCTAGAAGTGTTCAAAAAATATATGAATGTGGTGCTTAGAGTCACACTTGGTGGTAAACTTGTCACTGCTGGATAAATGATTGAACTTGATGGTTTTAGAGGTCACTTGCAAACTTAATAATTCTCTTATTCTGATGAAAGAATTGTCATGTGCAATGCGAGCAACAAGAGCTTTTGTAACAGGCGTTAACAGGTTTCAGTTTTAACAGCATGCCATGTAAAACAGTTCCACTTATTTACAATGGAAGATGCAAAAACTAGATATGAGCTATCTGAAATATTCCTACAGTCCCATAAGATGCAGGCAGGACAGGGTTTCAATTTACATAATTCAACTTCTMCTGAAGTTCCTAAAACCCCTTTTTCCGAAATGAGACTTTAGGGTCAGATACTAAGGCTGAGGGGTCCTAGAATTATAGAATCATTTGCAAGAGACCTTAAAGATAATCCTGCTCCATTCCCCTCCCATGGGCTGCATCATCTTCTGCTAGATCAGGCTGCTCCAAGCCCCATCCAAGAATCCATGTGGCTGTTTTCCAAATTTCAGGGGAGTTTCCCACCTTTTTTGCAAGCATCTAAACATCTGTGCTGTAACAGAACTAAGTTAAGGGAACAGTTACAGAGCTTTTATACTGGAGTTAGACCATTCCTGTCTCACCTAGAGCTATTTGGAGGAATAATGTCCCTGATGTGAGTAAACATATAACAGGATTGTGCATTTACAGGATTACTTCTACAGATATTTCTTCATTACACTTAGGAAGTCATACTYAAGCCAGAAGGCTCAAGTAATTTCTAAAACAGAAGAAGAAAAAAAAAAGTCTTAGCTATTGCTATACTCCTATAAAGGTCTTATAAACCTGAGCTCAGAAGTGTGCCTTCTTACACAGCTTCCTGCCATCTGTCCTTGCTTTTCAGTAACTTCCAGCAGAAAATTGTGTGAATAAACCAGTGATGCATTTATGTCTCAGTCACAACTGGACAAGGTGCTTCACTTTAGCATCCGGAATTGAAGCAGACTCCATCTGAATGTTTTTCTTTTGTGCTCAACATGGCAAAAACCCATTTTCAGCAGCCAAAAATTCACAATTTAAATTTTTTGCATGAGGTGAAATACCTGTCTGAACAAGTTTCCTTTGTGTGTCCTGGGTGGTCACAGACAGCAAATACACAGGGTCGTATTGTAATGTAGATAATTCAGTTTCCTAAGAGTGCAAACGAATACCAACAATGAATTTACAAGTTACTCCTTGTTCTTTTATTTTAACAGATAAATTAATTTCTCCRACTAAAAAAGAAAAAAGCAAGAAACTTGTGAAATATGTGTTCCGGTATGCTTTATACAAGAGTAAGCCTTTGATATTTGCCAGCTATAAAGAGGAAAACCAGTAGAAAATGTGAGTTGCAGTAATGATGAAAATTAATTCTTTAAACAAATTCAGATGATTTTTGTGTACTAATTACTTTCAGGTATTAGTCTGATAACATTGGCCTTTTACCTGCCCTTTAAATCACATAATGTGGAAGGTGCTGGAAAAAAAAAAAAAAGAAAAGTAACTTAACAGTCCTTGCCTCAAAGAATAGACTACTGGACCTCTAGGGCACCTCAGCTGTTCTGTATGATGAAATAAATGTATAAGGCACCTCAAAGAGTGTTTTCACAAAAAAAAGTCAAGGGATGAGAATGAAGAAAAAACCCCACGCTGAATACTGAGGTTTGTCAGAAACTCCTGGCCATATGTCAGACTCAAGCTACTGATCAAGACTGCAGGCATCTGCTTCAATCACCTGGAATCAGGTAGCCAGGACCCCGCATCAGGGGCAGTCTCATACATCTCTTCTTTGAATTAAATGCATATGGCTCGCTTCTTTTAAGAGAGACAAGGGGTGTTCTACCACACACCTCTCTTCTGATCTCTCACTGGCTATGACATTCTCCATGAGCCCAAAATCTCCATTCCTGTACCCTCACAGAATGCAACTTCCYGGCTCCTCAGGTTTTACTGGATGGACTGAGGGGATCCCCAGGTGGAAGGTTCCACATTCCCTATGTCCTCCCCAAGTGCCCGTGGGGGGCTACTGGACACTACCCAGGGGGAGAGCTCCAGTGGCTGGGGCTGCACAGGTATTTTGAAATTTGAACAAGAAACTGAGACAATTCTGGGGGAGAGACCACAGCCAGAAACCACTTCATGGTTTCATGCAAAGTGAGCACCCAAGGCGAAGGGCAGCACTACAGCCATGTCCTGTGCGGCAGACAGAGATGCAGGAGGTGAGTCATTTATTTATTATTGCTTCAGGAGGATGAGAAATCTGTCTGCCTAATATTTTGGATGTGCCTCTTTGTAGCCTTCTGGTCAGAGAAGAAAGCTCAGTGATTTCATGCAATTGAAGACCATCTTTTACTGCTGGATAACAGCACCAGAACTTCTCCATCCCATCTGCACAAGTTTGTTTTCAAGAAGCTWCTTGTTTTTAATTTATGACCAGCAACTGCAGGCCCAGAGGCTGAGGGTAATATCAGAATTTCCAACTTTTTCATAGATGTCAGGGACAGAAACCAAGGCTAGAGTCCCCCCTCTTTCTTCATCCTGTTCTAGAGTCCAATCCAACAGGCAAGCCAATAACAGGAGTTTCATTAATTTCAGTCAGGAGTATTTAAGCTCCACATATTGTGAGAACATTAATTAGAGTCATCAACCAATGAAGCAAATGGGTTTCTTTTAGCGTTATACTGAAATGCTACTTGCAAAGAAAATTTCTCCATTTGACTAAAAATTTTGACTTTGATTTGACTTTCCTGGTTTTCCTTTCTGGGAAAGGAGAGACAAATGAAAATTATACTTTTAAAAAATAAGGGCGTTTTTTTTAACTTAATGAAATTTAAACCTAAAAATAATACACAACAAATTAACTTACTTGCTTTCCTATTCAATTTTTTTTTCTTTTGAAAGCTATATTATTTGTATTTTAGGTTTAGAATAAAGTAAAATRGAATTTTATTAAGTGACAAAAATCTAAAGGCACAAAGGAAAGGGTTTTTATGTAGCTTGGTTTAGAAAGGTGTGTTTCTGTCAGAAATTTAGAGGAAATTTTTAAATAAAATCCCCTTATAATCACTGCTCGTTTTGATTACCCTTGGCAGTGAGACAGATGTGTAGATATATTATTTATTTTATGTGATTTTTTAATGAACTGTGGTTTTCGTCTTTACTACATAGAAGAGTTTCTGCTTAATGTTTCACTTTTTTTTTTTTTTAATTTTCTACCTGACATGTATGAGGATCTGCAGTAGCAATGATTTCCTTGGTTTGTTTGCAGGTTTTACTGCAGACAGTGTACTACTCTCAGTGATGTATCAGAAAACTTCAGTGTGGTACATGACATACAACTACTGAGTCAAAATATGGTCCTTTAAAAGTGAGGCAGGAGAAAACAGAGAAGGGAGGAGAGAAGAAAAGAAGAAGGGAAAAAAGAGAGAAAGAAAAGAAAG
>JACDOX010000134.1:432069-459394 GCA_014549065.1 Cardinalis cardinalis
TGCACAGCCAAAGAATTACACAAAGTTTAATCTTGGAAAGTACAAACAGTTGTGGCAGTACTATCATAGAGAGCTTTAAGATGTATTTACACTAGATGTATTTACACTACATCTAGTTCAACTTGCCTCCCTTTTGGAGAAGACTGCAGTTAATTCTTCATGCCAAATTCATGGGTTTGTTCTTACCCTTCTTTCTGGTTTTGGATATTAAAATGTATTCACAGAAGCTAAGCTCAGAAAAGAGAAGAATATCTTACAATGTTGTGCTGATGTCTTTTATTTTGTACAAAAGAAGAAGGGTGGGATAAATATAGGAAAAAAAATCATTGGCCTCTTCTTTCATTGTTCTCTTTCCTTTCTATTCTTTTTCTTTATCAGCCCAAACCATTGACAGCACTTTGCTTCCAGGGGCCAGAAGAGTTAAATTCCCTCCACTTCGCCCGGTCTCTCTTGAAGCTGGAGTTACACTCRTCAAGGATCTAGCATGGGGAGGGATGGATTTCTTCAGACAGCCTGAGGGTTCCAACAGCAGCCTTCGCTTTCAATCAATGTCGAGAGGCACGAGTGGAAATTCATTCAGCGAGCAGTCGGAGGTCTTCGCCTGTCCATGCAGCCGCCTGGCACACAATCCCAAGCACAAACTGGTGGCGTCTCAGCTGGAGACCTGACATTTTGCCGAACCACTGTTTGCTTGAGAACTGATAATTAAACACTCTTTCTCCTTTAAAGAAAAATAATAAATAAAAAAGGTAGATTAAAAAAAAAATATTAAGTCAACTCGGGTGGTAACCTTGAAGGCTTCCTTTTGTCGAGGTCTCAATATATGCCAAAATACATTTTGTTCAGGGCTGGTCCTGGMGATACAATTGCCTTTTCTGTTACCTGACTGTATTATTCTGACTGTTTTCATTTGACTTGCCTCTAGGATGCTGTGCTGCTCTGGCAGGGAGATCTGTGCACTGGCAGAGTTCATGAACTCACACTTGCAAGCTGATCTTTGCCCTGTGTATTTCTAAATATTTTGGTGTGTATGTAACATGACAGAATGTGAATTTGCACTGAAAAGCCAGATAGAGGAAGGAATATCTCACATCCCCTCCTTCCACCACATCTCCCCCCTCCTTCAATCCTGCCAAGTTTTATTATGCTCAGAAGGCAACCAGGTGAGTCATAATATTTAACCAATACTGGGGGAAGGGAGAGGTTTTAATTAATTTCATAACACATTAACAAAGGCCAGCTCATGACAGAGTGAATGTCTATATAGTCTTGCAGACAGATGGGTGCTTACCCTCTCTGTCCTCTGATTTTCCTGGATGAGGTRGAGATGTATTAACAGTTTTTTACCAGTTCTGCAGTGCTGCTTAAAGTCCAATGCCAGTGCAAGACAAGCCAAGCAATCCACAGTTTGAAGCTAGCTTGGTCAACTCACACTGAAACACGCTTCTTTGGGTTGTTTGGGTTTTTTTCGTTTTTGTTTGTTTGTTTGTTTGGTTGGTTGGTTTGTTTTGTTTTGTTTTGTTTTCTCAATTCTAGCCACAGCTAAAAAACCTGAAAATTGTAAGCATATCTGGAGGTGTCTCTTAAAATCTCAGAAAAACAGCTCTGGCATTCTGTATGATCAGATGTCACCTGTTTCAAATCAGCTATGATCAGAGGCAGCCTGAAGCCTGGTTCTGATGGAGGAAAGTAATCAAGCCTAGACAATAAAAGGGCAGAGACAGCTGACATATTCCATAGTTTCACATCAGAAATTAAATGTGGTGAGAGAAGAAGACTGGAGAAGGGATTCTGCCCTTTGAAAACACTTCTTATTTGGGCAGTCTTTGACATCACTACCTGAAGGTAGTCTTGGTCTACTGATTCCAGGCTTGTTTCTAGATGTTTTTTTCTCTCTTTTCTCTCTCTCTTTTCTCTCTCTCTTTTCTCTCTTCTTTTTTCCTCTCTTTCTCTCTCTTTCTTCTCTCTCCTTTTTTTTTGCTTATTGTTTTTTCCACATTCTTTTTCTTTTATTTTGAAACTTGTGTGAAAAGAAAGTTAAAAAATATCTGTTTCCAAGAAGGTCACCTCATAAACAACAGACCTTATACCTGCATTCCAAGTTTCTTAGAGGTGCCAGCTGAGAGCTAGCTCAGTTTTCATTTCTTATGTTAGGAAATTTCTACTCAGTGGATGTGCAGCTGAATCTGAGTCTGTAAGAAGGAACGACATTGATTTTGTACCAGGATGTAAACAGGAGCTAGAAAGGCTCAGAATTCCTTGTGACTAGGCAGAGAAGGTGGCCTAAAAGTTTTAACAATGATTATTAAGCTATATGCTCTGCTTCTTCCCTTTTATTTAAGAATATATTTGTAGGCAAAGTGAGCATTGAGCCATTACTCTCCATATCTCACCTAATTTTCCTCTGCACTTCAATGTCTTTTGTTGCATGAGCAAGCCCAAGGCCAAGGTAAGAATTTCTGGAGCTCTGCACTTCCTCAATTAAACTCAGAGTACAAAAAGCTCCAAGGTCAAGCAATGGAGTCCAAATTCATGCTTAGAGTCATATCAAGCTAAATAACTAATTAAAAAAAACTTTTAAGAGTGGACTAAAAAAMCAATAAAAATTAAATTCTGCTTAAGTACTGCTCTCTGAATGTCTTTATCCTGGACTAGCAAAGAGAGCAGAGGCTCTCCCAGCCTTTGACTCCAGGTAGCTGCAAAACCTTTACTGCTCCTCTCTGGGTCATCCAGAGACAGCAGTCCCACTGAGGGGGCAGAGGTAACAGTATTCATCTGCACTGCCAGTTTGGGGATGAACCAGTCGGGYGGTGGACTCCACTTTTCCAGACAGGAATTTTCTCCTTTTCTCTGCTCCTCCACTTGTCAGATCAAGCAAGAAGCATTARAGAGACAGCGCTTTAGGGAAATGTAAGCTAGGGTAGTGGCTGCTGGGTCAGGAAAGCTTCCACACACAGCATTTTTTAGGGCAGTGCTCTAAGATGCTCTGAAGACAGCAGCCAAATCTGTGTGCCCATAGCTCTCCAAGTCTGTAATCTTACCCTTAACCCATTAATTGGGAAATCCAAATGTCCAAAGAAATAAAATTAGAGGCACAAACTAATGAATAGTATTTACAAAAGATRCATTCAGAAGTGACCATCTCTAGTTTTTTATTGTTTTCTTAAAGAATTTTAATTGGATATCTTCAGTGTGTCACAAAGCACTGAGGGCAACAGAGCCCTCCTCCACTCAACCACCCTGCTGCAGAGCCAGATCTCTCTGTCCTTGGTGCACATCAACCAGCTTCTCTGCCTGGTTTTCTCACACATCACATCCCTCTGTGATGCTGCACACAGAACAAATAGYAGTGCACTAAGCCAAACACTCCTTGTCAAGTGAGTGCCATTACAGTGTAAGGATTGATTTGCTGGTGGAGTCTTGCGTATAAGCAGAGATGGAAGCTACAGCCAGGGTTAACAACTTTCCACATGGAAAATTTATTTACAGCACAATAACAAAAGGACGATTCCTATTGYTACCTGTTAGATCCCAGGTATTGCAGATTTGGGTTGGCCTCAAAACTTCCTGGGATGAGATGAAGAGAGGGTTATATTTATACAGACCCAGCACCTCTTCCAGGCAAGTGCTTCCAGCAGGTAGCTGTCTCTTTGGATATTAATGTTCACATATCCTCATTTTTGTTGTCAGCTGCAGCCTCTAGCAACCCGCCTCTGGTAATAACCTTGTCAGTTCTCCCTGGACAAGCTGGGAAAGTTGTTTTCTCAATAAGAGCTGCAGTGACATCACCCAACTTTGTGGGAAATGCTGCTGGTGATGCACAAGTGGCATCGACTTCTCCCCTGCCAATTATGTCTGGCACTAGAGACAGAATATTGAGCTTTGAAAGAACACCATGTTCTAGATAAGACACTGAATCATTACTTGTTTTAGTAACAGGTCTTCTCTTTCTGGAAAAAGTAGAATGGAGTCAGGTGTTCAACTTGACTCAACGCTTCAAATGCCATTTGGATGAAAAGGTCTTGAGATCTTTGCCACACACTCCATTTCTCTCAGCATGGAGGCTGCCTTTGGTCTCCCTTTCCAGAAGGGAAGGGAAGTTAACAAGAGTATTTGACCAAGTTTGCATCAGGTGTTATGTAATCAATGGGCTCATATTTGGTATTGACTAGACATTTTTAAGGCAGTGGATTGGATGAAAAACCCATAATTTGCACCCTTAATATCTATGATTCTAGAAGACCTTTACAGATAAGTGAAAGGTCAATTAACTCAACAATGGGATAACCCCTAAAATTTAGAATTTTACCTTTATTTTTGTTGTTCTTTGAATGAAAAATTGGATCTTGAATTWTTATTTTTTCTTTTTTTGGAAAGAGATGCATGATCTTTAAATACCACAGTCCTCCACAGACTTTGGGAAATATTTCCGGAAGGATAAATCTAGTTTTAAACCAAAATCACTGAATTAAAATATTGATTGATGATGTAGGAGATTCTCCTTATTAGGAAATTACAGCATTTATAAACTGTTTATTTTTCACTTGGATTTTTTAGAGAGGAATACTTGGTATCAATGCCTACATGGTAAAAAAAAGTAGCATTCATGTGACTCTGACTCCTGAGGCTGTAAAACATCTTGGAATTTTTTGTAGATTGTAGGTGAGGCTGATCTGGAGCAACAGGCACATTTTGCCCTTGGTGGTCAAAAGGAAAATTACAGTGTTTTATGTAAAATCACAGTGTTAATTTTCTTGTCATGGCTACACTTAATCCTTTCAGAATTCTGTATATATTATATAGAAATGTCACCCATAACTTTCACCTGTCTGTAATGCTYTTCCCCCACCTGCACACAGTCACACCACGTAGCCATGCCCTGGGCCCTGTGGGTCAAAATTTGTCATCATCAATTTATAGAAGGATTTAAATCAGAGCTATGTTAAACAGCTGTGGTCCAGTTCTGAAAAATATTCAGAAAGGAGTAAACATATCTATTCAACAAAGTGTTTAAAGCTGCCTTACATTTTTAAGGTGCTCAAAACTCTTGAAGCTGAAGGCATTCAAGAGGGTTTTTTTTAAGAAAGCTTTTTTTTAAGGCTTAAGCACGTCATTTAGTAGGCAGTGAAKAATTGCCATCATAGTGTAAGGTTTTGTGGAAAAATTAAACAATTGACAAGCATTACTTTGTGAACAAATTGTAGGTTATTCATGGGGATTAAAGGCCATTTCAGAGGTGATTATTTTTCCCTGTGTTTATTTATTTTGGTCATTCTTCTGAAAGCTCAAACAAACTAGAGGTCATTGAGCCTTCCAAGCCTAGGGAGAAATATTTGTAGGGAATCCCTTTAAAAATATTAAGAGCAAAATTGGATGGAAATTATTTAATGCAGTGGAAAAATAATAATTTTTAAGAGGAAATAATGTTCAWTGTTGAAAATTGTACCAATGTTCATTATTCTGTTGGGTTTCAGAATAGGCAGCCCCTTCACACATATTTGCCTTTAAGAATGATATAGCCATGYTGTTTGTTCTTTAATTAGTTTTCTRAACACATAAAAAACTAAACTGAATAAATCAAAATGACCTTTAAATTCCCAGAATTACAGCCTATTTAAATGGCCTTAATAAGGTAATAATAACCCAAGCTAATGGTAGTTCTGCTTCTCTACCCTATGTCTTGCCATGTGATAAGCGACATTACTAATTTTAGTGTGATTACAAATTATTCCCATAGTTCAGGTTTAATACAGTATTGATGTTGTTACTAATATAGATTTGTCAGTAAAGATACAAAGAAAAGTCAGTCCCACTTAATGTTGGCTGACAAAACAACTAAAAGAAAAAGAAAACACAAAGGAAAAAACAGAGAAAAAACKGCTGCTACCTTACAGATTAATACACAGGGGGAGAAAGAAGTGAAAAATAATGATACAATTTCATTAAAGGTGTACTTAACCTGAAATAGGGAATATAAAGGGGAAGAAATGTTACATGTAGCAAGTATCTGCTATTACTGGGTTTCTAGAAGGAGAGCAAGTATTTACTGCTCCTGCTATGCCCTGGTGGTTGATGTCATACATCAACCATTTTGCTGGTGTGAATCCRGTAAAATTTAGTGGTTTTTCCTAGATTTATATCATGTACCTTAAGGCAGAATTTGATGCAGAGGTATCTGACATTATATGGTTACTTATTCTACTATATATGTGGAAAATCATMCCAGTTCTGCATAGTTTTGTGCTGTCCTGGGCTTGCCTTGCCCTTGGTTCAAAAAGTTCTGTTGTGTGCTTCACCTACAGCATTCTATCTCTGAGCTAAAACGTAGCAGGTACCATAATCTCTGGAAAATTATGTTGTTGCTTGCTAGATCCCAGTTGAGTGCTGTAGCTGGATGTAAAAGCTCATCTTTCTTGTTCCATTCTAATTTGAAGACAAACAAGTTAATGCAAAGCACAGATGGTCTGAAATAACCTGTTTGACCATGCTCTACACCAGGAGATAAATTAACGTGTATCCATTTACCAGTTCAAAAAAAGCAGTCATTGTACTGAATTTCATCTCTTAGTTTCCCAAATTTCTTTCCATTCAGTTTACATTTCATTAATCAGGGAGCAAAAGCTCCTCTGGATAACTTAACTTCTTGCTATTTTTTTTTTTTTACTTGTGGAGTGAAAAGGAGCAATAAAAGACATTGCCTAAGCAAGAGGTTTGGGTTATCCTCCAAAGTTCAGTGCAACTGATATCCCTTACATTATTAGAAAGTATTAAAAGTCATATGTATGAAGGCTCAAGCACGTGAATATGAAGGAGTAACAAATGTTCCTGTGCCAGCTCAGCTGGGACAACTCAYGTGTATTTACCCTGTAGCAAATATGAGGTAATATGCACTAAGCTTTTAAAAGAAAGACTTTACCCTACTTACCTTGTATTCATCCAGGACTAAGAGTGTCTACATGGATTTCTTATCACAGTTTAGCTCACGTTTTTAACTAATTACATAAATAAATTATTTGTGCACCTGGCACACTAGGCCAGATGTTGTTCATATGCATAATAAAGAATCCTATCTTGCCTGCAGAACTTGCTTTTTAATCAAACAAGGCAAAGGGTGGTTGTTATTCCCTATTTTGCAACAGGGTGAACAGAAATGTCATGTGACTGGGAAGCTGACTTGTCCTAGGTAGCTCTACTAATCTGAGGAAAAGCACAGGACTGAATTCAGATATCTAATGAGATAGCCGTGAAATCATTTTTCTGATCAGTAGGCAGGCATTCCCAGCAGAGTAACTCCCTGTTTTCTTCTCATAAATATATGAGAAAATATGAGAAAAATATCTGAATACTTGAGAGATGTATTCCCTATTATTATATAGGGATAAGGAATTATAGGGATAAAGCATTCAATGGGGTTTATGGACCCTCTCTTGCAGACTGTGGCACCTGTGCCAAATGGGAAGGAAACTCACTGCTAGCACAACCCTCTTTGCAAGTGTGTTCAGCACCTGTAGCTTAAGAGCAACACTCTGAAGTCAGTTTGGTTACATTCAGGCTTCTGCTTACCCAAAATTCAGAAGGAATCAAGGAAAATATCACAAAAGGATTGTGGATATATTGTACATATTAAAAGTGTCTCCTTAAACATCCTCTACCAAAATCATCAGCAAAAGCTTTCCAGTGAGGAGAATCCAAGAAGCTCAATTTGCAGCCATATGTGCTCACTACTCCACAAGATCCACAGTTTATATAACAACCTGGTCTTGGACGGGGTACTTATTTGCTCTAGTACAGATAATTAAACAAGCAGAAAAGTCATGAGAATTATGAGGAATGCCCATTAGTCAAGCATGTGGTTTTTGACCTAATAATTTTACTTAATTCTGTTTAAATCTCATTTTATTTTGCAATAAATAAATATATAAACATAGTCTTACAGCAGAGATTAACTGCAAGGCGACATCTGGAGATACCAGAGCAATTAGGTTTGCACTTGAGGAAAATTCTTCAAACTGATGTTTCTCAACCCTGAAATTAAAAGTAATAGTAAGAAATACTGAAAGGCATCTATTTTTATCCTCCTTTCATCCCAATGAAACTCATTTCCTTTATCCCAGAGATGACAAGTACCTAGTAAATATACATGTCCATAMTTCCCATAGAGATCATGCCGCATCCCATCCTAAACTTGCCACTCCTTTAAAGATGATGAGCAAAAATGCATTCAAATTCCCCATACAAATATGCTAAAGACCAGGTTATGAATAGTGCTTCTCTTTTGAATGCTTGTTGTATTCAAAGAGCGCTGTAACAAATCTTTAGAAGGGTTGTTTTTCCAGGGGGTTGATTTTCTGGGGTCTTTTTCCCACTTAAATGAATGGGTWTTTTTGCATATGGGAACCTGTGCTGACAAATCTTAACCAGTAGAATAAAGAAAAAGAGAAGGGAATTAAATGGAGGGAGACAACATGGCCTAGTAAATAAAGTAACAGACTTGGGGGAATCAGGAGACCTAGGTACTATTCCCAGCTCTTCCCTGCAGTGTGACTTTAGGCAAGTCTCTGAGCGAGATTTCACTCACCACTCTGTTGTCTATTTCTACTGTAAAGTCTTCAGAGCAAGCATCATCCATTGCTGCATGTTTCTGCAACACCAGCTACAAAGGAACTCTGTTCTGCATTGGAACATCTTACAAACAGTAATTGAAGTAAGTCACCATGGTCCACTTGTCAGTGAAAATGTTAATTTACCTTTTTGCAGAAAATTCTTGATAGTAAGCAGTGTCCAGATCATAGGGAAAACAAACAAACAAACAAACCCAAAACTGTCCCAGGAATAGACACAGGAATTWAGTGACATCAGCAATTCCAGCGCAAAGTCCTACTGCAAAAAAAAATCTGGGTTCTCAAAAAATATCAATATAGGGTTTAATAAGAGTACAAGAATGTGGTTTTTCATCTAGAGATAAAGTACATGAGTTCCAAGGAAAAAAATTAAATTGAGAGGCCTAGTGTTCTAAAAGCACAGTATGCTTGATAGAGAGAAATGATTTTCTTCTTGGGAAAAGAGTTGGAGGGAATAAAGGGACAGTCCTTTCTGTTGTCATCTCTCTATGTACTGGGCATGCTTTGCCTCAGATAATGTAGCAGAAGCTGTGTTCACCCTAGTACTTCATCCTTCCCCAGAGGAAATTAATATAGCCAGAGTGTGTGAAATTGTGTATTTTGTCCTCACAGAAAAGTATTAAAATAAAAAAAAGATGGAGCCTGGCAAGAGAGGGTTATCTACATAACTCTRACATCCACTACAAGGACAGGAGGCTAAATTCTTCTGGCACAGAGCGTTAAGTTGAAATGTGGGTGCTTTCCTGCACAGGACACTCTTGTGAAAGCCCTGTTCTTTGCTGAACTTTTGGAAAAGTGTGCAGGGCTTGAACTTCAGTCTGCAGCACAAACACAAAGTGTGCAGGGCTTGAACTTCAGTCTGCAGCACGAACACAAAGTTAAGTAATCCTGAAATATAGTTCCATTGTTTTTTCTTTAATGCAATAATTTCTGACATCTACTTGTGTAGGCACTCTTAGTTTTAACTTAAAGACCACATTGTAATTTAAGCACAAATCTGAGCTTATTTTTTACTCAGAGTTCAATCACCATTTATATAGTCATTTTTTGCACCTCAGTGAGAGTAGGGAACAGTTCAAATTTTGGAACTTGTGTGGAACAAATCCCAGGTTCTCTCAAGCCCTAAAATGAGAGCCATTCACCATGAGCTCTGATCAAAGGAGGCACACACAGAACACAACACAACAAGAGCTTAGTCCTACATCAAGCATGACCATATTAGCCCTTCCTAGCAGCAATGTGGCTTTATCAACCCCAGTCTGCAGATTGTGACAGCCAGCATGTATTAGATAACAAAAGGTCCCTGCAACTCAATATGTATAACTTAACATTAATGCTGCAGGTGCATATAACCCAGTGGACTCAGGTAGTTATATTAAATTTCCAATAGCTTTGAGCTCAGTCCTGTCTAATCATCCAACACTGGCTCCCTTCCCAGAGGGACTTTGCAGCCCTTGCTGCAACTGATGAACACCTGTGGTGGGTGGACCACAGCCAGCAACTAAGCACCCACCCAGATTCTCACTCACATCTGTCCCCAGCAGGATGGGGGAGAAAATAGGAGTAGCAAAACCAATAAAACTCGTTYAAGGTTCTAGAGAATGCAAGAGGGGAAAACCCAAGTGATCCAAAGGCAATTGCTGTATCCCACAACAAGAATGATGCCCTGTTTGTCTCCAAGCAGCAGCTGGCTTAGAAGACAACCCACACACTCTGTCCAGTTTTTATTGCTGAGCATGAGGTGCTATGTGGTAAGGAATCACAAACTGTGGTTAGTTTGGCTCAGCTGTCCCAGCTGTGTCCCTCCCAACCTCTGGCCCACTCCCAGGCTGGTCACTGCACGGGGGCAGAGTAAGAAACAGAAGTTTTGACACAAAAGACACTTCTCAGCAGCAGCTAAAACAGTGGTGTGTTGCCAGCATTGCTTTAGTCAGAAATCCCAAACACAGAAATATACAGAGTACGAAGAAAGCTATTTCATACCAGACAGATCCAGTACAACAACCGACATTAATTTCAGTTTGATATATTTGCCCTCATCACCCATTCTCAACCTGACCCTTGTATTTTAAAGAAGGCCAAATACAATCCTGGGATAAATTCWCAGTGAGTTTATTATAATTGTTGAATTTCTTTGATATTCTTTTAAGAAAAGTGTCATTCAGGACACTATGTAAACTAGTGACTTTCAATGTAGGATTTATTAGTGTATTTCAGAGGAGCCAGCTAAGTATGAGCTATACAAAAATCTGTCCATGGATCAAAAAMTTTTAGGAGTCTGCAAGCAGGGAGTAGAGAGGGATAGAAAAATTGACTTTAGGAAAATTTCAAGATAATATTGATGATGAAATTTATTTTAGATTAGTGTAACACTTTAATTTTAATGTCAGAGACAAAACAATCAAGTATATTAACAATGCAGGTACACAAAAAGTTTTTACATTATCAGTGAAGTTTCTTGTCAGCTTCATTTAAAATKATTTCTTTCTATCCTTTGACATATTTATTTGTCTTTGCAATTTTTTTAATTTACTTGTTTTAAAGTTTTCTACGTTCAATAGCAGCTGGAATCCTAAAACAAAATTAAAACCATGTAGGTGCCAATATATATATTCAATAGATATGAGACTAAATTAAACTAATTGACATTTTATTAATACTCTGCTGTTTGTTCCCGCAGAGTTAAAATTGTACTCTAGATCCCATTACATGAAGATATACTTTGGACCATCTGGTGGCCAAACATTTCTGATTATAAATAAGTCAATTTTTGTTAATTATTTATTTGGGRCCTTTTTTTTATTGCACGAAAATCTGGAAAGGGAGAAGAAATAGCTGAATGTGCTGGGGTTTATAATACATCATTCATAAACAAAACTATTTTTTGCAGGAAAATCTGGTTGAGGTAGGAGAGGGCACTGAATATTTATTTGCATTAGAAAACTCTTTCTGAAATGATTCTTGTTTGCAGCCCTTTTGGCTCCATTTTTTATGAACACACAGGCGGTGAGAGAAGACACAGAAGCAGTAAACACTTAGCTGTAATGGTAAACTCTAAGAAAGAGAGAAACTATTTGTTTATCACAGAGAATAAAAGGGGACAGACATTTTATGACGGAAAAAAAATAAAGAAAAAAGGTAAATTCCTTTGATAATGATACTGAAATTTTGGGAGTATTAGTAAAGGAAAGTTGAAGGCTTTTCATCACTGGAGGTTTTAAAGAACTTATGAACTACTATCAGAAATTATTTTGATAGAATCGATCTTTTATTGAGGAAGTATATTTGAATTTTWAACAATGGACTACTCAGATTCTTAATACAAATGCCAGCTGTGTTTTCGGTATTCACAACTATGTATCTCCATATATTTTTGATAGCTGGCATAATTTTGAGCTTTTAACCTCTGCTCAAAGTCCTTAACACTGTGAAACATAAAAAGATCATGAGAATTGGTTAGTCATTGTTTTCAAAAGATACTTTAAATAAATACCAAATTTCATTTGTTTCATTAAAACCCCTGAATTTCTTGCTTTTTCTCATATCTTGTGCTGCAAACAAATATCCACATWGAAGGAATACCAAAAGGCTACAACATCCAAGCAGCCTTAATAAATTGAATAGTTATTTATCATCCATATCTGAAGCAAAGGCAGTACTTATTTCTGAACCTTGGRCAAAACTTAGATCAACCATAACCATCCAAAAATGGAGTTCTTTGGTGGAGGGCTTTGGGAGCTAGGAAAATTCCCATCTGACTGCAAAGGAAAAAATGTATTGCAGTTTAAAAAATGTCTAACCATTGAAACCAAGTCATTGAAGGCACTTTTGAAGGAAAATCAGAAGTTACAATTATAAAACTGAAGAGGAAATTTGTAGGCAGAGGCTGAGAGCTTAGCAGGAATGCTCTAAGAGTGATAAAGTTTGAAAGATAATATTCCTTATTGAGTAGGAATGACAAGYAAATGAAAACAAAATTTCTGTAAGATTTTTTTTTTATTCACTGCTTGCAAAACAGACAATTATTTGTTATCTCTGACAATCCTTAACCACACAGGGAGGAGGAAAGGAATATCTATCTAGTTGCTCTCAGTTCTTTGCCTATTATCTTTTGCTGGCCTGATTCCATCTCAGTTTTGAGCTCCCTAGTTAGGGGTAATTTCATAATATTTTTTGTCTAAATATTTTTAATCCTAACAGAGCTCACTATCAAGCAATTACCATTCTTCCTAATTAAAATATTTTCTTCCACTTATTTCTCATGTTGCTTATAATTATGAAGGTGGCTTCTTTTGCTTCAGAGGGAGTAGCATGTGAAAAGTTAGAGTTGGAGTGATCAGTGTACTGTCTAGATGTACACACATATGATCCTGACATATATCTGAGGTCCTCAACCAATATKGACATATACCTCAATGTATTAACATTAATAAAACATGCAGAAATATAGAAGTGAACCCAAGTTTAGATATTCATTTCTCATTATTATGTGGGTTGTCTCAAAAAAACAAGATACCATAATCAGTACAAAAGGGAAAGAGAATAAATCTGCCTCATTTTATTGTTGCTTGTTTGCTTTTTTTTTATTTAGTTGGTTGGTTGGTTGGTTGGTTTGGTTTGGTTTGGTTTGGTTTGGTTTGGTTTGTTGGTTTTGGGTTTTTTTCCCACTTGAATAGGCCTTTAAATGAGTTTTGGGGAAAGCCCTGTTTTAGATGAGGGACACAAAGAACTTTACATCACTTCAGTAGCCCTCCTGCCTCAAATGTCTTGTAATAGTCAAAGCAACTATACCTGACAACCATTTAAATCACACTGTGTTATAAAACTTTTCATGGTTTATGATGTAAACAGTCTTTGTAGTCATGCAACACAATTTTCTGTGGAACACAAAATTGGTTCATGAGGCTTTGAGTTAATTCTTCATGGAATTATAATGGATGTTAAACAAAGAAGAAGGAAAAGGATAAAGTGGAGGAGGGGGAGAAGGAGGTGGAGGAAAAAAAAGGTGAAGAAAAAGTGCAGAGTTTACGAGTGCCAATATAATTTTTGTTTTGATGATTTTATTTTGGCAGATTTTTTTTGTTCTTTAGTSTTGTTGTAGGGTTTGGATTTTTTTGGAGGAGGTGGGGGAGTGGATATTTTTTTCTGTTCAGGTGCTATCCACTGGATATTGCCAGWCCTGTGTTTGTTAGATCAAAGAATCATCTCTTTCCATTTTTTCTGTGAACACTTACAGTCCAAGTTTTAGTCTTTTTTCCCAGAACAGTGTAAAGTAGTTCATTACTTACTATGAAGTTGAAAAATAAATAAAAATTTTGGTGGGAACTGGAACAAAAATGTGGYTGCAAACATGGAGCAGTTTATGTTCAGTATGAATAGGTAGTGTGAGAACTGGGAAACTCAATAGAAAGAAATATTTGCAATCCCTAGGAAGGTGAAAAGGACATGACTAATATGTACATTTTCCCTGGGAAGAAGTAAAAAACAGGGAAGGAAAGCATAGGAAAGGAGATTTGAAGTCATCAGAGTGGGACATGCTGGGTGTATTCCCATGCTTGAGGAGSAAACCAGAAGAGAATAAGAACGGATAATAAATGGGGACACGAAGACCCTGATGCAAGGAAGCAAGAGGTCCATACATTGCTTTTAATGTAATGTAAGAGCGAGAGGCTCTGGGGCAGTGCAACAGGAGCTTGGYAGGAGCTGTGCCAGATGCAATGAGTCTGAAGGCAGAAGCATCCCAGTGGGCAAGACTGAGTGCTGAGAACCATGGAGAAGAAAGAAATCTTAACTATARGAAAGCCTGTGGAAATTCTCTTTGGTTTGCACCATTGCATGTTCCTGAAGTTTAGAGCACTGTGACATCCCAGCTAACCCATTTCAAAATATGTGTATCTGTAAATAAGCTGCTAGGTCTTCGCTTTGGGGGCACTGGTTTACATAGCAAAATTTACTACAGAACTAGAGGTGGCAAATAGTGCAGATTTCCCACAAACAGCTCTGGAAGAAGTGACTTGCACTTTATCCACCAATCTAGAAGCTTCTTTGGATAACACTTTCATCTATTTCCTCTCAGAGTTTTTCAAATTCTGAGCTGGATCTACCAGCCTTGCCAATATCACAGTGAGATATTGTTAAGGTTTTAGGGGAATTATTCTTCTCCTACAAACCGCAGGGCTGGTTCTGCTTCCTCCCTACAGAGCTAAGAAACTAATTTGCATGATGTTGAAAAAGAGAAATCTTTTCTGATGTTTTTTTCTTTGAATGTTTTATGTGTAGAGCAGCGTTCATTCCCTCCATGATGGTGATTATTCTGGAAACATGAGTGAATAACTGTGCCTAAGTATTTACATTTCAATATTTTATTAAATGATCACTCGTATTATCCACTCAGTACAACAGGAGCCAACTATGTGGCTCCTTCAAGACTAGAAGAGGCAAAACCATAGGAGGCTGCATCTCTTTCTTTAGTACAAAGTCTAACCAGGAAAATGCATAACCAGCCATGAGCCTCTTATGCTGTACCAGCCTTGGAGGGAAAACAAAGCTAACCTTTCTGCATTAGCACAGTTGAAGGATAAAGCTGCTGGCTTTTGGATCTGGCACAATTTTGAACCACACTGTTGTTAATCCAGATCAAGGAGAAATAGCAGAGAGGAGTCTGGAACCATTTTTGTTTCTCTGTTTTAATTTTTTACTGCTCTGTTGACAGATTTGTGTGCTGCTGTTGTATTTTGGTGTGGTCATGTCTACAGACAATCAAGAGGGATCATGTGTCTCAGTTTTCCAAACCCTGTATGAGGCCMAACACACTCCAGTTACCTGCCTTCAGGCACCTAATAGTTCAGCTCATGGATTTCCCAACATTTGTGGTAAATACAATGCCAAAAATATTATGAGATTAGTGTTTGRCTGTAGTATACACTTTAGAATCCCTAATTCTCATCTCTCCTAATCTCATTGAGGTCAACAAGAAGAACTGTGCCAGTTCCTAGCAGGGCTGGACTGCTTTGGTGAGTTATTTTATGCTTTCAAAGAGCTGTGTGCATTGTGAATGTCATTACATAGACTGTATGCTTGATCATACAAAGTAGGAAATAGTGACCAGAACTAAAGRGAAAAGCTGGCCCTATAACTTCAAAGGAAAGAAGAAAAGGAAAATAAAGTTAYCTTCAGAGCCGCTTTTGTACCTGCACACACTAAGGTTAATCAAATCTTATGCTTCAGAGTATATGGCTGATTAGCTTGTGTCTGGAAGCACTTCCCCTTATTTGCCATTCTACTCTTAGCTGCAGAAAGAACAAAGTTCATGTTAGTTCTAGGATATTTTTTGGTCATTTTTTTTTTCCCTCATTCACTTGCTACAGAAACTTTAAAATCTACTGGCTGTACTGAGAAGTGCCCTATACAGAACAKCTCTATTCTGACAGAGAGGTTGGAAAACCTACAAAACAAAATTATTATTGGGCAAAACAAAATTTTTTTGCCTTTATTACTGTGAAGTGCCTGCCGCCTTATGAAGCTTTATAACTGAGAATGAATTATAATTCTATGAATCCTAGAGGTAGAGAAGTCTGTTCTCTCCTGCAACCTATGAATTTTTGAATTCATTTCTTGAATTATGATTTAAATCATAGAGAGACTAAATGKAGGCTAGTGTTGCATGTTCTGATTTGTTTTGGTTTTGTTTTAAACTTTCATAATTAAGTAGGAAAGCCCAGGAAAAAAAAATCTCAGGGCTTTCCTTCCTTCTCTCTCTCTCACTTTGTCATTTCCATGYGAGATCCTCTTCATCCTGTCAATCTTTAAAGTCCTGTGCCAACCTACCTATTAATTTTGGTGCTCAGTTATTTTATATTTTCTTTTCTTCTCTTTTCTTTTTTTTTAGGTTATTTTCACTTGCAGATTTGAAGAGGCACTAACTCTGTCCATTCAGTACTGCCCTATCAACTTCATTACGGTTCTGGCAATTTACTCYTGGTGAAGAGTTGGCCATGGGGCCTGTAAGGATTTATGATGTCAAGGTCATGCAATTACAGGCATTTATAATTTCATGAAGAGTTTAAGGTGCAGGTAATTTGCAATGTAATTATTAGGGATTTAAGCACCTGTGTGCATGCCTGGCCTCATTGACTGTCATGGGGCTGAAGCATGTACCTGAGCTATCCATAACATCACAAAGCACCATTGGCAGGCCATGATCTGTTGAGAGCACTTCTTCCACTCTCCTTCTCATGCTGTGTCCTGGGCCCAGCCTATTTCAGGTGATGCGGGTTTCAAATGATTTTACAAAGTGGATTTTTCACTAAAAAAAGTGATATCAAACAGAACACTGGSTTGTTACATAACCTTAAAAATAAAGTGGGCAAAACTCTCATTGAGAGTATGTGGAAAGTGGGGTTCATGTGTCACAGAGCACATTGTGCTGKGTGTATTTTATGGCTGTAAATATCAGCAATCTTGAGATGTATTATGGATTAATTATCCTGCCTTGATAGTCTTGGGAAAGCAAATATATTTTGGCTTCTGAGGACCACTGTGAGAAATACAAGGGGGAGCTTTAGGCAAGATTTTTTTTTCTGCCTCAGATAAAGTTCCTTATTAAGCATCTTGAGGAAAGAAAGTTTATGTAATGCCTGACTTTTGTCACTTGCTTTCTATCTGCTTAATAAAAGCAACAACTGAAGTTTTCCTTGAAAAGGCCATAGCCGAATTGTCAGAGAATTGTGGTCAARGAATTTTTGGATAAGTACCCTACACTATTGTCCTCAAAGCACCTAAATTGCCTGTAGGCWAAAGTGACTTCCTATAACTATAGAGGGCTGGCATGTGATGGATGCATTATCATCACACACAACTAAAATAATATTAATTAACTACATATTTATTTTAYATAAAACAGCCAGTAAAAAACCAAAACCAAAACCAAACCAAAACCAAAGCCAAAACCATACAACAAACCTTCCCTGCCAAGAAAAAAAAAAAAAATCTTGAAATTATGCAGAAAAGTGAATGAAAAGTAATTGCTCAGAGTATATCTGACCTTCTTGGACTGACCTTACTACTTTGACAGAAAACACATAAGCATAATAGGGTTTTTTCTAGTCATAAATTGCCACGATTTCATAGATTTAGTCTTATACCTTGTGGAAGAGAAAACAATTATTTCTTCGAACATGTCTAAAGAAGCAGAAAACATTTTTAGTTCTTTTCTTTTGTAAAAAATGTCTCTTGTCATTCTTTCTATTGTAAACTATAACTTTATTTAGAATAGTTCTTAATTAAGTTACATTTCTAGTGTTCAATATGTTTACATCTTTATTGAAGGAAAGAGAGCAGCAGTTCACTTTCAACTTATATGTCTGCTTTTAACACTTTCCAAACCACCAGAAAGGAGATGAAATTTGGTGAAGCATAAGCATTTATTTTTATATTATACCAGATTTTCAGAATRTCTTTATGTATTTGTTTATAATGTTTATTAGCACTCTAATGCTATTTAATCTCTTTGAAAAAAATGTGTCGTCAGGCTTGTAATGAATGATAGATTGGGAAATAGGGAATTGATAATGTTTTGCCATTTCAATGTGGTCTGAAATTCTAGTTTAGATCTACACTTAGGAATTATTTATATCCTCTTATGTCATATCAATTTAAATAATATTCCACTCATCGAGGCATAAAGAATAATGTTAATATTAAAGTTTCTATTTAAAATTTGCTAATTGCACATGAAGGGGTTATATCTGCTGCATTYAGGGTTTTTAAATTTAATTTTATTGTATTAGAAAATCTATGAGGTTAAATCTGCAGAAATTATTGCTTTTAAATGTTGTATAATAAGAATCTTGCTGCTGTTATGAGCACTGAAAAATGTGCCTTCATCTCAAATAAGCCTTGTTAAAGCTACAGTTCTGGAACTGCCAGGATTTAATACTAAATTTGGGCCTGATCCAGCTCAGCTTTACTCATGTGAGTAGCTCCATCTCCTCTGAAGAAATCTGTGCCTGAGCTAGGGTTACTGGAGATCCCTKTGCAAAGCTATTGATCTGCGTAAAGTCTGGGAATGGAGAAGAAATAGGAATGAGTATATAATTTCCACCCATCTAGGCATTGGCCTCCAAAATTAACGTCCCAAAGGAGCCTGTTTTAGAGGCAAGGGATCAAATAAAAAACTGAAGCCTGTGACAAAGAATTAAAGGACACCGAAGACTTGTTTTGACCCATCTCCACACACCTGAATCAGGTGGACAGAATCACAGGCTAGCAGGAGGGTTGAGGACTGGGCAGCTCCATGCAGACAGGAGATTCCTCTGCCCTCTGKCCACTCTCAGCTCCTACTCAGGGCAGCTGAGGTCCAAAATCAGGAAAGCACATTGTCAATAAGAGTTTGCTTGATCAGACCCCTCAGAAGAAGTCGCCAGAATCCCTTTATCCCCKGGGAAGGGAAATTATTAAAGCAAATATGAATTTATTGACAACTGAAGTCATGTGGAAAAGTCATTGACTTCACCCTCAACAGGAAGCAGCCCAATATGCCTGTAGAAGTTATGGACTTAAATGAGTGACACTTTTCTYGCTGTAATGCCAAAACACAAATCAAGTTATCTTTATTTCTGCTCYGAGCACAAATACTAAGTTTGATTCTCTTCCCACTTTCATACAGTGACATCATTCTGGAGGAAAATTCTTCATRACAACAGGATTAAATAATGAGAAAATTGATGAGAGAGCAGAACACGTCTGGCTTGTCTATGACTGATATTTTGAAGTTGCTAAAGTTTTAAACTTTTAGATTCACATTGAGCAGGTCTCTCTTCTGACAACATATGTTTCAATTTTTAACCCTAGATGAATCTGAGCAGTTTAATATTTCATTTCAATTAATCATCAAAATATTAGGATTCTTATCCTAATGTCTTAAATTTCCTGAGTTTGAGCTATTTGTCTTGAAATCTTCCCAGGACAACCTASCACCACATTAGATCAGTTTTGTGTCCTAATTGGTACCATGAAGAAAAACACTAATCAATTAAGTTGTCAATTAAGAGACAAACAATTCTTCAGTATCCAGGGAGGTTTTCTTGCAACATGAAGTGGGAACTTTTCTATAATCCCTAGACAATATTTATATTTCTGTGTATACATATGTATATACATGCGCGCACACACACATACAGACACAAAACCACATGCATAATTTAAGGATCTCCTTTATGTTATTGCAATTATTTCCCCTGCAATCTTTAGTGCTGCTCTGGAAGGAATGCTACTGAGCTCAAACGATGACACTGATAGCTGAGAGGCATTTGTTTTGTAGCGGCTAATTAAGCGTATGAAGGCCACGTAAAGGATTGGTTCTATCAGCACACGCTCACCATCAACAGCCTGTCCCCTGCAGGGTTAAGAAGACAGCGTTAAATGATCACCTGTCCCAAACACCAAATGACAGTTTCAAGGTAGTAAATGAAGCCTGAGGTTATTGACAGATAAACTTGATGCTCAGCTTTGCAATCAAAGGAAGAAAGCAGTTGAGAAAAATCACCTTCTGAAAGGTTGRAGACCTCTAAACAGAATTTTGCGTTGCCCCTTTTTATGTGTTTTCCAGAGATGCTCCTTGGGAGGAATTCTCATTTCGATGAATGTTCAGGCTGTGCAGATCTTGAGCTCACAGCTGACACCCCTTGCAAGCCCCGCCTGCCCTCCTCTAGGGATGAATTACCCCTCCGGTACAAATTACACATGCACACCAGATGGGGTGAATTGAGTGCTCTAACTAGAAACAGAGGGAGAATGATCTTGTGTTTAATATGAAGGTCAGGGACTCAAGAGACTTTGATTCTATTCCTGGCTCTGCCCCAGACCTTGTATAACTTTGGGTGACTTGTTTAATCGTTCTGCCTTAGTTCTTCTCATCTATAAAATGGGAATGGTAATACTGTACTACGTTGTCAGGGTGTTACAAAACTAAATGACTGCTGGTAAGATGAACTGCAATCTATAGCTGAAAGAGAACACACACAGGCCATTTGTTACTGCTAATAATCATTTGGGGCAGGAACTTAGTAACTTTCTTTTGTCTTCTAAATATATACGTATTCAGGCTCATAAGTCAATTTTTAGGGGTGCCTTCGAGTAGTTTCTCTCTAAGAGTCTGAAAAGGACACAGAAAATGAAGTTGTGAGAATATACARAGAAATACTAGGGAATTAGCTTTAAAAATGTGAGTGGAGTAAGAAGGAGGGGAAAATTGTTTTGTTCTACTCAAGACTACTTTTCTTTTCAAACAGTAAAAAAAAAAAAATCCCAAAAACCCCCAACATAACCCCCAAACGAAAAACAAAACAAACCCAACCGACCAAACAAAAAACCCAACCAACAAAAAACTCAAAAAAACCCAAACAAAACAAAACAGGGAAGAAATTACCTCACTTTCTGGAATATCCAGTTTACTTGTGTCCTTTTGAAWCTTATATCATGTCTAGCTCAATTGCAAAAAGAAATAACCTACTCATCAAGTAATGATATTCCACACACACAGACACATAGCTTTTTTGAAGAGAATGTCTCAGCAAAGTGTTTGACTATTCTGGCWTTTTTATATCATATTTTATTTCTAGACAGGCCCACCAACCAAATTTTTTACTGGTTTCCTTTTCTTGCCTGTTCCCAGATTGCTTCTGTTAGAAAATTTAAAACCTAAAAATATTTCCCTGCCCTAATGGAAGGAAATAAACAGATTTACCAAATTACAATGATTGTATTCTATATAATGTTATCGACGATTGACAGCTTTCTAAACACCTCTGTGGATTATAGTGCCGYCTTGCCATTATATAGGATCTCAACATCAGAGAATCTCAAAACATTTTCTGGAAARTAATTAATCAATTAACCCTAACCATCCTGTTTTGTCTCCACTGGAGCCAAAGGATATTTTTTTTTCACTGATTTCAATGGCAGCTGAGGGTCAGGCTGTATTATTAGTACTCCTGTAATTTGTCCACTGCCGGCTCTCCCCAGAACAAAAAGGCAACACATCTCTCTCTTTCATAGACTCCACTGTCTAAAAGCCTTATCCAGGTAACTTCCTGCATACTGATCTGCTCCTGAATTCAGTCAGACACCTCTCAGGGAGTTGTAGCAGGATCTGGCCCTGCATAATCAAATGCCCTCTCTGATTTTCTCTTGTTGGTAAAGTTTCGAATATCAAATATTCTGATACAAATTCTCGCCTGGATTGAGAAGTGATTTATTTTAATGGAATGGTATCAAGGCCCCCTTTTGTTCCTCCCCCCGTACACCTAGGAAAGAAAGGACATCCTTTTTCTCCCTCAATGAGCCTGCAAATCACTATTCCCCCTGGAGTCTGAATAACTATTCAAAAAAAGTAGCTAACTCAGAATCTGTTCTCATCTTCTCGTTCCTATAATTAAAGTTTTAAATCCTCAACTGTAGAGGTCAAATAGCACATGTAGAACATTTTCACTCCAGCTTACTGACTGTCAGCACAGGGCCATATCCTTAAGTTTTTTATGCAGTCAATGTAGTTGACAGAATTTTTCCCAGAGTTAGGGCCAGATTCAGCCCATTCCTATTTTTCAGATCAGTAAACTAAGGCACAGAATGATTATGGATAGGCACACATACCTGCTCRTGGCATAAGAATGAACAGTCCAGGGAGTCAAACCTTGGATTTCAAATGCTAAACCTAAAATGTTGCCAACCTGATACGTGCAAAGAAAAAATAAATCACTCTGTGGCAACAAMAAAAAAAAAATTGAGTGAAGAGATCTGGGTTTACTTTGTTGATTCTGCCAAAGATTTTTGATCCTGAAGTACTCAGTTACTTGTCGGGTGCTTTAGATTCTCAGTATGCAGCTGGATAAAAACATAGATCTCCATAACTCCTTACTGAAGACCATTTCTTCAAGAAAAAAATGAGCAGAATTGCATTTATATGCATGTTCACATACGTATGTATATACATATTTGTATGGCCTCAGAGAGAGCTGGAATATATGCGAATTTACATGCTTGAGTTAGTTCAACAAATTGTGTCCCATTCATGCCTGCCCAGGTATGCAGCCTGGAGATTATGAGTCTGCCATATGACTGGGAGCTGGGAAGGGTTCCTGTGTAAAACTGCTCCTACACTCACCACCAGCCAGTCAACCTTTTGCACCCTCTGCCTCAACCTCTCTGTTGACTCTATAATTCAAAGAAAAAAAGGTGTTTTATTCTGTATATTTACAGCAGAAAGAGAGACAGAGATGATCTGAATACTGGGTTCTATTGCTTACTGTAAACCGCAGACAAAAGGAAAGGACTGAAATAGAGGGCAGTTTGAACCTGGCTATCAGTATAATGGCATATGTCACAGTTTGGCCACTCTCGTTTCATGATTTCCTGCTTAAACACAGAGGTTAAGAAATGGAGAATCATAAGCAAACCAGATTAAAATTGTATAATGGCATATGTTGCAGTTTGGCCACTCTCATTTCATAATTTCCTTATTAAACACAGAAGTTAAAAAATGGAGAGTCAAGCAAACCAGATTAAAACTTTTAGATCAAAACATCCACACCACCTAAAATCTCTACTGATGGTGAGCCAAACACATTTAATTATTGTTAACATAAATTGACTTTACATTAAACAAAATTGAGTTTGAAGAGTTTTGTTAGGTGATTTATTGTGTTTTACTTTTGCCATGATCTGCACACGATTTCCATGTCTACACTAAAACTCTGACTTTCTACTTGCAGAGCCTTGTGGGGAACCAGACACTGCACCTAATGAGAATAATTTGTTACTTTGTGTTGAACCTCATACAATCACCCCAATGTCAATTTGCAGCCTCTCTCTGGACTAGGGACCAGTTTTTTGGACTATGTCTCTCCCTAAATATTTGCTGGGAACACTGGTCAAAATTCTTTCCACTTGTCTTCACTTGACTACCCAAGGGTCTGATTTAGGAACGCCTAAATCTGTGTCTGCCTAGTCTGTGGAGCTGACTGAGAGGAAAGCAAGCAGCCTGGCTGGTGCTAGAGATTTTAAGCGGCCATCACTGTCTTATTRTGATTATGCTTGTAGTGAAGCTCTCCTGTGAGGAGACATATAAAACCCTGTGTGTGAGGAAGACAGCTGATTGCAGCAGGAGGTGAAGACTACACAATATGCCATCGCCCCAGCTGAGCAGTATGGGAGCAATTTAACTTTACTCGCATGAGAATGCTGGCTAATTCTTCTTGAAATTTAGGTTTTTTTGCCCTTCCATTATTARCAAATGTATATCAGCAGAAAGCAGTCATTATTTAGCTAAATTATCATAACAAAACAAGAAAAGAAAGGGGAGAGGCAAGCATGAGAGTTTATCTTTTCTAGTTTAGGCATATATTTCAGTTTGAGTCAAAAATACAGGCAGGATGGTAGGAGCAATCTACCAAAAAAAAACCACAACCAAAAAGACCCCTGGATTATCCAAAGACTTGCCAAAAAATCTCAAACCAAACAACAACAAAAAATGAATAGCCCTCTTTTGCCAATGCCTTGTTGGAAATCAGAACGCAAATTTCTGAAAAATGAAAACTTTTCATTTTGTTGTTAAGTAAAATATGCAATACCAAAATTCATTATACACATCCCTTTTTTTTTCACACAAGTTATAACACTGATGTTATACAAACAAGGGAATTTGTAAGAAGGAAGCTTCAGTCAATACAATCAATATCCATAAGAAAAATTTACTTTAGTCATAAATTTGGTTTGGAATTCATATGGAATAATCTATTTATTTTCACACAGATGCACAAAAAAATCTCATCATAAATAGGACAATCCTGTCACTTTTCTGCTTTGTAACGCCCCTGAAAGGAAGGGAAATTTTGACTCATTGCACACCAAAAAAAGTACATTGGGCCGTTTTCCATTTCTTCCTCCTCCAGAGCTCAGTTGTTGGCACTACTTACAAATGGCCAAAATAAATCTCAAAAGTTTCCCCATAAACAGAAGTCTCAGTTTCTACTGCCTGCTTGAGTTCATTGATTAAGCTATTTTATAAGATAATAAAATAAAATAACCCCCCACACACAAATAGAAAGCATCACTTGCCCTGAGGCATTCCAGTGCTTCACTCTCATGCAGAAGTTCATAAGTCATAACTGGAGGTGCATAAAAGGTGTTGGGCTCAGGCTACAGCGGGATGAGCCAAACCTGGCTATGGTGAGAGGTGAAGGGTGTGTGTGACTCCATCCCAGGCATGTCTGCACAGCCCAGGCAGACATAGGAGCACCTTGCAGACCATGAGGTGAACTGACTGCACCCCAGCTTAGGCAGAGCAGCTCCCCTTGGACCTGCTCTCGCAGCCTGAGATGGACACTCATCTGTCCTTCGCCTCTCTGGCGCGTCCACCGTGTGGCAACCCATTGAGGATACACAACAGACACTCATGAGCCTTTTAGAAAAGACAAGAGAGTTAGATGAAAAGGGCAAAAAAACCTCTTTCTGGAATTTTTTCTTTTCTTTCAGTTACATAACGAGCAAGAGATCCCTACTGAGAAAGGCTGAATGGACCAGAACAAAAACCATGATCCACCCAATCACACCAATCAAGGCTGTGCAGGTATCTCAGGATAAGTGTTAACACTCAGGATATCAGCTAAGGCTGCCCACATTTTGTGTTAAATTTCCCTTGCTGTGGCCACAAAATAAATACCTAGGATTACCTTATTTCTCATGCAAAAAAAATTTTTTTTTGTGCATGTGTCATTATCTTTCATGCTTTAGTCTATAGTTACTATATAATGTCCTAGTAACTGGAACATATGGTAAATGCCATACTCATCTCCAAATGGGACATAAGGTCTTCAGACACATTAAAAAAAAAATTAAAAAGACCTACTTCTCTCATGTATCAAAGCTTATGTGGACAAACTCAAGAAAAAAGAAAACAAGAGCAGGCTAAACCAGCTAAACCAACTTAATTTAAAGACAGAAATCGTGTCCAGACTTTCTTCTTGAAAATAATTTCTCTACTTATCATAAAAATAACTGCTCAGATATTGAAATAAAAAACTTTAACGTAAAATTTCTGCTTATATTTTTTCTCATTCAGTAAAAGAGCTGTAGTTATCTGGAATATATCTATATTAATTATAATTGTTATATGTATTGAAAATGAGAATTTATTTTGCTTTGGCAAAGTATGTTGGGACTTAAAATATATATGTTGTTTTAGATAAACAGCAATATTTCTATTTAACCACTTCGTTAATTTTGCTTCAGTTTTTATTATCACAGASTATGTTTTCTTTCATCTCATCAAGAATTGCAGGTCCTCACAGGTGTTTATAACAAGAGAATGTTTCTTGTACAAAGCTGGCACTACAATAGAGAGAAATCCAGCAACTTTTCCAAGGTCATCTATGAAATGCAAACACTTTGTTTTCCCATTATCTGTTATGACTTTTGAATTGCTGTGAAAGCACAAAGAAGGAGATAGCCGAAGACAAATAATTTTTATTATTTGCAAAAGGTGTGTGCATACGTTTGTACTTTTATTATCACATAAACTAGTGTAATCAATAAGCTTAGGCATGTATTAGGCTTCTGTTTACTGAAAACTTTGGTATTTTATGTTGTATTATCATAACTGATGACCTGAAATCAAAGTAGCATTGAAGCACTCTTCTATGTTTGTATTAGTCAAACTCTTCTACTGCATTAAATATGTATTAATAAAAAGTAATGCTGTGACAAGAGGTTGAGAAAAGTTTTTAAAAAGAGGATTTTTTTCCTTGTTTTTAAASCTCCCTGACAAGGTTTTCTCTTGTATCTTGCTTTACATTTTAGCATTATTACACTCCTATCTTACATGACGACCAACTTCTAAGTACTCCTGTTCAAGTCTTGTTCTCTGACTCTTTTTCAGTTGTATAAGGATCTTGCCTTGATCAAACCTTGCCCACATTTGCCCTTCTGAGGGTGTAAACACAGACAAGTCCCTGCAGCTCATCAGATAACTGAGCATCAGCTGAGATTCAGCTGCGTTCGATGTGCACATTATGAGTCTGTAACAGATGAATCATAATGAAAGTTATCTGAAAGCTGTTTCATTATCTCACCTTCACTAAGGACTCACACAAGCAGAGACACAATATGTATTACCTTGCAAAACTTTGGTAATTTTTTTATTGGTCTGAACCTACAAATATATCCATCCCACATATATACACCATGTTTGCAGACAAAACAGCTTCAGGATAGGAAAAATGTACAAATATTGACTGATACAGGCTTAGAGTGTGTTCATGAATGAGATTTTACTTAGGTCATGAATGGCTGTGGTCTTACCCTGTCTGAAATAGAGATTAATTGAATCTGAACTAGAAGAATGGCTGAATGCTGGGATTTTTTATTCCTCTGTTCCAGAAAGCTACTTGAAAGGCTGATAAACCTGTAACTATCCAAATCTGAAAAGACAGAGATTTTGAGCAAAGTTAAAGACATATTTTTCAAAGTAATTTTACCAATTAAAGAGGTTAAGTTTATGCAGTAGTGTAATATATAAGAAAATAAATAAAAGAAAGAAAAGAGAGAAAAAGAGAGAAAGGGAGAAAGAAAAGAAAGGAAAAAGAGAAAAGGAAAAAGAAAGGAAGAGAGGAAGAGAGGAAGAAAGGAAGGAAGTGGTGGAACGAAGGAAG
>JACDOX010000134.1:459800-492872 GCA_014549065.1 Cardinalis cardinalis
AAAGAAAGAAAGAAAGAAAGAAAGAAAGAAAGAAAGAAAGAAAGAAAGAAAGAAAGAAAGAAAGAAAGAAAGAAAGAAAGAAAGAAAGAAAGAAAATCAACTAGCAAAAAACAACTTCTTTAGGCAAGATAGGAAGGAAAGAGAAGGCAAAGAGATTTTGAAGAGGGTAAAGAAAAAGGGAGGAAATCATGAGACCAATTTCTGAGAGCAGAATTTCTACATTAAGCTACAGTTAGTTCTCCCTCTTAACTTTAAARGAAACTGAAAGCCATTTAACTTACAAGATGCATTATTTCAGGAGGGTGTCATAGCGACAGTGAGAGCTTACTACTATTGTCCTTACAGAGATGCCCTTTTTGTGATGCAGTAAAAAGTTCTTCATATTTGAGGACTCATTGTTTGCTTCTGCTGTTGGGACTTCCATCTAAGAACATTTGGTCTGTTTAGCTTGRACAAGAGGAGACTGRGAGGAGACCTCCCTGGGTCTCTTCCAGTTTGGGTTGTTCTGGGATTCAATCATCAGATTATGGGATCAGAACAATGTTCAGACACCTAAATGAGAAAAGGAATAATTTTAAAGGATTTAAGGTTCACTAAGTAGTGTGGATTTTGTCATACCAAGCCAAATCTTCTCTGTAGTCTGTCAGAGTTTTGCGCAATGACTTTCACATCCCAAGTTTGACTTAATGTACATTTRTGAATAAAATACTGGGCCAATATTATCTGCCTTACATAGCTGACATAATTGAAGCTATTTTGATTTACACCAGAAAATGGGTGTAAATCACTGAGAAATTTTAAGGAGGCAAAGAAATTATAAAATAGCATAAAAACTATATCTGGCTTTTAGAAGTTGACAGTGTCTCTATATTATTAATCCTGTTATTAAATGAAAATTCATATTCAATGTAGAAAGATCTTAACATGTCAAAAAGGTATGTACTTGCTTTTCCTTAACTCTGCACCAACAATTTCTTAAAACAAGAAAACAACTTTGTTTTATGTTACGACATTTGTTCTTCTAGAGATCTAAAAGTTAGCCAGCAATATTCAGTGAGGGGGAAAGATATTGCAGACCTGGTGTATCAATTTTTTTTTTTTTAAGTTAGCTAGCTTCACCTTTTCAACAAATTAGTTCCTTGGAATTTAACCTTCCTCTCTAATCCATCTGAGGCTTCTTCTCATAACTCACYTCTGGAGAAACATTAGTGGATGCGAGTTTTCTCCCGGGGAGGGATATGTCATCTCCCTATTTTAAATCAAAAACTGTTTTTGCGAAGTAGCCAAAGAAGAATAGCTTTAAGTGTCCTGAAAAACCCYTCAGTACACCCTCTGGGTCTTTTGCTCTGCTTGCTTTAAATTAGGTAGAGTAGAAGAGGACTAAAAGGGAAAGGAAATAGTGAAAAAGAATAGAATACATATGTTTTTCTGCCCTTTCACTCATAAAAGAGGTGGACAATTTGTACAGGTCCCTCTTTGCTGAAATAATTATTTTGATCTTAGAATAAAATGAGCTGAATGTAGATAGCAATGAGCAAATGAATTGAAAAATCCAATATCCAGAATGGCCCAATTAACTTTTGGCAATAAGCAACTTTTTCTCAACACATAACATATATATTTTTTTCATCTTTCTACAAGACCAAGTTAAACTGAAAATTGTCATTTCTTAGTGTATATACAGATTAGGCCTGCACAGACTGAGTCTGTGGCCTGTTTTCAAAGTCTCAAACTTCCTCCTGATAAAATAAATTATTTAACTGCGTCTAGGGGGACAAAAAAGACATACAATTCCATACAATAAGAAGAACAGAAGTGATTAGGCGAGTAGGATGCAAACACTGTGTTTGGATGATTTTCAGTATTGCCAAGCTATCATTGTCAGGTAAGGAGATATTTATATATATATATGTAGATAGATAGATAGATGTATAGATATAGATATAGATATAGATGATATAGATATAGATGATATAGATATAGATGATATAGATAGATATAGATATAGATATAGATGATATAGATATAGATATAGATATAGATATAGATATAGATATAGATATAGATTAGATATAGGTATAGATACAGATATAGATATAGATATAGATATAGATATAGATGACATAGATATATAGATATAGATGTAGATTCTATAGATACAGATAGCTATAAATAGATATAAATACATATAAATATATGTATAAAAGAAGGATAGTAAGTCACTTTTAGGAGAGATCAAGAAGCAAAAATGGGAGATGAGGACAGTAAGATGCCTGGTAGGACTTTTCAGGTGTGAAGACTGGAAATCATGTGGTAATCTTCAGGCTAAAGAGTAGACAGATGGAAGGGCAAATGCCAGTTTTCTACAGTTCATCTATAATCATGAATGGTAACGAAACTGAAATCAGGAATGTTGGTCCCCCCATGCAAAATAATAAAAGGCATTCAGTAAAATAAACTTCACAAACAACTTTATAAAAGCTACTTTATTATGAAGCTGATTGTGAAAATATCATGGTACACCCAAAATCATAAGCTATAGAACAGATGTAGCTCATTGGTTGGTAGGTGCAATCACTGAATAAGGTCTCCTACAGCTTAAGGTTCATGAGGGTTCTATACATTGACAGAGGAAAACTACAGGACTCTACCAGTCTGTATGTTATGTCTTTGCTTCTATTCCTGCCTTAAGCATCCTTTTTTTTTTCCTCCCCCAAGGGAAGTTGAGTCAATTGTTTGGAATTGGCACACACAGTACAGCTGATAGTACCCTTTCTTTTTCTCTACTTGCACTATTAATTAAATAGAGGGCTTCAGTCTGAAAGACAATCAGATAAGTCCACAGGCTGATCAATATGACACTTCAAGCCAAGCCAAAAATATCTGAGAGAAAATATAATAGAGATTAAAAAAAAAACAAAAAGACTCTAACAAAAAGTCACAACTACCAATAGATTTATGGAAATTGAATTAAATAAATTGCGTGAAACTTCTTGATTTTTATTCTTGATTACAATTTAGGGAATGTACAGGATATGCAATTGTGCATAAATGATTTCTTCCATTTTTACTTGAAAATAAAAAGTTGTTTACTTTTAGTAACTACAGCACACACACCTAAAAGAGAAAAAAAGTATCTTTTTTTTTTCTATTTAAATACTATCCTGAATGTGAAATGAAGGCCTTTGCTTGAAAGTAGGTGAATGTATCTCTTGAGGCTGAAKTCTGGCTTCTTAACTTTGACAACATCCAAACTCTTTCGCTGATATTTTACAGCAAAATACTTTACTCAACTTAACTGACTATTTGCATACTTGGAAAAATCTACTGACTGGACTTTCAATTTTGACAGGGTGTATTCTCTCATACTGTCTCATCTATTCTACAGTCAAAGATAGACATAAAATCTGAGGGATGGGTTGAACACTAAATGAACATTTGAAATAGATGGATTAAAATATCAAAATAATGTAGTTTAGATAATATATTTTTTTGTCTTTTTAAGATCTATTAAWTTTTTTATTAATGGTAAGTTAAATTCTGCTAAATATTTGGAGCAAAAATATATGAGACCAATACAGAGAAGTAGAGGGACAACTCCTTAATTATAATGCAGAACCTCACATATTATCTTAGGTGGAAAGGAAAGGCTGACCACAGTATCAAGTAAAAGGTCTTGGATTTTATTAAATATTTAACAAAATGCTCTTCATAGGAAACTTCTGGCAAGAAATCAGAAATTTTCTTCTGACTTTCAGCTGGTAGTAGCCARCTCTGTGAAAAGTACTTTACTAAGAATCACACGAAAATTCATAAAAACTCTTAATAACTCTAATCACAATTCTGATTATCATGGTGCTCATAAAGAAAACTGAATCAGCTCTTTATTGGGAAAAAACTTGAAGTGTAATAGTTCTGCTAAATGCAAAAGGAAAATTTTTCTGTAGGGGATAGGAAGTAGAGAATGCGGGAAAGGAAATGCAGTGGAACAACAACCATGTCTAGAAGATAACTTATCACTTTCACATTACAAATATAACCAGGAACTTTCTCTCATCGTGAAAATTTCTCAGTCTTTATTCCCACTAAATAACTCTCATTTTTGTATTGAGATATGTTCATAATGTGAACTGGGTTTATTTTATCCAGAAATAAAGGCTAGACAAATATTTATTTTATTTTCTACCAGAGTTACTCCTTATACTATTTGAAATCYCAGTATTCCTCTCTGCCATACAAATGAAACTATTTTTTTCTGACTGCTGTTAATTATGAAGGATCTCTTCAAGATTAGACCCAGCGTCTGCAGCACACCACGATTCAGGGTCAGCAGCTGTCACATCCCCATGCAAAATGGAGTACAATTAATTCTGGTTTAAAATGTATGCATAGAGAAATGATAGTGGAAAAGTAAAATGAGTTTTCAAGCACTATTTAGTTTGTAACTTATAAAAGTTACTATATCAAGCAAGAGAAGACTTCACTTACATTTTACTTGCATTGACTTAAGACACCTGTCCTGAAGTTTCAAGTGTCCTTCAACCCTTTTCTTTTGCCTTCATCTTAATAGGTAGTTAGAAAAAAGTGAAGGAGGAAAGAAAAAGAAAAAAGAAAAAAGGCAGGGGGAGAAAATTCGATTTCTGCCAACTCTTCTGCCTTGAAGAAACTGCTGTTGGTCATGACATACAGCACCTTGTAGTAGTTCCAATTGGACAGTAATGTTCAGAATTCAGCTMATTTATAATATCTTCTGTTTATCTTTTATTTATTACTAATAAAAATAAAACAGATGTTTATCATGATGACTGTGAGGAAAACAAAAAAGGAGACTAAAAAAGAAGATATTTCAGAGGTTAAATCGGTTCTTATTTCTCTTTACCTGGGTGAATTTGTCAGTTTCAGCTCTGAACTCTGATTATGTAGAAACTTGATGAGGAAAAAAGAAAGGAACTATATCCATCATTAAAATATATATATACATAGCCTGACAATATAGGCTTATGTTTCATCTGGTTCTTTTTTATAGTTGATGAGAGTRTGCATGCATTCAATCCTCATCCATTACAGCTCCAAGGTACCTATAAGGTAAATAATAAGTAGTAAATTATTAATTGATATAATAAACAGTGGCAGAGTGTGCATCCATATCCTACTTAAGTGTGAGACCAGGTGTTGGTATGAGATTACTCAAGTACWCAGTTGCTCTCAAGAGAACACAAAAATACATGTTCCACAGATCCCAGAYACACTTCATCATATTTCTGAGCACCTTGTCTATGGATCAGCTCTTTATAMACATATATTCACTCAAAACACGCTTGCAACATTATGTTTTTTCTCTAATCATAGTAGAAGCAGAATCAGACAGATATGCTCATTTTGTTCAGCTGAAAAGTAAAACCAGTTCTTAACTCTAACAAATTAGGACAAAGATAGAAGAAAAAGGAGTAGTGGCACAATTATTGGAATGAAGGGCTGACTATTAAATAATTGTGTCTTTCATTCAGTTATGAATTTTAGAACCTTAAGAAAACCAGTTCATTTTCCCCCTAATTCACAGACCCCAAACCACAGTCAACTTTTGACAGCCCTAGTCAGGGGCCTTTGGTCACTGCAAAGAGCAAGAGTGTCCTTGAGTTCAATCTAAATTGAATTTTCACCTGAACAAAACTTACATGTTGATGTGCAATGAAAATTACAAGCAGCGTAAAAGGTCCCTGGTAATGCTGGAAGTATACAGTGAGGACACCAAATAAGCATACAGTCAGGACACCTGCTACTTCAAGGATATAACATTATTTTTCTTAGTTTGCACTTCAGGACAGATTTGACTTAAGTTCCTCAAGTGGTCCCAATTCCTGAATCCAATACTGACCAAGTCCTATTTATATTAAAAAGTGTTGTCTTTCCTCTTTGGAAGGCAAATTGTGTGACGGCATAAAAAAAGAAAAAAATCATCAGTTTTTCTAGGACATGTCTTTCATAGAAGAACTTAAGTTCATCATGGCAAGAACCTGCCTGAAAGTCAGACAAAGCCAAAAGTACTACCTTATGTCTTGACTTCATTTTTAGAGTAGCTTAGCTTTCAAATGTACTGCTGCAAACAGGATAAGATGTTGGTACATTTCATCTTAATAATGTAATTAAAGATTCATGCAGGGTACAAAACTCCAAATCATTCCCTTAGAATACATTCTTTTGAGTGTCATTCAAACTCATCCCTGAAGTATATATTTGTGTGGTGGTTTTGTTCTGTGCAAGTATATTGTACATCAATTTTATTTCATTATCTCACTACAACCTGTACTGATTGTAAACTCACAGATGCTTGTCTAATCATATCAAAACTTTTACTGCTCAGATTATGAGTACTTTGCTAGCTTTTTAAATTTCTCCCCATTATCTAAGCCTCTTTTTTATGTAAACTCTGCAATTTTATTGTATATTAGAGAAATCTTTCTTTAATTTGATGTCATTCATTTTTAATTTTTTTTCTAGTTTAACTATTGTGGCTAATTATACAGCAGATCCAAATCTGCATGAATTTTGCAGACTGCTGCCTGCCTCTCCCGTTCTTTAATTTYCTATTATCAGGCAAATTACTCTAGTGTTGATTGTTAGTCCCTTTTCCCCCTGCCTTGGCCTCATATGCAGATTACAATCAGCCAAGGTCCATCCACTGGGTCATTCTATAAATCTTTTCTCAAAAGACATTTCTTTACACTTGATGGATTTCCATTTAACTCTTCCTTCAATGTCCACTGTACCCCATGCTACATAAATCATTGAGAACAGTCCAGCTCCTGCTATCATGCAAGTCTCTCTGCACTCTGCAGCCTTAGAGTTACTCAGCACCTTAAACTGGGGACACTGGGTCTGTTCAGTACAGTTTCATCATTGTCATGMATCTGAATCACAGCTGCATGAGCTCCCATCTTTATAGTTCTATAAAATTTGGTAGGGAGAGAGAGATCTGTTTGGTGACAAGACAACAGGAAAGCATTGCGTCTCTTGGGGAAGTTATTTAGTGCCTATATAAACTCAGACAACTATTAGCAAAGTTATAACTAATTTACATTTCAAAGATTTTTGTAGGAAAATAAAATTCTTGAAAATTCTGCAGTGCTTGCATGCCTGAAAAACTATATGATCACCTTTCTGTTCTCTCTGTCTCTCTCTCTCTCTGTCTCTCTCTCTCTCATTACCCCTTGCATCATAACTGAATTCCTAAAAGTTCTGCATCACAGGAAGGAAGAAACAGCACCATGAGCAATTTGAGCACTACATAAAACTTCCCATGAGATCTCTTCCATTCTCAGTTACTGAGATTTGCTCTTTACGCATGATGGACTTAATTCTTTACAATCGAGATTTTGGGGTAGAGACCCAATAAAGCTCAAAGCACATCCTAGCAGCTGTTCCACTTGCTGATCTGAATGCCCTGGCTTTGAGAGCAGATTTAAGTCAAAGTAGGTGTTCTGTCTTATGCACACTTGGAAACCCCTCTGCTTCAGTGACGTGCTGAGAGCTGTGTGTGCAAGCACACTGAGTGCTTTTTGTTCAGGGAGGGAAATTCTCAAATACAGAAACTGTAGCTTCTGAATCAGTGAGAGGATCTATTATCCTAGAAGGCAGACCAGTTGCTTCCACCCAATAAATTTTGGATCTACTCAAAGTACAAATTACTGTAAATTACAGGAAAAAACCCATCATGCTGGCATTTCACAGCTAATTCTGGGCTTGGCTATGTGAAGTTTACAAAGGTTGAAATAAACCCTCTGTACAAATTTAAAATGAATCATGCAGTGGTTCATTTTTCTTCCAACGCAAAGTACATTATTGTCAAGGAAGCCAAATGTGTTTTGATGTGCACATGTTGTACAAAGCCCTACAGGATGTAAGTGAATCACACTGAAAATTGTGAGAAGCGTGTTATTCCTCCCATAAAGTCCTCACTGAAAGAAAATTGTCCAAAGTGCACRTAATCAATGTGAAAGCATAGTTTACGTTGGCTGTTACACATGTCAAGCTCTATTAAAACTGATGCTTCCCAAAGTTAGCGCAAAAAGCCACTCACAGTACTATTTCTTTAAAGAAAAAGGAAAAAAATACAAAAAACTCCAGAAAACTTGTATTTAGGTTTTCAGGTCCATCTTCTCTCAGGGTAGTATCATACTAGTGGAAGACTGAAACAGAGCTGACCAGTGTGAGGGACTAAAAGGAGCTGCTGTGCCAAGCTGGGTTGTGTTCCACTTGTGTGAATGCYTCATTAACCTTTACTGTGTTTCAGTTTTGTCATCACCAAAAGAAAGTAAAAAACATCTAGAGCTGAGCAATTTTCTTTTTGTCATTGAGCTCATTGCTTGACATTCTGTTTCATTCAGTGGAGGGAAATAGTTACTCCTGGCAGATGATTTGCTAAATTTGCATTAGTTGTCTGAAATTGCTTAAATGAGTTTTGCCACGAAATGCTATTTAATTATGCTGCTGTCTTTAGATAAGAGATGTGATGCCATGAACAGGCCACTGCCTATGCTGTGCTCTTTGACTGTAGCATTTATACCAGCCTAAAATAGTTTGAGGAAACATCAAAGCCTATTGGAAGGAGTTTTGAACAAACAAGTCCACGGAGAGGTGTCCCAGCCCATGGTAGTGGGCTTGGAACTGCATAACCTTTAAAGTCACTTCCAAGACAAGAAATTTGGTGATTTTCTGATTCTATCACTGGTTCAAGCCTCCAGCTTGGGAAAACTGGATTGCTCACAACTTCAGTGAATGACACTGATATTTAACAGAGGAGAATCTCTCCCCTTTTTTCTCAAAATCACTGGCTTGCTTTCCCACTTGTTTTAAAAATAGATATGGTTTGAAATGGTTTTGATGGCTTGATCTCATAGGAACTAAAACTTACTCACAAAGGGAAGCAGGGAGAGCAGGTACTGATCTTTTGTCTCTGGTGACCAGCAGTGGGGCCTGAATGAATGGCCTGAAGTTGTGTCAGGAGAGTTTTCTTTTTCCCTGTGACTTCCCTTGTCACAGCACCAAGCCTGACAGACCTCAAGAAGTATTTGGACAATAATCTCAGGCCCATGGCCCTATTCTTGGGGTTGTTCTTGGCAGAGCCAGGACTTGGAATTGATGGTCCTTATGGATTACTTTCAACTTGGTACAAAACCACTCTATTGTTTGTCTCTGTTGTTTTGAATACTATATACCAACAGTTACACATTTTCAAGGGAGACTGGAAAAGCACCTAGCAGGGAAATCCTTCTCAGACAACTGGATACTGCAGCTGTGTCTAGGCTTAGGAATGGTAGGGGTCTCAAAAGGACTGAAAGACACTCTCGTTTATCTCCTCTACTTGTCCATATCTTTTGTGCTTCATGAGACATTTGCTTTACACCTCTGTCAGAGACAGGACGTTGTGCTGTGCAGACCTCTGGTCTGATTTATCTTAGCTACCCTGATGTTCATGAGTACTCAGGTCACAGTTTTTGTTTGTGTGTAAGCACTGACAAATCTGACTATTGTCTTTGAAGTCTGGAGACAACATCCCCAGACTTTTTGAGCTTCTGTGTGTTTTTAAAAAGGCTATAATTCTGGGAACATAAAGAGTTTCCATATCTACTTGAATTTTGACACTGTAAAATATCAAACAAATACATGGTTGCTTGCATAAGAGTTATATGTAYGCTAACTTCAAATCTTAATCAGGAGATTAAACTCAGTTATCTTGATGCAAAATTGGTCCAATTCCGTCTCACTAGTTTCTCCTCTCAATTACACTGGTTCAAATCTGGTGAGTTGGAATATTTTATTGCCACAGTTTTAGACTAAAGGATTAAACTAACTGTGAAAAAAATACAGATAATATTTCAGCTAATACTCAGTTGGGAAGAATGGATTTTTGATTAAATTTGAAACTGTTTCTACATGGCAAAAAATACATTCAAGTGTGGTTACACTCAAGGATTCACAAACAGGGACAGAATGCATGCAGTGAAAGAAAGAGGGAAAAATTCATGTTCAGGCATTATTGCCAGTTACAGGTATTCAATGGAAAACTAATACCTGAACACTGCCTTAAGGTGACATTTTCACTGTCAGTGCCACTAGTGGATTGTCAAGATCATTGACTAAGATTAAGGTGTCTGAATTTGCTTTTGTACATATTTTGGGGAGAAAAATTATTCTCTTTGACACTGAGGGCTCAAGAGTCAGACTTTGGGGTGACATGAGTCAATGAGTAGCCACTGAAATCAAAGAGACTGCTCTGGCAAGCACTTTCAGCAATGTTAAAAATTAGATTAATCTAGAAGGCAATTTTATATAGCAAATTACAAATGATTCTATGGGAGGATATTTCACTAGAGTGGTAAGGAATTTGACTTATGAAAGGGATTTCAGTGTGTTCAGAGTACTGGGAAACTAGAACTATGGGATCCTCAGGGATCCATTCAATGTCATGTTTCTGCAGAAATGAAACATTAAGATTGCATGTAACGCAGTTCATGCAAAGTACCTACCCATAATTCCATGGCTATCCCCTTTCTCTCTGGAAATAAAAAAAGAATAGATAGCTAAGTTTCAGTAACAAAATAGCAGGCATGTGTATAACAACAATACAAAGGAAGATTTACCCCACATTTTTTCTTCCACCATTACTTCCCTGTCTTTGATTCCCCCCCATCTACACAGTCTTGTTTCTATAACTCCTATCTTCTCCTGATTTCAATCTCCCTGCTTTGCTTTCTTTTACAAGGTCACATATACATCTTGGGATTTTTAAATTTTTTTTTTAACCTTGTTTTTTACCTTACCAGAAATCMTGGGATTAAAGTACATTGTGGGATATTCCAAAGTATTCAGACAATTCTAATAATTGTTTTCAGGAAAATACTTTCTCTGAACACATAAAAAWAGATGATGTCCTGGTACCTTTACCCACATTGTGTCCCTTTCTCCTAGCATTATGGATTTGCTTTAGGTTGAAAGATTTTTAAAGTAGCTTCTCTCAAGCAGAGGAAGTACTGTTTTTCTTTAGGATTTCCAGATGTTCCAGGGGTTTTTTTGCCCTTGTTTGTTTAATGGGTATTTGACTCCATACATACCATCTTAACTTCCCTTTTTCTTCATTTGCTTTTGTTTTTCTGTATTGAGTGCACTTATGAGGGAGGGAGTTGTGGTGTGCATGTTGTGCAGTACAGTTAGTGGTAAATTAGAGGATAGAAGCTTAATTTAAATGTAACAGGAGTGAAGTCATTGAGATTGGACTTGACTGCTCCCAGTTTCTGTTTSTTTGGTTTTTTCTACTTGGTGGGATACTCCAGGGGAGTAGGAGTGGTTTTCACCACCACTGGGTAATGGATGGTTCTGAAGATGTAAACCCCAGATGAGGAGGCGTTCCATATTGATTCTGTGGGACCTGGGATCTAAATAAGATTCTTGAGGAAGGTTGCTATGAAAAGTTGCAAATATTCACTGTTTTAGTTACATTTCAGTGATAAGTGAGTAATAGTAAATTAGTTCACCAAATCTGATTCTGAACTGCTGTAYTCTCTTTGTAACTTGTAGAGAAAAGGAGGGGTTTTACTTAGAGATTATCCTAGACCTAGATAAATTGCCTATTTTTGGATAACACTTATGGACTTGATAGCTCAAGGAAGATACTATGTAAGAACTAATTTTCAGTTTGTCAATACAACACAATAAATAAACATATGAGCAGGGTTTTCACTGTGGTATACTTGATGCTATGGACCTCTCTATGGTAAGTAATGCAACTAAGAATGATAAATCCATATTTCTTTTTCTTTTTGTCTTTTTTTTCTTTTTTAAAATTACTTTGTCTTGTTTCTTCTCTTTATTTTCTTTTTTTTTTTTTTCTTTTTTTTTTTTTTTTTTTTTTCTTTATTTCTCTTGCCTTCGTTCTTCTCTTTTTCTGGGGGGTTTTTTGTATTTTTTTTTAATTTTATTTTTCATTATTTTCATTTCTATATAAACCTGTTCATTCTTTGCCATGAACTCTGTTCAGCTTTAATCATCCAGAAAGGACAGCCATGAGTTGCAGACACTGASACCATCATCTTAAAGTCCTGATTCTTTGCCTCCCTGGCATGAGCTACAGCAGCTTTAGTTTTTTCAGAGGTTGTTTTAGACCAAATGGAAGGCACCTACTCAGATAGACCTCTCCCCCTACACTAGATGACATCCTCTAATGCCTCTTTTCCTCCAATGTACCTGATTATTCTTAGAAACATGAAAGAAGATTATACAATATGTCCCAATACTTCCTTTTAGCTAGAAAGCACCTATTACCTAATGTTTTTAGAGGAATTTTGGATAGCATAATTCCACTGAAACCAGCACAGCTATGTTATTCTAAACCTACTGAGGATTCACCTGTGTTCTAGTCAGGAGATWGTCTCAGGATCCAGGAAGTGAAAATGTACCAATGTACCCAGCAGTGCGAAGCAGCCAGTATTTTATTTCTAGTGGCTTTTTTCACRGTGTGCCCAGTGATTAAACATTTCAAAACAAACCTTCAAAAGTAATTAAGAACATTTTTCTGATCATAGAAATTAATTCTGGTGTCAATATTCTGTAGAAAGAATATAGTGGCCCAGACTGYGTTGTTGGTAAATGCATGATGGGATACACTCAATCCAATTAAAACATCTCAATCTAAAGTTCTAGGTTGTTTGACTTTCCCACCTTAAGTAGAGATTGGTTTTATGAACTACAGTCAGTGGMATGAATTTACCTTCAAGTTGAGTTGACTCAGTGTAAACTAGGTAGGAAACCACTTTTTGAAAAATGGATTTATATAGTAAAAAGGTCATGTCTTAATTTTTTTCCTAAAAAAGGGAAATATTCTTTATACAAACAGAATTGACATTTTAAAAATTGCAAAATTACTTGTGTTACTTGGAGATGCATCAACCCTTTTATGGTTCCTGTGATTAGACTKCATCCAATTATAAAAATTTCTAAAATTCAGAACAGGAACAACCTTGGAAGAAAAAYATATTTTCGAGATTGTAAACAAAAATCCCTAATGATCTGAAAACAAATAGATAGGCAAAATTTACATGTTCTTTTCTTTTACATCCTGTTTGAGCCCACCATTGAAACCTTATTGCTTCTTCTTTCTTGTATCCCATTAAAATATTCCCTGCCCAGTTCACAGTTCTGTTGTCCACAAATCAATTCTCTGTCTCCTAGTGATCTTATTTTAATATTTGCATGCAGTTGTTGTTCACTCTTCATTTTACTAAGCTGATGCATATTGACTTGCTATCACAGAGACAATAGCAATAAATTCTTAAACAAACAGARCTCTTGGACCTTTCATGATAGCATATTTTAACAAACTGAAAGTTTTAGCCTTAAAGTAGCAAGAAATCTGATCTTTTTTTTTTTCTCACTGGTACTGTAAAATCTCAAATTTATCCTTGTTTCTTCATTTCTTCTAAAGAGTATGGAAAAAAAAATCTCAAGATACCTTTTGGTGTGGTATACTTTCTGTTTGTAAATGCAAATAATTAGAGTATAYATTATTTCCTTTGCTTTCTTTTGACTTAGGCTCTTGACATTGATTGCTGTGWCAGAAACTGCAGGAGCCACACCCTGGCTTCCATTGGTCTGAAAACATTCTTGACTTTGGACATCATGTTTTTAAAGCAGGAAGGAATTACGGTAGAGTGCGGCAGTGGAAGTCCTGCACAAGACGTGGGTCTACCCAAGATAAATCAGCATTTTGAAAAATCATCTTCAGCTATCTTCCCTTTCACACCTCCTGTCATCTTGAAAGGTGCATTTAAATTTTGAGACATAATTTGTGCTATGTCTGTCTAATTTACTTCCTTCCATACACAGACACATAGACACAAACATATCACTTGGGTGTTTTTTATGCTTAGAGAAAACAAACCAGTGTAAGCTGTAATAGAACTGCTAATGAGCTGATGYTATCTACCAACCTATTTAAAATTCTGTTCTCTTTCTGTTTTGCATTTGGTGGGGTTGTAATTTTAATTTTCAAGTGCAGTCTTATTTCTTCTCCTTAGTCTTCAGCTTTCCCACACCACGGCGCGCAGTCCATGCACCCACACAGGCACACAAATCACAGCACCCTGACTGGAAGGGATCATTTATGCTTCAGTGCTCTGCCTTGAGTTGTTTCCATTTGTTGGTACCTGKTATATACTTATTTATCAGGGGATGGAGATTATAATGTCACCCAGAAATCTAGGGATGGTCTGGAGACTAGAAAAAACAARGTACTTCCTGTGGTTTATAGTAAGGACATGCTATATGGAGGAAGGAAATGCGAAGGGGATAGGTGACATAATTCCTCTATTTTGAATTGTGTGATATATATATGTATTTCTTAAAACAGTCAGTAGTAAAGTGTTTGGCACTAGTGAATAATGTCATAACCTGAACATTTAATTCATCACAATTTTGCTTTAGTTTTTCTTAGTTAAATATCTAAAAGATATAAACTCCTGATGCATTTAATCAAAAATATTCCTACTATTTATTCCATTTGATAATGTCTTAAAAACATAAAAAGAAGTTACAAAGCATTACAGGAGATGTTAGGATCTTCACAATGTAATATTAATAGAGCAGATTGAATCAGTTAATCTGTTCCAATGGCAATCTCATTCATTTTTTGAGTTATTATTMACTGCGCTTGCTTTTCTATTGCTTTTCCTAATCTAATTTTAAATGTCTGAACAAAACCTGCTGGAGAATATCCCAACATTCCCTGGGAGAATCATACAAGCCAACCAAACATTTCCACAGTATACTTTTCAGCTGATCRTTTGCTCTATGTCTTTCATCACTAGTGTACTTTTTTATCTACCTTAATTATTTATTGCCTTTATTTGGCAAAAAAATATTTGTTCTTCAATAGTACGGTTAAATATTTTCTTCAAAGCAATGCTTCTGGTTTTGAATTGTGTATTTTTTTTTTAATTTTCTACAATTATTTGTGTTTCCTAAAAAAATTGAGCCAAACAAAATACTACTAAAAAAAAATCAGAAACCTTCCTGACACTCTTATATGAAGACTGATTTTCTCAACTTTAGTAAAAAATTAAGCAAGATCAGTTGACCCTGAGAAAGAATTTATTGTGTTCATTTTGAAATAGATCTAGTTATAAATGTGCTTTGATGACAGACAAACACAAATGTGGGATCATTCCAGCCAGACTATGGCTGATGTTGGAATTCAGGAATCTGGTGGAAAAACAGATCATAACTGCTGAAAAATGTATACTTGAGTAGTGGATTCACCTTTAAGCCATAAATTCTCTTCTGTAGAGCACAAAGGGGTAGAAAGTAAGAAAGAGGTAAAGAATGTGATGTGTTTGTGTGGGATTTTATGTGTATTATCTCCTTAAATTGTTTGGATAGCTGGCTAAAAGAGAGGACTAAAATCCCAATTTCACGCAAACCTCCAGATAAAACAATGGTGACTGTAAAGCAGAGAAGAAGAGAAGGTCARATTTGGAGGGGAAAAAATGGTGAGTATTGGTGGTAAAATAAWCAATTAAATGGGAACTATCTGGAAGAATAAACAAAATTATTATTAAAAGTATCGAAAGGATAAATATTGAGTGGTTGGCACTCAAGCTATAGTAACTTCCATGAGTCCTCATGAAAAAGATTTGGTTTTTGAAAGAGATGAAGATGGTAAAAAAGTCCATCTTTTCATAATAACCTTAATGGTCAAATATTCTCTTAAGCTGTCAAGTTGTTTGCTTTAATTCTTTCCTCAAATAGTGAAGCCAATCTGCATGCAGCAGTTTCCTTGAAAGCAGAGTCCCTCACACAAAGTTTCTTCAAAACATGGGGCATGGGAATTTTACCAGCACAATAGTCTAGTTAGGGAATCACAGCCTCACTTCTACCCTAAAATATAGATACAGCATCAAATGCCTTGGCTCCTGAGCAGGGCATTTTTTTCATTAGTGGAAAGAAAGGATGAGTAGAGTTCGGAAACTGAAGGCCTTGTGCAGAGTCAGGATCTTAACTGCTGGTTCACTCCAGGATGACTTGATTCTGTGAAAGGCCTTAGAACAATAGAATTGACTAAATTTCTTTCTGACTAAAGTGATGGAACAGAAAAGAGAATTCTCTTGTGCATGGGGTAAAGTTTTAATTGCCACTACTGCTCTTTCTTTAGCAGAAATGCATATAAATATTTCAATGTAAAAATCTACCTCTGAACTAGATTTCTCAACTTCTGTAACAATCAAAAAACTAAGAGGTTTTACTGTTAAAAGAGAGGTGTCTAATTCACACAATATAATCTAGATAATTGCTTCTGACTGCCAAATTCCACCCCAGAGCAGAGTAGGCATTTTGCAGTCCAGCCAGACCCATATGGACATTTCATACTCTCTCATAACCACAAATGACAGTTGAAGCAAATTCTTCAGTCAGTTGAAGCAAATTCTTTCCTTGCAAACACAATAAAGCCTACAGAGATATTCAGCTTATGAAGTTTAGATGTGGGTTTTAGAGCTAAKCACATAGTTTTTTGGACAATCAACATCTGTGAATTATTATGTAAACTTAAATATGTCCTCTCTATGTAGACAACTCGACACCAATGTCTTCCTTGCTTCCTGGACCATCACTATGCTTTATCCAGTGTCCCTATATCTGTCTTCACAGGTCCAGATTCAGACACAAAACTGGAAATGTCTCATCAGTGCTGAGCAGAGGGGAAGGATCATCTTCCTTAAACTTCTGATAAYGTTCTTGGTAGTATAGCCCAAGGAGTTGTTGTCCTTCTTTGCTACAAAACCAGACTTTTTATTCAATTTCTTGCCCACCAGAAACCTCCCAGGTCCTTCTCTACCAATGCTACTTTACAGACAGTTGGCCTCCAGCTCATCTTGGTACCTGGAGTTATTTTTCTCCAAGGCTTTACATTTTCTTTAGTTGAAGAACTTTTGCTGTCTCTTTAGGTCCTCTTATTCTGGAAATATTTCTTTGTCTGGACTTCAAGGTTACTATYTTCCACACCTGAATACCTTTGTGAGCATTCTATACTTCATTAGGATTATTTGGGAGAACAAAGTTCTCCCACATCATGCGCCCACAAATGCATCAGTCTGACAGGCTTTTACCTTTTTCTCACTTCATAGAAGGAATATTCCTTCCATAGATCCTTTGAAGAATCAAATCTCTCAAAGTGTTTAATTACAGTTAGAGAGTGTCAACTTTATAGCAGTATAATGACCCAGTGGATCACTCAACTTATGGCAGAACTTCATGAAATTTCCTCTTCACTCTTCCTAGGAAGGTATTCCAGGTGCTCTCATTTCAGGGCTCTGCATTCCACAGGTGGCCTGATGGGGAAAATCTGGGTGATATGGCATCAAGTTRCAGAGGATTTCATCCTTTATAAATTTTAGCCTGATCATTCATTCAAAAATTATTGCAGAATGATGTATGAACTATGCAAGTCCTCATCAACTSTTTCCTTATGATAATGCACAAAGGTTGCAGGTAGCCTCCTAAAGGCTTTTCTGCCCATTTTATTCCTGCATTCACTCTCACCTTCAGCTTCTGCCTCTGTACACGCTTGTCCCCTCCTCTTTGTCTCCCTCTCCTTGTCTCCTCTCAAGGCATCCAAGCCAAGAAAGTCTGGGATTTGCAACAACTGTGTGATACCTACTCCACCACGATGTCAATTTAATTTGAACCAATTTGACAACCCTCATACTAACACAGGATCAGAGACCACAATGATAGTACAACATCCGTCTCTTGTTAAGCTTCTTGCACCTGCTATTGCTTCCCTCTGTAATTGTCCTAGATCAGGAGACCTATTGTAAATGTGTTAAGTTTTGCTGACAACACAAAGCTGGGAAGACACAGGAACTCAGGCTTAAGAGGCAAGGAAAATTCAACAAGATTTCTGGGGTCTGGGCTGTTACACAGCAAATGAAATTCGGTATTGACAAACACACATTAATGTAATTGGTCAAGGGAAGTGTGGGACTAAGAGACCAAAAATGCTGAGTAGGAAAAGGAAGGGTTTAAAGGGACTCTGATATAATGTTTGTATCAGGGCTGACACCAAAATCTCTGTTCAAGTACAGAGAAAGTCTTTGAATGTTGAATTGCCTTTACCTGACTTAGAGTTCTACATATTACCTGTTTCTGAAGTATTTCACTGCATTTAACTGATAAAGCTGTTGCCTAAATGGTAAACTGAGGCCTCATCACCTCATAAAATCTCACTCAATGTTTGCRATAAGTGACTTTGATCACTTGCAACCTAAACACCAATGCTATTTGTGGGATCCATGTTTATCCAATCAACATCATCACTGGYAGTTAATTATTAGATACTTTACTGAGCAAAAAATTAGTCCTTTTTTTTTTTTGATAGAGTAAACCCCATATTCCTGATTGTACTATTATCTGAAAGTGTTGTATGTGTCCCTTTCAGGAGGATTACCTAAGGACTAGTTTATCACAAATAACAAAGGATGTGATTCATCTTCCCTAACTTCAGTTGTCTAAAATTTAGAGGCCTAGGTCTGATTTCATTACCTAAGAATTCCTTCATGACAGTCCAGAATAGAGAGAAACAGACATTTCCAGAGATTGATTTGTATTWATCTAGGTTTGGTATATATCTTAAAGTGAGCCAGTCACTCCAGGAAGGATTTATTGATCAGTTCATCTATGTTTGGACAACTGAGTCYTACCTAGTAATCCAAACTGTTCCATCAGAAACATAGCTTTTTAATTGTTTCTTTTTACATCCCTTCTCTTTCTTCTCTTCCAGCCTTTATTCACAGCAAATTGCCATTTTTCTTCTAATATGTATGTGTCAGGTGAATTTCAGTGCCATGAGTCCMATGGATTGAAAACATGAAGCTATGACTATCACCTAAAAGGTAAGAAAAAAGGACTTTTTTGGCTACTCTGGGTTGCAGRTCATAAAGATCCATGACTTTTATTGTCTTTTTGAACTCTCTTACTTTTCTTGCTATGTTGAAAACTCCAAATTCTTGATAATACTCTGCTACAGTATCACAAGTCCTGTGCTGTAGCTGTTCTTCACTTATTTCCTAGTGAGTGCTCACTACATCAATTTTCTCATGCTCACAGGGAGGAGTTGAGCTTGCTCTCTTTTGCTGAGGGCTTGTGCATTTACTGCAGTATTTTAGACTTTTTTGCAGTGAYGGCCATGTTCTCCTTTACATTTGTGTCTGCAGCGCTGGTCTTGAGATTCACATGTTTCTTCATTTTCCTCAGACTCCTTGAACCAGGGCATGAATTTAAAATTAAAAGGAGATGATTAATTCAGCCTGAGTGCAGCAGAGGGATATGAAAAACTGTAGAAAAACACAAAATAAACTGTGATCCTTGAGAAACTGTGAGAAAAATTTCTYCATGCAGGTGAGATTTTCGTTCTTTAAAACCAGATCTGTGACTTCATTGGGGCCATCAATAATTTATGACCATGCAAGTCCACTCCTATAACTTAGTCCTACTGTCATGGTCAAGCTGCARCTCTACATTTATGCTTTTGTGGTACAGAGGCTCAGCCTTCAGGTCAKGCTCATCACTTATTCAAGCTGATTATGACTTGATTTCCACTTAGAACAAGCTGAGAGGTCATCAAGACAGGCAAACTCAGGCACAGGAACTGATCCAGATGCTGAGTATCTGGGTGCAAGCTCTTCCTGCTTTTGGAACCATGGATTTGACTGATGGGAGCTGACTTAGAGTGCAGACCAGGCTCAAGCCTAAGACTGYCATCACAGTAGGGTGAGAATAGTGGAACCTGGTGCCTCTCCCCACTAACAGTAGTGTCATGGCTTTAATCCTTCTGCACTTTAGACCTTTTCTATAAAGCMTGAACAAAATTCCACAATGACAGTTTGATGTGACCTGACAAATATTCCATCATATGAGTARGGCATCCCACTAGGAGGAAGTCAATAAAGAAAAAGTAAAGTTTCTTACTCACTCAAAATTTCTCTGTCATGGTAGTTCTTGCCTCAGACCTCAATGTGAGGCCAAGGTCCTGGGTGTGCAAAATAAACTTCTGCCTACTTAGGGACAAATTAAAGGTGTAGGAGGGGAAAAAAATGCAGTTTTGATCAGCAGGAAGCATTCATTGTGCACTAATGGTCATTTTTTTTCCTGAAAACATCAGCAACTTATCAAGGCTGCAGACTCTCATTTTCTTAGTGTTTTAGAGAATGATGAAGTTAACAAGAGAAGTGACAAAATATACTTCTATRTTCCTCCAACAATTAGATTCAAGACTTCTGGGTTGGTATAATTTGATGGTAAATTTATTATCTGTCTGAGGACTCTAGTCTTACCTCTGGTAGGTTTTATTAACCTTATTGTGATAGATTGGGCAAATAACTGAAATTCAAACATGAAATTGAATATTACAAGGATTTTCATTATTGCATTGTAGCTTTTGTTTGACGTTATCAAATACATTTTAAAAAGTAAACCTCAAAGTCTGCATTAACTCCCAACCTATTAATGAGTGCTTTTGTTCCACTTCCAAATTTCATCAATTTTGGTTTCAGAATAATCAGCAACAGCAGAGGCAAGAGTTTAGGACAGGACATGAATTTCTTGGGAGATGTTAGCAAGCTGTGAAAATCAACTTTTTGGCCTGGAGTAAGAGTTTACTTTACTAATTCTCATTTTATATCACGGAGGGAGGTGAGACAGCATTTGCCCCAGAACAGAAGAAGATAATTTATCAGATGGATTCCTACTGACTCTTCAAACAGCCTATTGTGACCTTTGGTTATTAAACCTTTTGACTGTTAGTTAATTTCAGCAGTGGGGAGGCTATTAGCTGACCGGCTAGATTCCCTGCCCAGCATCTGCTAACCAATGACCTGTGATCTGGGCCATAAAACTGAAATTACATCTGGACAATAAATATATTTTGGCTTCTAACACAATGAGAGGTGTCATTCTACCTCAATTTATTGATTTTTTWAACATATACCAGAAGACATGTTGCTGTGTCTTAGTGAAATAACCTGATTTTGGCCTTTATCCATCCATGAAATATGTTTTTACATAGGCTCTTGATGCCAGGAATTTTTGGTGGTCTTGGGGACAGAAAGGAGGGAGATGGGAAGAAATAAATAGCAGCAGCTATGGAACTTACAAGTCAAAAAGAATGAAAATTATGATTTCTATCTGTTACAAAGTGGGAAGAAAACATAGATTTGGAAACAGCATGTGCTCATCAGCAGGCATCACAATGTTTATGCCCTGAATAGAGGCATGTGAGTAAGAAAAAAATTGTATTTTGGTCAACAGGAAGGACTCAAGCCATAAATTCAATACTGAAAGTCCTTTAGCAGTAGAACTAGAAATGATTCCTGTAAACAGTAAGAAACTCATAAACTTTGATGTGCCTTCTAGTAATGCTGGTGACTAACAGAAAGGGGAATAGGGGGTGAAATATGGCCATTCCATAGATCTAGTTCAGTTACAGTTATGTAGGAAAGGTGCTTTGAGTGCTTATTAATCAGTGCAACATGTTCATAGGTCTACAATGAGAGCTGAGATATTTAAAGAATCCTGCAGGATCTTAGTGATCCAAAAGCTTTTAAAATTAATGGAATCATAGAATCATTTATTTTAGGAAAGCCTTCTAAGAACATCAAGTCCAACCACTAAAACAGCGCTGCCAAGTCCGCCACAAAACCATATCTGTAAGCACCCCAAATGTACATCTTTCAAATATCTTCAGGGCTGGTGACTCAACCACTTACCTGCATTGAGTCACGCTGTTCCAATGCTTGACAATTGCCTTAGTGGAAAACATTTTCCTGTTATCCAATCTAAACCTGCCCTGGCACACCTTCAGCCCATTTCCTCTCATTCTATCATTTGTACTTAGGARAAGAGACCAATATTTAGGAAACAAAAAAGAAGAGAGCCTTCAGTTTAAGAACTTTGTGGTTAAAATTAGAGAAAATATACATTATTTTCATTGTAGAGGATATATTTCAATATGCGAGGAGAAATTCAAACAGTCTATGAACAGTTGTGATAGGAGTGGGCACTGTAGTCTGAAGCTTTTTTGAAACTTTTTAAGATTTTAACGAAGTGGGAAGAAAACACACAAGAAACCAGAAACCAAATTAAAAGAAACCAAATTGAAATTAACGAACTCAAAAGAAAACAACTGAAAGCAAGGCAACAAATAAAAACAAACAAAAAAAAAAGAGAGGAAAAAATATTTTGCTGGTTTTCTCTATGAACTTTATGATTCAGATATGATGATTCAGTGTTTTAAAGTCAAGATCTCAGTCAAAAGTGGTAGGCTCTTAATCGCAATAAGCTTTTGCTGAGTTTCAACATTCCAGAGAAATGCTCTAGACCTTGCTTTACAGCTCTTTTGGGCTACGTGCAAAGCTATACATCTTCCACTGAGACCTTCTTGYGTTACATTTAAACTGTGATTATTCAACTGGTTTCATTATAGTTGACACCTGTCTGTGACAGCAGGATGAAACTGCAACCTAAATTCAACCCACACAAGTTTAAGCTTTTAAAGTCATGGTCTCAAGTAAAAGCCCAATTGACTAAAACTCCTTCAAACCACAGTGATGGAAGCTCGGGAGCTCAACCAGTTCAATCACCCAAACACCCTTGTGATGCAGTGAGAGTGCAGATTTGTTTCTCTACAAAAAAAGCCAAGATTGCTGTCACCTTTGATTGACGAGCTTCGAGTAGGCAGATGGAGTCTCAGGTTAGGGTACATGATTTGGCCTCCAGGATGAACTAAAAGAGAGCCCCCAAATCTAAGAGTTGTTTTTTATTCATTTTTTTTCTCATGGATAACATTTTCCCTCCACATTCTTTCTGTGCTTTATAGTTTGCAGACTTTCCCCCAAGTTCAAGGTTGATGATGTAATTGTGACTAAAGGAAATGCAGCATTTGTCTTCTCTTTAGAAGCTTTTTTGGTAACACACCACATTACATTTCTTGCTTGTCATTACATCCTGCCAGCTTTCTGGCACTACTTTTTTTTTTCTTTGCTTCAGTTTTACTAGTATGAATTATTCATTGGAAAGAAAAAAAAGGGAAAAAAAAAGAGAGAGAAGAATAATTTGCATTTCCTGATTGGAAGCCAGGGATTATTCATCATTGCCCTGTACATCTCTTATAAAGATGATAAATGAATGTATATTAACTGAACCCTAAAACAAAATAATGTGTTTTTCTAAAAGTTTTGCAGAGCTGCATTTCCATTGTAATTAGTTTACTTTTTTTAACCAAGTGCTGTTAAAGCACCATCAAAATGAAAGCTGAATTCTGAACTGTTTAGAGGAGGTGGGAGAAAGTAATCGTCTACTCAGTGGGTTTTCCTTTCTCTTTTAGAACTACTGAAAATAATTCAAATTGGGGTCTAGCTTTAAAATAATAATAATAATAATAATTAACAATAATAATAATAATAATAATTAAAAACAAAATACAAAAAACAAACCAAAGGCAAGAAAACAAAAGCAAAATCCCTCTTCAAGAAAATTACACTGGAACAAGCAGATAAGTACAGTGGCAAGAAACTTGTTGCATGTTTTTTGCCTCATAAGAGACATAAGAATCATTTCTTCTCCTCCAAACATAAATAAGGAAGAGATTGGTCTTTTCATCATTTTTTGCTGCCTTGATTTATTGAGCTTGTCAAGGTTTAAAAGAGGCAATTGGCCTCTAGCAGAGGCTTGAACCCACAATGTTGTTTCTAGCCATTCCCTCTCTGTGCCTCTCCTGCCATGCTGTAGCCCTGAATTTGGCCCTTAGCTAGGCAGGACATTGTCCCATATGAGACATGATCTTTCAGTGAAGTAAAAGCCCTTTTGTAGGGGTAAAATTGTAGTAGGGAGACAGTTGGACCATGTAAGACCTGGGGGTGGGGAGGAAATAATGTTGTCCTTAAAAGTTTTGAAGCAATAAGCCTGGTATATTTTTTCTGTAGAAAAATGTGTTTCCCATAAAAAAATTATTGTTCTTTAGCTGTTGTCATTTTCATCAAACCACAACTAAAAATATCAAAACAAACGAATGAAAACAGGGCCACTGAATTTACTTCAACTAACATTTTTTGGACCTACTCTCTTTTGCTATCTTTATATTCTCTTTCTTTCTTTCTTTCTTTCTTTCTTTCTTTCTTTCTTTCTTTCTTTCTTTCTTTCTTTCTTTCTTTCTTTCTTTCTTTCTTTCTTTCTCCTCTTTCTCTCTTTCCATATTTTGCCACTTTCTCCCTCTGTTTTTCTGAACCATTTTTTAATTAATAAAAAAAGAGAAGGTAAATAAATAACATCTAGTTTTTAAAATGCCTTAATATATTTTTCAAAAAATCAAATTTTTTTTGTTAAAAAAGCAAACACTGGAATTTTCATTAATATTATTTCTCAGTCTGGACAGAGTCTGTATTACATGTTCTCAGATTATGATGGCAAACTGCTGTTATTTATTTTTCTTTTCCAAATGCAGCAATTATGTTCTTGAAATGAAAAATTGCTGAGGACTTTCAGCAGCACTGACAGAATTTTGTTGTTTTCATTGTTTTGCAAAGTAGGGAAATAGGACTAAAAGACTGGGTTCCCAGCACCCAGAGGGAAAAATCTCTGGTGCTATAAACAGTTCCCTGGAGAAACTCAGCTCAGTGCTTTCACAAAGCAGGACATTTTCAGACTATTATTTCCATTAAACACCAAATTAACTGCCTGTAAACTTGTTCAGTTATTTGTTTTTACTGGCCTGTAAAAACATAAAACATAAATACATAAATAAATATTTATAATGCATGGATAACAGTGCTAGCACATGCCATAAGCTATGCTAGGAAAAAGGAAATAAATCAAGGTTCGTGGCTGAGAGATGCCACTTGGTTTGATTTGTAATAAACAACTTCACTTATCGTTATGTGCCTTATTCCTATGTAGTATTTTGTATTAGAGTTTTACTCGGCCTTTTTCTTGTGCTAGCCACTCTTCAAAGAACAATCACAATCTTTAGAGACTTGACTCATGCCATCCAAGTTTAGGCACTTAACTGAAGCACCTAAATTAAGCTTTCTCTGTGGTCATTGAAATCATTTAAAAAAGCCAGAGGGAAAGCCCAGGTGCATATGAACCTCAGTCACATCCGGAATTAAAATCTTACCATGTTTGCTGAGATGGGTGAGAGCTTATTTCTCTACCTTGTTTGTGACAAGGGTTTCATGTTCAAAGTAATTTTAACAAAATTGACATTTTCTAAGAACACGAATGGAACTTTCTAACTATAACCTCTTATTTGCATCAGTTTGGACCTTCCTGAAAAAAGACTTCTAGATGCTTTCAGCCTTCATTTCTTCAGCAACCCTTTTGTAGACTGCCCTTCCAACTGTGAAATCTGCATCAGAGATTGAAGTCACAATCCTGCTACTGAAACAATTCACCARGAGAAATATAGAATAACACCCCATGCTGTTCTTCAAGGGTGACAGGCTGGGCTGCAACAAGAAGGGAATGTCAACTTAAGGAATGTAAGACTGAGTTTGCCATTTGGGAGGAAAGTCTCTGGAGAGCACCAAAGGGCACTCTGTGGGTTAACATGAGCCAAGATATGGCTCAGAAGAATGCACAAAGGAAAGAATTTACTAAACCAGTAACTCCTCCTCCACTGCTGAGTTTTCATTTCACATCCTCGCTCTTCCCTTAGCTCCCTAGAGCTCAGTTTGTAAGAACACAACTTTTCTCATATCAGTAGTCAAGGAGTGGGCAAGGCATTGGAATACATTTCTCTCAAGCTTTCAACAAGGAAAGCCGGATTTCAGCCCTGGATTGTGATTAGTATGGCTAAAATTCACTGTAGTGGAGCCTTTGTGWGCAGTAATGTTTGCAAGAGGTGAATACTCTATTTTCCTGCAGGGGCATTTGCAGTGATTTTTTCCTTCATATGTGYGACACGTTAGGTAATATAGCCTGAGTACTTTTATTATTACTTCCATAGGAAAACATTAACTGATTTATCTGATTAAAATTTGAGGTGGCAGCAATAAATAAACAAAATACTCAATAAAGTCTGGTTAATTGTGACACTTGTTTCTTTTGATAATTTTAAAGCATTCCTTTACATTGTGTAATGTTACTGCAAGTAACACATGAGAGCTTTGGGGTTTTTTTTATTACTGCTTAGTTAAGAAATAACTTTCTTTGTCCCACAGCTAGCAAGTTTCTTTCAGTATTATTCCACACAAGTTGCAGAGGTCTCTAAACGCCACCCATGGTCATTAGGTCATTTTTTTCTGCAGCTTTTCCAGTAGTTACTCGCAAACTGATAATTTCTACCAAATAGATGCACTGCAGTGCTGGGCTGTCATTTGTTAGAACTTCCCTTCAGCTTATAGCCCTGTGGCCCTCTCTCAAGCTCTGTCTACATGCCAGTGTGCTGTAATGATAAATAACTTTATCGACCCCTAGGTATGCATAAAACATTAGATGGATCGTAAGTTTTCTGGACTGCTCAACTTTCATGAACTGCATTTCAAGTTACTTTGATCAGGCCTCTTAGCTATGACATCATAGTTTTGGAGTGGGTAGTGGGGTAACATGGCAGAARTAACTTCACAAAACTCAATAAGAATATATACTATCTCTTGCCGCTACAAACAGAACAGTTATTTCATCTAATTTCCTAAACGGCAGGCAGAAAACTGAATTTAAAAATTTTTCATTAAAAATCAGTGTGTATTGATAAGTATAAAATGCAATTTTCTTCCCTCTTCATTTCATTAAACAGGTGCAGTCAGAGAATATAATTTTAATAATAGAAGACTTTAATTTTAAATATTTTCAACTTGATTAAACCTATGCAAAGTTTGAAGGGGTTTGTTTTGTTTTTTCCAAATTCATAAATGATTTTAGAAGACTAAATTAAATTTTCAGCAGTAATACAACATTYAGAATTCTAAATCCCTTGTATTTCAAATATTATGAGATTTTTAAGCATGAAAGACACAAATGAAATTTAAATTATGCTTCAATGTCTTTAAGATCCTGGGTTGTTCTATACATGTATCTTTGCACCTAAAATATGTTTGTCTTCTCTCATGCCATGTGCATATGTGTCTGGGTATAACAAGACAAGTAAATGTAAGGGGGTGTGTGCAGTTATAAATTTATGATAGTGAAATTATTTTTTTCATGTTTTTGTTTTCATGAGGAAAAAAATGTAAATTATGYCTCAATTTTACAGAAGGACGAAGCTGAAATAGGGAAAAATTGTCCTATTTATTTTTTTCTAGTTGCAACTCAAATTAATTCCTCTCATGCACAATGCAAAAATCATTCAAAGTGTAAAAATTCAGGATCGGTGCCCTAATTTCTTCCCAGAATACTGTTTCTGACATTAGTGAAATGAAAGAAAAAGAAATAGCAAAAGGAAATAAAATAGGCGAMAAACCTTTAGATGAAATAACTGCCAAACAAGCAGAATAATTTATGTTAGAGGAGTGGGAGGTCATCTGGCCCAACTCTTCACTCACAGCAGGGCCTTAACACAATGTGGGTTCAATATCACATGAGGTCAGTAGCTCAGTTTTGTATTAATTCTTTTAGAAAAATAAATGAGATGGGTCTAGGAAAGAGATATGGACAGTACAAGTCTTGCATTGCCAACCACAGAGAGATAAACTTAGCCTTAAACTGGCATACTAACATTCAAAAGTTAACCTGAAATCTTACTCGTACATTTTTCTTTCCTTGCACARACAACTAGATTAAAAACTTACAGCAAATTCTCACCAAAAAAAAGCATTGTGAAGAGATCATTAAAGTGAAGAACATACACACAATCTCTTATTTAAAATTTCAGCACCAACTCCAACAACATCCTCGAGTATGAATTGAGAAGGTTTTCTTCATTACAAATGAACATTAAGAAACTTGGATTCAGTCATTCATTCTTTGGAGATATAATCCCTGCCCCTCACGTAGTAAAGAAATTAAAACTTCTAACAGTTTTAAAAGTCTGGAAGTCTTTTTTGAGGAATTTGAGCCCTTCTTCTCTAGTCAAAAGAATTTTGTTTCATCCTTTTTTTTTTCCCTGGAATCAGAGAAATTTTGTAGCTCATGTTAAATTTAAAAATCAATAAAATACTACCTTATTCTTCTCTGCAGCTTCTTTGCTAATTAAAAAAAAAACCTATATGATTCCTTTTAAGCTGAAGTATCCTTCAGATTATATATCTATATTTCTATATATACGAATATATATATGAATATATACAAATAATATTAATATATGAATATATATATAATATATTATATCTATATATATATATAGATATATATAGATATATATATATAGATATATATAGATATATATATATATGCAAGGATAAATTAATGACAAGAGTCTCAGTCTAATAGGAACCAATTTTGTTTTTTAGCTGGGCTGTTTTCCTTCCCTTTCTCTCTCTATGTTACTGCCAAAGCCCCAGTAGAGTATGAAYGCAGAATATCAGCCCATCTTCTAATATATGCAGCATAATCTTCTTAAAATGAGTTTTCACTTCAAGGAACAGAAGGGCTTAGAGATGAGCAACATGGCTTTTTTGTATTTGGCATCTCATTATACTTAGTACCATTTTTTCCTTCTAAGAACAATTGAATATCATTAATGAAGGAAAATTCTCCCTATATACTCTTAGGACTTTTTGTTTTGTTTTGGTTGGTTTGTTTGTTTGTTATTTTCCTTTCTTGAGGCATGGAGAAGGGAGTGAGAGGCAGAATAAGTCTTTTTATTCTTTCATGGAGAAAAAGAAGATGCTTTTGTATTTCACTTTCCTTCATCAGAACTTAGTTTTTTTTTCCCTTTCTGGACAATTCCAATTCGCAACTAATTCTGTACAAACATTAACAAATGGATATTTACATAAATTCAGGATGTGGAAACAGGGAAATAAAATATTGTGTGGTAATTATTTTTTGTTTTAAATTAAGTAGCCTGAAATGTCATTTGAGGAACTGAGAAATTCTTCRGCATATTTGAGTATAGATTTAATTTATCATGGCTTCTTGACTCAAACTCAAACTCAAACACAGCATCAGTTTGAAATCCAACATCTTCCCTTGGGAAACCTCAGCTGAGTTCTTTACTGATTAAAGCCAATGAAGCTGGACCCGCAGACAATTTGCCCAAATATCTATTTGCATGGATAGTTTGCACTACATTAGTGTCTAGTGGAAATTCAGTGATTTAACACATCTCTTACATGTTTAATTATTTCTTTTAAATAGGTTGGTTGGAGAAGGTAGGAAGTGTACTCATGTCCAGCATAATGTTGTTAGATTGCAAACACTATAAATCTGAGGARTTGATGCTGATGGAGCAATAATTAATTCTTTTGTCCTCTCCAATGTACAGCATCCATAATCCATGTCATGAGTTCTTCAGACCATTGACCATCAATTAAATTGTATCATACCCAAAAAAGACAGGAAGAAGAAGGAATAGGAAATAACAGAAGAATACTTAGGAAAAAAGCTAATTCCCATCTCCAAGGCTATAACTCAGTGTTATAAACAGTAAGAATGGTCACACAGATTTTCTTATTTTCTGGTGGTGTCTCTGATAAAGATGAAATTAAGACACAAAGCTGAAAGGCTTCAGTACCAACAACTTTTATAAATAAGAGGACACTGAAGAGAACAGGACCACKGGCACACCTGTGGAGATCAGCACAGAAAGATCTCCTTAGCAACAGAGATTTAGCTGGTGGGACACTCTATTTTTGTGCTTAATCCCTCCAACCCAATGCATAGCCTTCCTGTACTTTGGAGATCTGCAAGCTGTGTGAGACCTACTGCCATAAACCACCACCAGATGCTACGTTATGCTAGGTTCCAGTTCAGCTCAGCTTTATTCAAACGGGCAGCAGGCCAAAAATGGCCTCAGCTTCATTTCAGAGCCTTGAACTGCTGTACTCACTGGTCTTGGCACACACTTTTCAGTCAGCTACCATACATTCAYATGGCAATGGAAACCATGCCTGAAATAACCATTTTCTGTTTAGCCATTGTGTTTTTCACAGCCACTACCACCTGTGTTCATCCTTCCAAAATGTAAACATCTCTCAGTTTGCTAAGCTTCCTAGAGGGCATCACCTCCAGGGAATGATTCCTTAATCTCAGTTTTGATTTTTCATTGAAAGTTGTGTATATTCCTCAGTGATCATAAACATGGCATGCTTCCTTAGAGAAGTGAGATTCAATTCACAGCATAAAACAAATTCAGTCACTGCATAATTTCCTACATGTGAACTAGAGTTTTCAGAAGAGCTCTAAATAATACATTTAGAGAAGCTTGCTTCAGTTTATAAAATACAGGTCATTGAAACAACCACGTTGCCCTAAGTCCTTTATATGGACTCCATATAGGGTATCCMATATAAGGGATACCCTATATACCATGTAAGGGCATTCCATAACCTCGCATCATATCTCAGTCCCACGTGGATATCTCTGAAGTACTAACACATCTCAGATGCTACTGGGTACCCTTTTGTGGTTAAATGAAGATTTTGCCTGTATTGAAACTGAAATTGGCTCCCTGCAATTGTTGAAGGCCAGTCTGGATGGGGCTCTGAGCAAGCTGGTCTAGTGGAAGGTGTCCCTGCTCATGAAACAAGATTATCTTTAAAGTACTTCCAATCCAAGCTATTCTGTGATGAATCCATAATTGACTAGACCTTCCAGGTTCTGTAACAAAAGCTTAGACAGCTGCTGTTTTGTAGAAAACTGAGCTCACAAAACCTATTCTGGAAGCCCAGTCTCACTCCAAAGAACACATGAAGGGTTTGGGTTTTTTTCCCAATGAAAGATAAATCTTATTTGAGAAAMAAATTCTAATCATTCCTTCCAAGTCTTGCATTATTTACAAGGCAAGAACAACACTGAATAAGCTTCTCATTTCTTTACCTTGCATGCGAAATAAATATCATCAGAAGCAAACTGCAGTGCCAAAGTCGGAGATTATTTTATGTGACTTAATCCAGTTCCACTGTGGAACCCCATGTTCCTCATGTGCCACTCAGTGGGGCTGCTTAATGGGGCAGAAAGGGATAGGTCAGCTTCTCCCCCATTGGGGAGTGGGAGAAAGCTGCAGAGGTTGATTTTTGAAGTGTGGAATAAAGAAGATAAAGTTTTTCAAAATGTGCCTCTGTCTCCAAGAGTTCTCTGCATGCAGCAGAAAGGAGGAAATTGTGCTCAGAAGCTGTCAGTTGGATTGCAGTAAAAACTCCGGTAATGATGCCCTGTCCATGGAAGCTTTACCAGCCTTTCCTGTAATTGAATGTTCTGACCTTCTCCAGCCCCTTTTCTCTAAAACAAATAAACCACAAAATAAATACAGAATCCTTCCATTTTGATTTTGAGAACAAACTGAAAATTATATCAGTTAAAATGAAATAGGGTTTATTTAAAGAATACAGTAGTTGCAGAATGTTTATGTCTTGACAGGAAAATAAGCTGCATGAAAATAAGCAATGRAAAAGAACAAATATAATGGAAAACAAAATATAATGTGAAATTATCACTTTTAACTGTTTTTTCTTCTGCAGTGAAAATCCAGGGGTAAGAGAACACACAGCTTGTGTGTGATTAATTTAGGGAGCTGCACACTAAAAATTGGCATTTGGCAGTTTTCATAAGAGGCTACAAAGATAGCACATTAAATGGAGGCAGATACAAAACTAAAAAGAACAGTGAAGAGTGAGGAGCAGAGGGATTCATGTCTGTAACTTCTACAAAATCTTCCTGGACTTATTTCAGTAGTAGCTTTATACAGTAAAGAAACAGTTACAAAACAGCAGCCTGAAATCATAACAAAAGAAAAAAATAAATAAATTTCAAAGGTAGGACTGTAAGTATGATGTGGATATGGGAGATTTTTTGGTGAGAAATGCCACCATTTCCAACACCCTTAACTGTTTCAGATTAGTAAAAAAAAAAAAGTTTTTACTTTTTTTTCAACAATTGCCTTCAAACATGTTTAGTCTTTTGCCAAACTGAATGCTGTGTTTTGATTAAGGGAAAGTGGGTCCTTCCGTGTTTAACTTTTCTCCTTCAGAGGATAACAAAAAGCTTTTGAAAAAACATCCCAATCTTTAATATAATTTTTTGAGTTTCTTCAAACATTGCAGCATCACATCCTTCTGCCTGTTTAGATATCTGCTGATATCTACTGAGATTTTGTGCAAGAAAACTACACAGTATTCATTTTTAATGTCTGTGTGCTGAGATATAAAAACATTTTCTTGCTAATGAAAGGCAAAACCCAAACCATGTGGGTATCAGCGGAGATCTACTACTGCTTCAACAAAATCAAGTTACTCCAGGCAGGAATCATTCCAGCAGTTAATAGACTTACCTGTAGTGAGCCTATTCTCACCTCAGTCTCTATAAGTCACATGCAGTTTTAGGAGGGCAGGAATGTCAATTTATTCTAGTAAATGGACTTTCTGGAGGGTTTAACTGCCACCCAGTGACACTGCTGTCTGCATTTCTTGAGCAGGTAGTCTGAAACAACTGCCTGTACTGCAGGTACACTTGAAAAAAGATTTGGTGGAGCAAAGGAAGGCCAACAGGGTTTGATGGATACCCAGGGTCTTCATCCTGTCTGTATGCCAGTCCTGGCAGGGAATGTGCTTCCCTCAAGTGCTAAACCTGTTCATAGGATGAGCAAAGATGAGAGATAAAATCAACAACAGCTGAGTCATTGTGACTCTACATATCTCTCCCAACTGACCTGGGAAGTTTATTGCTCTCTCTCTGGCTTAAAAACAGAGAAGTGTCTGAAATGTCATTTCTTAATTGGTCCTTAAGTACTGAACTGTGGTCTTGGGTGTGAAGATTACTRTGGGAGGGAAATAGCTGCTTTCTCCTTGGTGGTTCTAAAGGTCTCCTGYGCAGGTGTGAGAATACTGCTTCATTTCCTGTACATCTTTTAAACAGTCCTAATTTTCTTTCTTTTTTTTT
>JACDOX010000134.1:493302-511154 GCA_014549065.1 Cardinalis cardinalis
CCTTCCCTTCCCTTCCCTTCCCTTCCCTTTTTTACCATAAAGTTTTCAGAATAAGCACTCTATTTTCAAGCATCCTTCTGGACTTGTAGCATAATGGAGCCTCTGGGGCATATAATAGAATGAACAATAATTGCTTTAATTCATTGTGCAAATAGAAAAGATCTCCTCAAAATGGCTGTCAGAATAGGCTGAGGTGTATTATACACACGTATTTCTGCTAAGATTTGTAAATATTTTAATAGGCTTGAGTTTTATCTGGGTAAAATTTATTTATCAACTACTATGGTGTATGTGCAAAATATTGCCCACAATAAGTGTGCAGGGTAGTATTAGTCACTGTTATGAAGAATATAAGCAAAGCAGTTGAAACAAAAGATAAGAACAAGGAAAGGCTATTTTGCTTTTATTTTCCTGTACTATATGACACAGGATTTCTCCAGTTATATAGTTCTCAAATAGGATTGTGGACCAAAGTTAATGATATTTTAGAGACACTGCTTTCAGAATATTGCTTTTTGGAGAAAATTAGTTTGGCTAATAAGAAAAAAATATTCTAATAGGAATAATAAGAAAAATAGGAAAAAAAAAATTTCTAATAAGAAAAAATTGGCAAATTCTAATTTTCCAAATGYCAATTCCTGTCCTTAGACAAATATATTTTTTAACAATGCCTTCCTTTTTATTTTTATTTTCAAAATATGCTTTTCTTTTTGTTGGGAAACTCTTACATGAAACTGCTCTTTCAAAAAAGTTAATTAAAACCAGGAAAACGATAATGAAACTTTATGTCTACAGGAAAAAGAATAAGAATTTTTTTYTTCTTTCCTAAAACATCCATTGCTACCTATAACAAGGATTGTTGGGTATTTTTAAAAATATCAATTCTGATATCATTCAGATTTTAATGGGTGCATAAATAATATTAATACTAAAATTTAGAGCCTTTCCTAATGATTTACTTTTTTGATTTCTAAGTTACACATATAATTAACTCAATTATATAATTATACTTATTTTTAAATATTCTTCTTTTACAAATAATCTAGAGGATTTTTTTACAATGTTTTAAGGTCATTTAGGAATCTGAGATTTACTTCCACATGATGCACACAATGTGTGCATAAACCTATCCATTTATTCAGTTTTCATTAAGGTGAAATTAAAAATTATTCTAGAATTGGAAATAGTTAATATTTTTCCTGGACATTCCACATGGCTTTTCAGAATTTTATAACAATTTGATTTGCTTATTCTTAAGAATTAATAGTATTAATCAACATAGATTTTAATTGTATTTGTAAGTTCAATTTTAATTTTTTTGAAAAATGAGATAGGTTGAAATTATAAAATTCTGAGTTTCAGAAAGAAATAAGTAGAGAAGGTTGAAGTAGCTTAATTTGTATAGATTTTGGTGGTTTTTTTTTCAATTGAACCAAAATGGTTTGGCAGAATAAAATGAAACATTGAATGTAAACATTGATGTGAAATTAAATGTTTCATTTTGAAAAGTTGATGTGAAATATGCATTTTGCATCCAATTAGTATCATAAATTGAAATGCCACACAAATTCTCCTTTAATTCAAATTCCAATTCAAAGGAAAAGGGTTAAATTGGAACAGAGTTTTTAAAAGAAATATTTTATTCTGTTCCAAACTACTGCTTTTTAAAATCAGAAAGATCATCAGAATGGACAGTCCCTTCATACAAGTTTGAATATAATGAAAGCTCATTTTTCAAAGGAAAAACATACAAGCAAACAAATATTTTTCATCAGAACAGTTTAGGTCTAGCCTAATTCCTTACATATCCATCTTGGATGTGTCAGAACAAGGTTTTCAGGAGCAGAGACACATTTTTACCAGTGTTCATAAGAAAATAACACTCCAGAGAGATGTGTTTCATAAGCAGCTACCTCGTTAAGGAGATTGTTCTTAGGGTGTCACAAACAACTTCAGACACTTTAGCACCAGGAGAATTGAAAATAAAACAAAAAACAGAAACAAACAAACAAACAAACAAAAAAAACCAAACAAAAACAAAAACAACAATAACAACAACCAAAGACAAAACAAAAACCAACCAACCAAACAAAACAAATAAAAACAAACAAAACCCAAATGAAAACAACAATTAAAAAACCCATACACTAAACAAGTGAAAAAAATGCTAGAAATTGTTCAGGTATTGTAAAAAAGAAATTACTCTTCTGTAACAAAAACATTCAAGAATGCAAAAGAAGAATTATCCAGCTGGATCTAAGTTGCTATAGAGCACCCAGCATGCAGAGTCAGGAATAACTGGTCTGTATTTTAGTTATCATTATTTAAGTAGAGTAGTCTGAGAAATTCCAGAAACATCATTGTGTACTAAACAATTAACTAAACAAAACCATGGATGTTATTTTTATCAGATTATTCCTATTGATGAACATTTCTCAAGAAGGAAAAAGAAATAATGACAGACTATATGCTATACAGGAGTTACTGTGTGTTTTTATATTAAGATTTTTTTATTTGTTCTATGTTTTCAAACATGTATGGGCTATTTCCTGTGGAAATGTTCAGTCAGACATGCAGCCGTTGTTTTAGAAACTACMTATATCATCAGAGATATTTGTGCTTTCTTAAGTCTTTCTCTGATTGAATATAATTCTAATTTCCAGATCTGTTTTAAATGAAATTTTAAAAATAAACTATATCAAAATAAGAGAAAAATTTAATCAAAACAAATAAAAGACAAACAAGCCAAACCAAACCAAAGCAAAATAAAACAAAAAAAAAACAAGACTAAATAAAATAAAAATAATAATTAAAAATGAAATGAAATGAAATGAAATGAAATGAAATGAAATGAAATGAAATGAAATGAAATAAATAATAAAATAAAACCCAGCCCTTGTTGCCTTATCTCAGATAATATTTAGCCAATCTTTTTTTTCTCTAAGTTGTGTGATGGTATGATAATTAGAAAATGCAATATAATGGAGACGAAAATGTGATCTGTAAAGGCTGTCATATTTGTCTACAGCCCACATGGCCATTTTTCTAATGTGTATTACTACGTTTATATGTTATCTAGTTATGTCTGAGGTTGTTAGGCACAAATAAAGGGACAAATTTCTTTACCTAAAAGGAACCTGGTTTCAGAGTTCTCTCTTCCTATCAACTGAAATCTGTGCTGCTTTCAAATAAAATTTAGGGGAAAATGCAGGAGAAGTAACTTACCCATCTCTAGCTCTTTTACAAAATGAGTCAGGTGAATGGTAGTGGACATGAATGCCTAAATGTAGGTACAAGGCAGAAAACCTCTTTCTATGATAGCTCAGCATTTAATGACTGTAACAGGTACATTTTCCCAGGCACCTCATAGGAGCAGTGTTAGAGGCAAGGGAAGATTGCTTGATCTTAAGAATACACCTGGAAATCAGCACAGAACYTGTAGCTTTTAAATCTATATTTAAAGTTGTTTTTCTTTTGTGACTATCAATATATAAATTAATGATTTGTTTGAGTTTTAGTTGGGTTTTGGTTTGGTTTGGTTTGGTTTTGGTTTTGGTTTTGTTTGTTTGTTTATTTGTTTATTTTCTTTTCTCTCTTCACTGTCTTTGATTTTGCTTTTATTTTAGCTGAAAGATGAGAATTTCATCTCCAAATATGTGTGTACTATATCCTAAAAGGTACAACTCTCAGATGCTTATATACAGGAGATAGGTTTAAACTACACAATCGAGGTAGTAATGATAATACTGTCATAAAGCCATGGAGATGCTTGGCCTGAGCACATTTATCTTCACTTGAGTTCCTGGCTGCATTTTTACAGTCTGCACCAAAAACTTGGCTTCTAGTGTTCCTTTTCCTAAGTAATTAACTGAGAAGTACTTTGACTGTGTCTTTGAAACCTTCTGCTGCAACTTAGTTGGGCTGTTGTTGAAGATGAGTGTTTTCTATACACCGAATTTGGCCTCTATTTATTCACAAGACTCCTCTATTCTCAAATGTGAGAAAAGTAGAGAAGAAATTCCACTCCATGAAAGAGAGGAATCCATTAATCACTCTATACTGATAGTTGCCAAGAAGAAAATTCATCTAAGGCATTCTCTTTTGCATGCTGGAAAGAAAGAATGAGAGCAAGAGAGGCAAAAAGAGAAGCAGAACAACTTGAAATACTAATAAAAACACACAACCAACTTTTAAAATATTATTGGAGAGATGCAAATTTTAAATACTAAAATATTAAAATTGATTGAGGTTGTGAAATAAGTATATTACTTAGTCCTCTGTGCATTACAATTAATTTTTCATCTTCTTATCTAAGCAGCATTCGTATTGGCTTTTGCTGAGCATTCTTAATATTTCATATGCTTAAGGGAAAAAAGCTGTACTCTGACATCCTAACATCTCTGAGAATGTTTAACTTTATTTTTTTTTCTTCTCCTATGCAAAAGATTTTCAAATCACACATGAGCAGGGCAAAAGAGAAAAAACAGCACAGTTTTGCTGCACTGTTCTGGGTTTTATTTCCCATCTGATTGTGCWTGCAAGTCCTAAGAGTTCTATTCTTCTCTATGTTATTATTTTTCTCTTCTTTGTTTCCCACTATCTCACTCATGTGGCTTGCATCATGCAGTAGCCCCAGCAATGTTGAGAACATCAATAATTTGATTGTAACTGAACAATAATAAACGATGAAGCAACTTCATCTGAGCTGGAAGATCTGGCCTTAACCTCTCTCTATTTACAGCTCTGGAAGGCTTGAATTCAGGAGAATTTAAATCAGCAGAGACATGCCAGTCCTCAYGTTGTGCAGTGCTGACATAAACATAGCTAAACTGCTGCTATTAGGAGATAAGTTCTTATTTTGTAGCCCCACAAACAAAAGGTTTTAGTATATCATCATTGGTGCTAAAAGCAGCATAGGCAAATGGCCCTGGATAAGGCAAACRAGTGCTTAAATCACCACAGCTTGGTCTCTGCCAGGAAATTAAATATGTAAAACCTTCAATATTATGGTCCTTATATTCACATGCTGAGGCTGAACCATGTGATACAGCAGGGTTTTATGCCCTAAGGGCCACTCTCAGCGCTGCAGTTCTTTCAGTGAAGCTGTAATTTTGTACCTTTCAGCATAAAGTTATATGCAGACCTGTGTGTCCTCCCGAAATTGCTCTATTCCCAGTGCCCTGATCCTTGCCTTGGGACTGGTGTAGGTGAATCCTTACGAGGTTACAGACAATTACAGCTAGACCCTGAGTCATATGTGCATACTCTTTATTGCAAGTGCTAGAAGTCAAGGAATCTTGACTTGATTCTCATGGCATTGAGGAAGAAAAAATTTTGACATGATATTGCCTGCCCCCATCCCAGAGGAGGAAAAAAACCCAAACCCAACAAAAAAAACAAAAAAACACCAAAAACAACCAACCAACCAATCAAATTCACAAAACAAGACAAAACAAACAAAACAAAAAAAGGCAAACACTCAAAAAAACCAACCAAACAAAAAAAAACCCAAAAAACCCAAAAAACACCCCCAAAAAAACCAAATCACACCAAGACCCCTGAATGCTGAATATTTGACTTTCCCATTAGTCCTTTAATTGGCAGTAATTCCATCACGGAAGCACCCACTATGTGTGAAGCCCAGACTGTCTGGAAGCAGTGGTAGGGTGAATTGGGATTAGGAGTGATCATTTTGATCGACAAAAGTTTATATGAATAAAGGCCTGGATACTTCTCACCTGATTTTAAGTGTAGAATTTAGTATTTATGGAACTGAACTGGATATACTAACCTCCCTCTGCAACTGATGGAGAGAGATTAACCTCTCCATACCATTGGAGCCATAGGTCACTGCTTAAAAAAAGGAGAATCCAAACTCTCTGTCCAGTAAGGCTTTTCCATTGTCATCCAATTACTCCACATGATTTGCACACATTCCCTTGTCCCTCCTGCTTCCTTGTCCCCTTCTCCCCACGTCAGAATTTTACTATGCCCTTGACTATTGCAGGAACTGACGTTTTGCCATGGCAAATATGACGTTTTGCACACGTCTTCTCTGTGGCAAGCAGTCAACAGTGRCAATCTTTTCCTGTAGACATTTCACCTGAAGTAATCTGTGTCACTTCAGTTAGTCATTTATACCACAATTACAGAATAGCAGGATTTCTAGAGGAATGGGGACTCTTCTGGCCTGTTTTTAAATGTGCCCAGAAGATGCCTGGACACATCTTACTGAAGTTCTTGACAGTTCAAACTCAGATTGTTTTTCTACCCTGCCAAAAAACAACCCTGTACTAAATTCAGCCTGTGCTCAGATTGAATGCTACCTGGATTTGGTTTTGAAAACCATAGCTTCTGTATATGAAAGGGCTATCTTTACAATTCAGGGAAAAGCTGAGCATGTATTGTGACATATATCAAAATAACGTGAAATCTATTWTCATACTGCWTATGAGATCTCTAAATCTACCCTCACAAGCTACAAAAGAACTTGCAAAAGTCAAGTTTTTTAGCCTAAACATTAACAGATTCCTACTCCTCTGTATGGCCTACACACACGAAAAGGAGGAATRGTTTCTTTCTCCTCCTAAATTTTGTCTCACAGACTGTGGCTCAAGCACAGAACATCATAGATAGAATCTCTTGATTTTAGCAGCTAAGTTGCAGTTAGATTCCTCATGATCTAACAACTTTTCTTACAAATGAAAATTTGTCACTTTTAAGAGATCAGAGATGCAGAAAGATCTAGATTAAAACCTATCTGTAAACTGGTGTCTAAACAAAAAAGCTTCTCACCAATGACTACAGAATACACCAGGAAAAACAGCCTCATCTATGGATAAACTATAAAACTCAAGACTGGTGGAAAATTCAGGGCTTTTTTCTGTATCCTTGTTCTCTGAGTCCGGTGAATTCAACAGCCATTCAGGTTCTGTTTTCATTTTGTCTTCCTTTTCCTTCATTATTTTTAAGGTACACATTTTTATTAACTCAATTTTTAAGAGCTTATTTTGAAGGCATCTACGTTCAATCGCTGTTTCTCTCAATAAGGAAAGAAATGAATGGCACAGAACAAACATATTTTTCTTTTCCTCTGTTTTATGCCTGTCGACAACTTTGGATCTCTCTCTTAATGCTGGAAATACTGAYGAATTGCTTAAAACTGAAAGGATCTGTGGAGCTGCGTGAGTTTTTTAGATGGTCTCCATTAGATCCCAACAAAATCCTGAAACTACAGAATGAAATGTAGAAGGTGTAGAAGCCTCAGTGAGCACATAATGCAAACAAACATACCAGCCACAACATGCCTCCACCTACGGTTACTTGATGGCTAAACTCATTTTTCCCCAGAGTCTTCCTCGGCTACATTGATTGTATCACTTTCAATATCTCTTCCTTGGTTACAGGCGACTCCAGAGATTTCTCTCTAAGTTGCCTAGCTTTGTCAATTCCTATTTATCTAGGTATTCTTTTAGCTTTCTCCTGGACAGCAATGGTTTGTGATCGATAGTAAGCCTCATGAAAGACCCAGAAACTATTGCTAACCCWTATTCCTTGTGTTACCAATGCCCCCCTTGGGTCCACAGAGGAGTGCTATCAAACAGCTTGACTAGTTGGCAGGTACCATCTATACCCACCAATTACTTGGCATTCTCATTTCCCTCCTAGCAGTGGCTTTATTCAGAGTATAGCGTCTTTTGTTTTGTTTCTTCCCACAACTTGTCCCCTTTTCTGTATCAGGGAAAATTGAAAAGCCTCTCTTAGTGTCTGGGGAACAGAAAGTAGCAATTTAACCATTGGAGGTTACCATGTTTTTCATTCCCTCAGAAATTCATATCTGAACCCTGCCTGCTGCACACATTTGGTTTCAAAAACTATTTTGTTTTTCTTCCTTTCACACTGCAATACTCAAAAATCCTATGAAGGATCAACAGATAAAGTATCCCTTGAATTCATTCAAAGTTTAGAATTGCTATGGCTAACAGATCTTTTCATTAGCCAGGCTTATGTTCAATCCTCCAGCGTATTCAGTCATTCCAAAAGTTCCAATTTTGGATGAGATGTGATAAGCCAGTGAAATATTTAAATTTTTAAAAAGAATGTATATCTTGTGGTATGTGCTAACATTCACACACACAAATTCAATTGAGCAGCTCAAACTCACCGGCAAAATTTGGTACTCCTGCAAAATTTGGTACTCTGGAAGTTATACAGAATCACAGACCATAGAATAAGCTGAGGTGGAAGGGATTTGTTGCCTTCCATTTGGAAGACAGGCRACCTGGTTGCAAGGAGACAGCACRGCGACCCCCAAACTCTCCGGGGTCGCTCGGGCTAGGAACACGCTGACACCAATATGGTAGACGGTTCAAAAGCCTTTATTATCTCATCTCAAGGGGTTATATAGACTGAGGGTCCTTCTACGTCAGATGGGACCATATCTTCCCTTCTAGGGTTAGTAAGGAGTGGAAAACTACCAGGTTTTTGGTGTTAGAAGGAGCTACAGGCTTGGCTACATTCCAAGGGTGATCCTTATCTCAAGAGGWGAGYGGGGGGACATTCTTGTAACTTTCCGTGACAACTCGAAATCTTCCGAACGCCATCCCTATCTGCTACAGGGATTCACCAGGATCATTGAGTCCAGCTCCTGGCCTTGCTCAGGACACCCTAAGAGTCACACCACGTCCCTGTGTCCAAACTCTTTTTGAACTCTGCCAGTGCTGTAACCACGGTCCTGGGGAACCTGTTCCAGTGCCCAACCACACTCTGGGTGAGGAACCTTCTTCCAATATCCAATCCAGACTCCCCCTTGATGCAGATTGGTGCCATCCCCTCAGATCCTGTCACTGGCACCACAGAGCAGAGATCAGTGCCTGCCTGTCCTCTGCCTCTCACAAGGAACTTRGAMCTGCMGTGAGGTCTCCCCTCAGTCTCCTCCAGGCTGAGCAGGCCAGGTGACCTCAGCCATCCCTCACATCGCTTCCCCTCCAGACTGTTCACCTTCCTCATGTCCCTCCTTTGGACAGTCTCCAGTACCTTTACATCCTTCTTGTACTCTATCACCCAAAACYGCCCCCAGGACTCAAGGTGAGGCCATCCCAGTGAAAAGCAGATTGGAACAATCAAAACTTACATTCTCAAACTCATGTTATTCAGTTGCTATTTTGTCATAAGTGAACAATTTACTCTAGTTGATAACACCAGCACATCAGAAAGTCATGTTTCTATGTTACRGCTAAAAATTGAGCTAAAAATCTAAGTTTGGAGGAAAACAAAACAAAAACCATTTTAAACTCCTTTTTCCCTGGCAGAATAAAAAAAAAGCTAAACTGACTTTCTTCAGTTCATGACTTCCTAAAATTGTAACAAAAAATCTTTGGAAAAGAAAGTCTAATCTGAGCTCTAGTGGGATATCCCACACCATAGAACATCATGTTCTGTATATAAACTTGAAGAAATTGTGTGGAAAGGGCTGATAGCTGCTCAGGGACAGCTTCAGTCACTGGGTAGTGAGTAATTATATTGGGCATTACTTGTCTTCAGTTTTATTTCTCTTTTTCTATATTTATTATTATTAAAATTACAATTATTATTATCATCATCATTATATTTTACTTTGTTTCAATTACTAAACTGCTCTTAAATAACCCATGAGTTTTATTCTCTCTGATTCTTCTTCTCACCAGGGAGCAGATAGAAGAGTGAGCAAGACACTGAATGATACTTGCCATTGGATTAAATCATAAAAGTAGCAGAGATGAATTTAGAACAGTGAACTTCCATTTGTAGTATGCAGATTTTCATCAAAGGGACATCTTGGGTCTGCAATTTTCTCATTCAGTTTTTTGTTACTCTAGACCTGGCAAAGTGTTTCTAGATAAAGATTCTAAGTGAGTATCCCCTGCAGTTTGCAGATAAAGCTGCCAAATTCAGCCCATGGTTATCCAAAAAACAAAAGTTAGATACATTCTGGAAACCTGTAGTCACTTCAAATATTTTCACATATCYGCAAATTTTGGAAAAAAGGTGAAAATTCTGGAAAATTTCTGGCCAAACATTCTTGAGCAGAAGAATAGATAGAAAAAGCTACATCAGTCTCTGGGACAGCACATTGTAAAGCAATTGGTAAATTATTTAAAGCTTCAGAAACTCATGTAGTATGGTGAAGTTTATTTTTTGAATCTTTCACTGAATTCAGAAAGTGTTCTAGTGTTCATGCCACTTTGTTGCTGCTGCTTCAACCGGACTAGCTCATTAGCCGTTTTGCACAAATGTGATTATACACCTTACAGAACAGTTAAAAATTAGGAATACATTTTTAAGTTCTATGTTGATTCTCATTCCGTTAGTTATGCTATTAACTAAGGTTAAAATTATAAACTAAGGGAATACTTTGCAGGGTCACTCTCAAAAGTTCTCAGAAAGGGGATGAAGCCAGGGAAGTTGATTTTCTTAACTCCCTGTCACTTTTGCTGCTCCCCAGTTGACCCCTAAGAACTCTGAGCATGAAATAATCTTATAGTTTGGAATTGATTGGATTATTCCCCTCCCCTCTTAAATTTCATACAAGACTCAAAACTAAAATCTAGTCTTCCTCCTGAAACAAAAACAAATCATTAAGAGCAAGAGGAATTATATGCTTAGAATATGACACTGCATCTTCACTGGCTGAATGGTGTATATGAATCAAGGCTTCTGGGARTCTGAACACTTGTGATAGAGTCATAAAACCATGGAATCATCAAGGCTGGAAAAGACCTCCAGKATCATCAAGTCCACCCTGAGACACAACATGACCCTCTTCAACTAAACTATWGCACTGAGAGCTATGACCAACATTTCTTTCACAAGTTCAGGGTTGGTGTCTTGATCACTTTCCTGGGCAGCCCATTGCAATCCCTGWCCACCCTTTCAATGAAAATATTCTTCCTGATGTCCAACCTGAATCTCCCTTGGTGCAGAATGGGGCTATGTCTTCTTGCCTTATCTCTGCTTATTCCTTCAGAGAGCGATATGCTGCCTCTGAGCCCACTTTTCCCTAGGTTGAACAATCCYAGCTTCCTCAGCCACACTCCACATGATGATGATATAGGTCCTGGTTTCAGCACATGTCACATTAAGTGCAATTCCAAACTAAAGATTCTTGCCTTTCCCTTAATGAAGTTAAGCTGGATTTGATCCAGACATTCCTCATTGACTTTTGAGAAATCAGCACCACTGATGTGATGTGTAGACAAACAGTTCTGTCTCCAGATTCAGAAAGCAAGGGAAAATCCACCCTGAGGACCCTATCAGGGTTTAGGCAGGATCTAAATATCAGAATGCTTCACAAAGTAAATCATAATCTAGTGYTGGTGCAGCAGCTAGGTGTAGCAAACAATGCTACCTAAACCCATGAAACTCAAGCCAGAAAAGACAGCTGTTGGTGTTTTAGGACCCCAATAAAAGCTAAACACTAGTGCATACCTGAGGTACACTTGCGATATTGCTCATGGTCTTGGTATGTTTTAAATAGGTATGCAAGCGCATGAAAAACAGTCAGTGGCAACCAGCTTGGAAGAGGGGTGACAATGTGACACAAGGTTATGATTTACAGAAAAGAATTTTTTTTGCTTTTCTGGTTGAAGGATGTCTATTTGTCTTTTGTGATTTGATCTAAATTTATTGTGATAGCTGGAAGTGGAGATAACAGAAAAATATTTTTTTGGTTGGCTAATGAAAAACACAATTTAGTATAACGATGGTTCATTGTAATCTTGAATGAACCAGGAGTGTCTCTCTTTCTCCTCCTTCCTTCCTTATCAGTTTTCTGTTTAAATTTCAGAAACAAGAGTAACAACTGGAAAGGGGGTTGCATTCATCTCTTTTAGAGCAACACTTGACAGAACAAGGGGATGTAACCTCCAGCTGCACCAGGGGAGATTCAGATTGGACATCAGGAATAATTTCTTTACTGAAAAGGTGGTCAGGGATTGGAATGGGCTGCCCAGGGAAGCAGTGGAGTCACCATCCCTGGACTTGTTCAGGGAATGACTGAATGTGGCACTCAGTGCTATGACTTGATTGACAAAGTGATCAGTCACAGTTTGGACTCTGGAGGATCCTGGAGGTCCTTTCCAACATAAATGACTCTGTCATTCTATGATTCTGTGGCACATTGCTCTGTTTTATATCCAGCTGTCTAACATATAACTGAGGTGCCCAAGTGCCTTTATGAACCAGGGCCACAACTGAGTACTGAGTACTGAAAAACTTGTGCTGCAGAGCACAGAGTACTGAGTTCTGGTGCAGCTGTTTGCAAGGATTTCTACAGCAAATTTGTTACACCATTTCTAAAATTTAAGGATCGCATCTGGAAAAGCATGCTCAAGGAACTTATCTAGGGCATCATCCTCTTAAAAGTTAACTTTACTGTGTCCAATGAATGAAATACTGAACAGCAGGCATATTATTTTTAAAGGGATATAAAACAATAGCGAAGCACTGCCTGATTATATTACAGCATCTATCTTCTCATGTATCAGCAAAAACTAGCACTGAAGTATACCTAATTATCATATTTACAGTGGTACAGGTAGTAAAACAGTTATGTTTTGCATTGCTCAGGATGTTCAGGTCTGAAATAGATAAACTATGTGGGAGATTAGTAATAGGTAATTATTCTCTACTTACATATTCAGCTTCATATTTCTAAATTAAGGTAAGTGGAAAAAGCTTATAAAATATTCAGGGCTCTTTTATCTTTCCTCCTCCCTCTTATTAGAAACTGTGCATGAATTTGCATAGAATAAACTGAGCCCATAAATCATAGCAGAAACTGCAAGAATGCTCTTTGTAAGTTATAATTTAAGGTTAACTGTAGCACATTTTGCTTACTGTATTATTAATGACTTTAGTTCAGTCATGACAAGACTACATATTAAAAATTGTTGGTAGACAAAACCCCAGTTCCTAATCAATTTGCTTCTTAACCTTAGAAAGCCACTCACCATGTTTTTGTACTTCCAAAGAAGAAACCATGAGGAACAAAATCTATCAAGCAATATGTTACGTTTCCCCTGTTCTTCAGCAGCTCTGATGCATTGGCCAAGAAGTTTAGGTGCAGAGCCTCACATGGAGCTTGAACTGTATGCCCATGACGTACAGCAGGTCGGAAATAACCAATTGTCTCCTGTGGTCTGAAACTTATGGCTATGACCAACTATGCCCAAAAGGAAAATTCCAGCAGAAACACCTGGAGAAATTCAGAGTAGGATGCTTAATGTGCTACTTCTGTTTGTCATCCTAATCTTAGTTGAAGCAGCATTAACCAGATATTCTCAGGACCACATCCATTTACATTATAGATATTCTCACTCAAAGTACTTTTCCACCTGCTAGGAGAAACCACTGCTACCTAGACAAAATAATTCAATATTCACTACTATCTTGCCACCAAATGTCATGCTGAAATCTAGGAACTATTGTGTTCAACACTTCTTGTACTTGAACATTATTGATGATTGTCAGATATTTACAAGTCTTGGACCACCACCAATACATGCATTTAGATCYGAAGCCTACCTAACAGCCCACTTTTTCTGTAACATTTTTGTGTAACATTAATTTACTAGTTTAGGTTCTTCTTGGCTTTAATCAGCTTGTTACTTTGCTTACAACTGATTACTCTAAAAATACTGAATTGGACTTTCAGGTAATCAAAGAGGTAGTTTCTAATGAGTACATCCATGGTTTTCCAAGAGCTGCCATGAAATAGCAGGTTACAAGTAGACTAAAATATAAAATCTAATKAATACAAAAAATAGTTTCATGCCTCTATAATCCCGATATTCTTATATAGGATATAAGAATTTATACGAACTTTCAGTTCATAGGATCTTTGACATAGCATAATTTGTCTCACATTTTTTCTGGCGTTTATTATTGTTGTTATTTTATTATGCTACTGTCTACAGTTGTTATTTAAWATGCCTTGCTAAGTAAACCATTTACAGTGACTTAATACTTCAGTCATGACAATAGCCTAACCAGGCTTTTAGCAACTCAATGGTTTGTCCTTGATACCATCCAAAACAAGAGCTTCCTGACCTCAACAAAAATGCGATCCTTGTCCTTTGAATTTTACAGGAACTATCAACTTTAGGTGATAAACCTGAAAGCAAAAGTAAAGGCCATTTTTCCTTTGAAGAGAGGTTCAATATCAAATTATTATTAACTCTTTATGTCCTAGAAATCAAATAGTCTTCTTGTTGTATTTGCTTTAAATATAATATCAGAGGGCTGTGTTAGGAAATGCACACTCTAATAATGATTTGCTTGATATTTATTGTACCATTTTTTGGTACAGTCCAAAAATAAGAATGAGTGTTTAAACTTTCTTCAGTTCTTTTGATTCTCTTTTTCTTCTTTTTGGTGAACAGTGAACATTCAGTTGAAATTTCTTTGTTAGGTACATTTTTGAAAATAAATGTTTCAAATATTGCATTTCRATGTTGCCAAACAGAAAATTTCCTATAAGAAACTGCTTTTATTCAAAATCAGGTGAAATATTGCAGAAAAGTACTGAAGGTCAAGACCAAACATTAACGTGTAAATTGATAGACACAAGACCTTATTGTGTGCATATTTTAAAATAGGAAAAGACCTCTCAAAATGCTGACTTCTTAACATTACTCAAGACAGAAAATATTTCAATATTTTTCAATTTTCATTTTTTACCTAACACAAAAAAATGTTGRTCATCTATTTTTCCAGACTAATCCTTCCTTCCAAAAATTGGTTTSTATAATTTGGTTAGTTTAGTTTCCCTATGGTGTTTGTCATATATTTCCACAAAATCTCTATATTTTTGTGATATAAAAAAGCAAAGTAACTTAATCATATGTCAGTTGTTTTCAAAATTCATAGTCCTTTAAAGCAAGCATAAGATTTTAGGTCATATACTGCAGTTTCAAGAAAATAAATAAATAAGTGAAAGCTTTCATCAATTACACAAAAAAACMTAATATAACCTCCCACTAAAATAAAAATCATCACTGACCTGCAGACAAGTTGTTTAATGTTTGTAACACAGAAACCGGACATCAAAGAATCAATTACACTACAAGCAGATTGGAAATTGTAATATCTTTAATGTCTGCATTCAGAGGCAAAAAAAAATGGTCTCGTGAATAAGATAAGTGTCCTTCATACTATACAAATTGAGTTGCAAGACTTTTTTTTTTTTTTAGCTGCCTTTTTTTCCAGAAAACAGATTTATTTTACTGGGGTGTGCTTGGTTTGCTTAATAAGACAACATATTTCTATACCTTTATTTTTAACACTGAAAGTGTGATGAAAGGTGAAATTCAAAAGGATTCTGATAGTAAATCGTCATTACTCTTGCAAAGTGGTAAATTTTACTTGTTCCTGATTAGCCCTCACTGTCCCTCACATTAATGGTAACCTCTTCTGCAATCCCTGCTCTGTAAAGTCAAGGCAGATAAAGAATCATTCACAGTACTAATCAGAATGGGGTATTTTTAAAATATTACAGCTCCAGTATAGAGGCAAACAAGGGTGCATCTTGAGTTGCAGATTAACCCCAGGATATGGTGGGTTGTTTGCAGGGAGATGCTGGCCTTTGAGGTAGAATTTGAACAAAATTAACATAAAATAGTAATAAGGCAAACTACATTCTTTCATGCAAAGTGTAACTCATTCTTAAAGAGTAAACTGATATAGGAGTGTATTTATGATGGAAAATGTGCAAAAGAGTAATGTTGATCTATGTCAGATAAAAACAAAAAATGGTAGAAATTTGGTTTCCAGACCTATTTATTCAATTGCTCCATAAACTAAAAGCTCCTGCMTCTGTTGCAAGATGGCAAGATTATTAAAGAAGAAATATATTGCTAAAGCTTTCTTAGTACTGTGAAGAATGAAATATTTCCTTCTTTTTTCYCCCTTTATCTGCCTTTAAAAAAATTCTCATCTTGGTCAAAAATTTCAGTATTTTTTTTATAAATCTAAAAGTAGTTCCATAGTGTAATTTTTTTATGATCTTGCAGCTCTTTCAAATACAAATATTTTTTCAAGATATTTTTACTGAAAAATGTTGATGATAAGACAMTAATGAAAAATAGTTTCTAACATGCAAATAATATTTTGAAACAAGTCTATTCAGAACTTCGTTTCTCTCTATTTCACACTCACGTCACTATGATTAATTGTGTGATAATAATGCGTAATAATATAAGCACAAATCACACAGTGAATAATAAAGAGGCTGTATTATTGAACAGTTCAGCTGAGCACTTAAAGTCTGGAGAAGAAGAAAGAGTCACATTCTCTTTTCTTTAATAAAGTGTTCAATGATTGAGGTTCTGGGCTCAAACCTAGGTAGATAGACATGCAGAATGAGCTGACAGAGCTTCAGCAGTCCTAAAAGGCCACGCTGKTTTATTCTTGCATTAATAATTGATCCACAAGTGGACCTGTGAGTTAATAAGCTGAGGAAACTTTGGAACTAGGCATGGCTAAAACGGTTACTTAATATAAGAAATATTTCAACCTTTCCTCCAGCTCTGAATGCAGTTTGCAATCAATCTTTTGCTTCTGAGGTGTGTCTTCCCACTCTTTCCATGAATATGAGCTTCTGAGGGTCTAGTTTACTAGGAAAAAAACCCTGAAATATGGTAACAGAGTCAGTTGTCAGGAATTTTACCAGAATGAATGATACATTGCCATTCACACTTTTTGGAAAGTCCATGGCAGAACACCAGTAGGCTATACACATACCAGCAGTTTCCCTATATATGGGGAATATTTATTAAATCTATATTTCATGTACATGCACTCGCCTCCTTGTTTGTCAAAGTGGATTTATGGGTGATGGTTTATTCAGTCTGGAGAATTTAGGCTTTGGAGAGGAAAATGGGTTGAAAAACCTCTTTAGCATTACAAGAAAATATAAATTTAGGACCCTCAGAGCAATTGCAGTGGTATATATCCTGCCTTTGRTCTTCTTTTCTCAAGTGAATTTACTGTGGCCCATTACGTGACAGTTGTAGCAACTAAATTACAGTAGCTCTCCATTAAATAACAAAGATATGATTGGTAGTGTACTTTACATTCTCAAGGCAGTTTTGTAACCCCCTAAGTGGATAATTGTCAGTTATTACTTTTAAACTGTGAGCCTTGCATGGTTTTATTAAAAGTTTCTGAGATCCAAAGCCTTACGATGCTAATAGCAWTATATACAGGAGGGGTGTGTGCACCACTCTGCTATAGGGAAGAACAAAATATAGGAAAAGTTGAGAACCTGTGCCAGGCTTTTGATGGAGTCACACATGTGCCAGCTTCCTCAAGTGCCTCAGCCTTCAGATATCTGTGAAAGGGCCAGAATTTTACCTGGAAAATCTTGTTGATATTATTCCTCTCTTTCCTCACCAGATTCCTCCAAAAATCTAACCAATCATCAAGTAACACTTGTCTATTCTTAAGTAGCTTGTCTGAATTGAACATATATATAATTGATTGGAACATAAAAGACCTGAACATGGAAACAAGGAGGACAATTTATCAAATAAGTTCATCCTAAGAAGGTAAAATATCAGTGATATATCCACAAATATAATTATAAACAGAAATTGGTGAAATGCAGGAGCATCTAATGCTCCAGACTGATTCTAGGCCATCCACTAGCTTTGACTATATAGCCCACTCTGTGATCTCCAAAACCGAATTCTCTAAATTCAATGAGTGAATGATTATTTTTCACTATTCATAAAGGAGTTCCTATATTTTTCCTTTTCCTTATTTAAGATATTAAATAAAATACATTCATTTTCTATTTAATTTCTCTTTCTTTC
>JACDOX010000134.1:518677-548766 GCA_014549065.1 Cardinalis cardinalis
TTTTTCTTTTTTTTCTTTTTTTTTTCCCATTTTTTCCTGCTCATTTGGCAGTGCCCTCCTCCCCTTGCTGCCCAGTGATGGACACAGATGGCTGCTGCCTGTTCCAGTTAGCTTGAATAGCCAGTAGGAGACTTTGGGGCTCTTAAACAAGTCTCCCTCTAGGCTGCTCTCAGCCCCATCCTTAAATAAGATTAAATAAAATTTGAAATATTATATGGAAACTTTTCTCTTATGAATGCCAAGTTCACACAGGAAACCTGTGATCCTTTTTCTCCCACTCTTGTCTATATTTTTTTATTTCCTTTTCCTTCCTTCTCACTCACAATCTCCTTTCTACCCCCTCAGCCCCCCTTTCTTTCCTTCCTGATTCTCTTCTTCCTTTGCCATCTGCTCCTGGCTTTCATTTTTTTGGTTTCCCCTTTCTCTGGCAATACAAATATCTCTCCACCCACTCCAAGAGCACTGTTGTGCAAAATGGGTTTTGTTTCTCTAGACAGTGTTGCAGCAGCTTTTTGCTGCATTTTAAACATAAATTACAAAAATAATCTAAACATTTAGGTTTAAAAGTAAAAAGAGCATCTCATAAAATAAGTATATTTCAATTTTAAATAAGAATAGGGATAAAATCTCCTTAAAGTAGTGCTTTATGGAATAGGAACCCCACAAGATTTCTGTGGATGGAATGGATGGGGAAGAAATAAAAAAAGACATACCACCTCTTTTCTAGGTTATTTTTTTTCCTATAATTACCAATAACCCACTATTAGGCTTCAAGGACAAAAATAACTCTTAGACTGTCTCGATATCACATCAGAACTAGTCTTTTCCCCCCTGGCAGCAGTTTGGAAAGATGATTCCTCATGGCACCTGAAGTCTATAATTGTCAGATCACTCATTCCCATGGAGAAGTCCAGGCAGGTGGTATCTGCTCTGTGATTATTTCTTGTCTTTTTTTTTTTTTCCTGATTTCTTCACTGTCCCCAAATGGCAGATGTGTTACAGAGGAATGCCTGTATTTTGGGAGGGGAAAGAAAAGGATATTAGAATGGGTTAACTCTATCTAAGCTGGTGCAAACAATGCCAAATTTGACGTTTAAATTCTCATTTCCAAACTGAGGTTTCTGTGGGTTTTGTGATGTGTAGAGGCCCCAGGTGGSAGATGGGTCCCCACGTGTGAGGTGCTGTACAAACACATTAAATTCCCTGACTAGAAGATCTTACAGTGTAAGTAAAGAAGACCAGGGAGAGGCTGGAGGGTAGAGGCTGAATGAGCACAATCTTTGTTTTACAGCAAACAGCTAAATTAAATGGTGTCCCCAGTGGGCTGAAAGAAATCTGAGGTAGAAATGGACACTGAACATCGATTACCTGAACCTCAGTGTTTTGCTCATAAAGAAGTTTAGACTTCAGGCAAAATCTGGCCTCTTGTTTGATCTTTCAATAACATTCTTTACTTTCTTATCATTTTCAGAAGCAATGGGCTTTCACACTGGCACATTGTAAGGTAGACCAGGCACAAAGGAAGAGCAATTCTCTGCCCATTCATATGCAGCCATCTCTTGTGCAGAGCACAGCGGGTATGCAACAGCTACCTAGCCTCACTGCAGAGAATAAGGAAGACCGCGTTTAGCAGATGCCTGGGTAGAATGACTAGCAGGTGGGGTCTAGCGTTCATTCTTGAACAGAAGTGTTATCAGATTTTTAATGATCACAGAGCAAGCAATAGACATACACAGATTCCCTCTTTCTTTTTCTCTGTGTGCATCTGTGTGTGGGTATAAGATCACTTCTGTCTCTTGCAGTTGGGCCATGCCTAGGAGAGTAGAATAAGTCATCTCCTAATAGAGGATAGCAAAACCTCCTTAAGATCAAAGGATAACAGTTTGTGTCTTTTCTTCTCCCTCTCTCTTTTATTTTCTTTTTTAGGCAAAAAAAAAAAAAAAAAAAAGAGAGGGAGTTCTATTCTCAGCTTTACTGTTCAAGATGGGTGATTTGTCTCGTAATTGTGTTCGCTGACTGCAGCAGATGGATTCATTACTAGGGCTGGTCAGAAATCTTTCAGCACAATGTGTTTTTGTGTGTGTGTGAAAATGATGAATCATCAAAACTGAAACTTTTCATGAAGATATGGCTGTGCAGAGGAAACTTTWCTCACAGAAGTTTCCTCCGCTCCCCACTGGGGCTTGTGATTAAAACCAGAGAAAGCAAAAKCTTCTCATCTTGGGGTAGCCCAGAAGATAGGATGTATGGGCGCTGAGGTTTTGAGTTTCTCTTCTGATTTTTCTGAACTGTTTCTTTTCTCATGTAAGTGTGTTAGTTACTTGAGCATCTTATTATTCAGCGCATTTTCTTATATATATATATATCTGTGTATATAGAAAGAAACATAAATGGAGTATTAGCATTTTAACAAATAAAATTGAGGGAAAGATGATGGTCTGTTGAACATAGCTAAGTGAATGCAGGTCATGTCCCCTATTAAAGCCACCATATGCCTTTTTTTGAAACAGAAAAGCGTTTGAAATCTTTAGCGGGAACAGCTTGCTCATTACAGRCCCTTCTTCTCAAACCCAGCAGATCCTGTTCGTTTTTGTTTCAGTAGAAATTACCAGAATAATCCAGGGGGACTAATGCTCAAGGAAAAGTGTTGAAGGCAAAGTCACTTAGCTCATGACCACAGCTGAGGAGTAACATTTTACTATGAAAGGAGGTCATGAGCCTAGTTATCTACTCATGTTTATATCCCGTAAAGACTTTTCCCCTCTGAGTGTTTGTTTAGCTTGTATATAAACTATTACTGATTGTACTGCTGCCTTTGGGATCCAATCTTATGCATGACTTACCCTGTGCATAAAGAAGTTTGTCTTGGACCTCCTTAGCAAATGTTCAGTCTAGACTCTAATCAGCACAGAGAGAGAGAGACACTTCCAACAGGAGCTACAGCCAGCAAGAGGCCTATTTGGAAGACTGACAGGACACCAAATGTGTCTTTTAAATAGGGCAAGGCAGCTTGCTAATGGGCAGGAATTTGGCCCTGAGGTTTCAGCGTATGACAGCCATGTAAATGACAATCCCTCTGAAGCAATGGGAAGAGAAAATCAATAACACTGCCCTATCAGAGGGAACAATAACAGGGAACAAATAAAGGACCACTGTGGAGCAAAACATTAGACTGGGATTTATCTGAAACAGAGCAGGAAGGAAGAGAAGGGAAATATGTCAAAATTTATTTCCTAAAAATAGCTTGGAGGTCAATACAAAGGCATCTCAGTAATGGAATAAGAGCGAGAAGATGACAACAAAATTGTCACCAAAGGTGAGATAAAGCTCGACAAAGCAGAAAAAATAGTCCCAAATTATTGCAAAGGTCCATTCTATCTTATCCATTAGCAGGTCTACCTGTTCCCTTGAGCTTTTCTTCCAGAGCGCTCTAGAGCAGTTGAGCATTTTCCATTTCTAGAGTCTTTCTGCACTGATTTGCTTCTTACTTAAAAATATTTTCACCATAACAAAAAGGAACCATGAAGCATATAGCCATGTAATCTCCTTGGAGGACATCTGACATGTCCCTTTTTTTCCTCTGGACAATTCATAATGTACAAAGAGTACCAAATCCATTTTTTAAGTTGATGACCACGTTGCAGGTCACACAGGTCCACCAGTCTGTTACCACGTCTAAGGTGAATAAAACTACACTAAAAATTGTTATTTTGAATTGCAGATAAGATTTTAGCCCCATCCAGTTAGCTTTTTCTCCTTTGTACTGGTTTCTTGAGATTTGAAGAAATGTATATTTACTCCATCATGGAAGTTGAAGTTCCTTTTATTAGTCCTTTAAACCAGCTTTTTCAAACTGTTATAAATTCAAATAACATCCTAAAAATATGTAAGACATCATATACAAACTTCTTACAATGGTTTTCCATCTTAAAAAAAATGGGTTAGATTGTGACTGCTTGATTATGGCTTCCTCACAACACCTTGTTTGTTCTTTTGCTTACCTGCACGTACATATTTATATAATGGAATGGTAAAGAATGGGAGGTTTTCATGGCCCATTGAAGTTTTATGAATCAGATGAGATCATAGATAGAGAAACACCTTCTTACTGTTTATCTTTTACTCTAAAGTCAGCATAGGATTMATCACCCCCCTTTTTCCCCCAAGGTATATTCTTATAGCTATATCCAAATTTAAATGTCATGAGGTATTTGGCTTTCATCCATGTTATCTTTGTGCTCTCCCATTTGCAGTTAAGGATGCCATCTAAAGCTTGATTCTCTTCCATCATTTTATGTATTTATTTTGGCAGAAACTTATTAGTATACTCTGTCAGGACAAAACTTTGCACTATTTGATCACTCCTTATTTGCATTTTTAATAGCCCCCATTAGACAGCCTCCGAACTAATTAGCCAAGCATCTGTAATAGAAAACTCTTGTTTCCTATTTTCAGAACTAAGAAACTAATAGCTGAAGCCCTACTAGAACAATTAAGTAATAAGAAAAATATTGTGTTAAGGTTGGCAATAGAGTAGTTGCCATAAATCACTACAATAATGACTTTCAGCTCACAATGTTTAAGCAGATAGAAAATCAACCCACACACTATTTCTGTGGTCTACAAAATAGATGTCCCAGATTAAAAAATGAAAAGAGGTAAAAAATGTATGTAATGTATATGGAATCATTCAGGCTTTGTTCACTGGGAGGAAGACAGGGGCATTTTGGCTTTAACATGGCAAAACCTGTCGATTTTTATTTTATTTATATAAAACTTCAAAAAATATTACTTAAATATCAGTGAAAATTATTAAATGTAGGCTTTTTAGCCAAATCTTTAAAACCCTTGAAGTGCTTTGTTCCCTTTGATTTCAACAGAGTCATTTGGTTCCTAAATCGCTTCAAAGTCACAGATCTTAGGACTGTGATTCAGTTGCCCAAACACTGATCTTTTGCATTAGATATCATAAATTATCCCACCCCCATTCAGCTACTGCTGGAAAATAGATTAAGGGCATTAGGCATCCATATTCAGGCAACTGATTTTTGCCTGAAGTAATTTCCACTGCTTTTCAGAACTTAATTCAGCACTTCCTTTTTTCTATCATCCAGAATGACAGAAGCTGTMGAAAAAGTGGGATTTTGTTTGTTTAAGTATCACTATCAACTTTTTATTCAACAAGTAGAATGTGCAATGCATTATTTTGCCAAAATAGTCTTTTGCAAATGTAACAATTCTGAGATGCTTCTTCAGAAAGACAATCACTAGAATGGAGAAGTTCTGTATAACAGATTGAATCATTAAGGATGGCAAGTAGCCGAAATAAAAGTCAAAGTAATTTTGTTGTGTGCTTTCAAATAACTTTCCCTGCCCTGCTGGAATTTCAAAATTCTCAAAAATTAACAAAAGTAAAAACAATTACAATTGAACAACACTTACAATGGGACATTAACAGATGTTCAAAATTCTCCATCAGTGTGGGAAATTGCTAATTTCTTCATTTAGAGGGTAGTCACTCACTGAAGCAGGTTCCCAGGGAAGTGGTCACATCACCAAGCCTGTCAGAGTTCCAGAAGCATCAGATTTTTGGTTTGCAATCCAGACCCCTCAAAAGGGCTGTTGGTATTTTAAAGTCTTTGCTGTTTTTCACTATCTTTATGTCCTCCAAAATTCTTTGCCATTACCTAACAAAGTCAAACACTTAATTTATAACATCAAATTTATACCAAAGGTCATGCTTTCTGTTTTCATTTTTAGAAAATAAATTGAAAAAATCTTAAATAATATGTCCTCTGCAAAAATAAATGGAGCAAAATAGTATTTTCTAAAAATCTATAACAATCTTTTAGTTTTTATTTTTAACTTCCACTAACTGAATTATTGATTTACCCAAGCAGTCCAAGATTAGATTTTTGTAAAATGAGCAYGAGAATGGTAAAATTTAGTTCCTGAAAAGACATAGTATCTTGTTTTACTTACATCCCTTACTACTTTGAAWTTAGTTAACATCGTAATGAAACCAGTAATATGCTTGAAGCAATGAAACTAAATAATGATGTATTTATAAAAATAATGAAACTACCTGATTACTTTAAGGTAAGAATATGTACATTTAAAAATGTGCTCCTATTATGTAGCTAAGTGCCAGCAAGAGACAAAAAATCTTTAAATATCTTTTACTCTAGAAATAGTATCACCATATTAACTACAGCTCTGCATTGACTTGTCATTAAAAAGTACCTTAGGACTTATTTTTCACTTAAGTTTTCTTTAATTTGTTTTTCTTCCTTTATCTCTTTGTAAATTATAAGATTCCTCAAAAGAAACATGCATGAAAAAGCATTTAAAGAAGTTCAGTTTCAGGAAGCAGGATAACATTTTTAATCCCCTGATCTTCAAAAACATTCCCTGAAGGAATTTTGAAGACAGTTCTGTACTACAAAAAAAAAAAAAAAAAAAGACAGAATTCTTTTGTTTATTTGTTTGTTTTTGTAATTAAGAAAGACTTTTGTTTCTGTCTAAGCTGATCATATTGAAAATTATATTGTAAAAATAATATAACTTCAATCCTGGTTTATGGCTCTTGGCTAGGCCAGGACAGTACYTTTGCATATATGTCGGGGCTTGTACCTAAAACTTGCCAGTTGGACTTGGTTTYAGTCTGGTTCTTGCCTCTTCAGACACGTGCTGTTCTTAAAAACCTCTGCTCAAGCTTTCAGCACTAAGTTTTGTGAGATTCTTTTTGGGTATGTCTGCAGCAACCTGAAGCAAGCTTCGCCTGCCTGTGCCAGCCACCATGACACTGAAATGAGTATGRATGCGGATGTACTAAAGTAATTCTGAAGAGTGACTAGAGCCAAAATTTGAGCTTGGTTTTGGAGAGGGAAGGCTGGTGAACTAGCACATTTTGGCTGCCCATTACACCGCCTGCTAGGAGACAATAACTTTCCCAAAACTTGCCTGATGCAGCCAAAAAAACAATGACACAGAAGCAGACGTGTTTGTTTCTTATCAGCAGGGATCCTATTGCTGCAAGCTCCACTGTGTTTTGGACTCTAGCTCCACTCGTCAAACCATTGCTCTTGCTCCATCGCCAAGCAGCTTACAGAAGGCAATTAAGTATTGCATAGGCATTTGACTGTAAACAATTATGGAACTTAATATCCTGTAGCTCAGAGGGGGGAAAGACGCCTCCTACACTGGCTGAGCTGGTAATCAATGACTTTGACAGTGGAGAACTCTGTCTCTGAAAGACAAATGAAGCTATTTCCACAATCACCCCATCACCATATTCCACCACAAACTGTCTTCAATTGGGAGATTATTTCTTTTACAGGGTCTGGCAGTAAAYGAGATCTAAATGCCAGGAAAGAACTGGCACAGACTTTTGACTGTTCAGCTTGACCACTGGAGTCTATGCACATTCAGAAAGGCATGTCATGCTGTGTGCCTTTTTGAAGCCGACGATGAGAGCTGAGCCGCGGTGGGAGGCCGGCGGGTGAGTGATGCTGTATTATTTGGAGAGCCCATGCAGCTGAATTGTGCTACACAGCGTGCCAGAGATGGGATCCAGGCAGGCAAGCTCTGGGCAACACGGAAGCCTGACATCAAGAAACAGGAGCCTCAAAAAGCAGACCAGCAATCTGCGGAGTTTTGGTAACAGCACCAAACTCACGCTGAGAGCTTTGCTGGGGAAAGTCGTGATGCGTCATTCGACACAAGGTATTCAGTCAAAACATAAAAAAAAATCTCTTCATTAAACGTCAAGATGTCTTTGAATCTCACAGCAGAGGTTTCTTTGCTGTGAGAAGTGATCTCCTGGGTCAGAGCAGATGCATTATTTAGTTTCCAAAAACCTGATATGTAACATAACTATAAATGTTATAGCAACCAGATAGGAATTTCTGTAAGTATTTCTTATAACGTTTCAAAATATTATTCTTATCACTTGTCCACAGACACCCATCTTTCATATAAACAGAATGATCAAGTGTAATCTCTAGGAAGAAAAAAAAACCTCTGTCATCATCTTAGGAGTGAAAAATCCTGTGTTGCTTTTACATAGAAATCATAAATAAAGCTTTAATACTGGGTGAATGGTATTATTCCTTTATTCAGATAAATAAAAGGATCCATTATGGTATCTCAGACATTTATGTAGGTTGAGATTTACCTTTAATGAGATCTAAATTTCTATGGCCAATATGATGATCTCACTACAGGGTGATCCAACCCATCCTAAGACAGATATGTTCCTAAAATTAAATGAGCTACATTTTTGTCATTTATTCTCATCATCTATAAAAAAATCAACCAGTAAATAAACAAACAAACAGATAAATGAGGAGGCCAGATGCCTAAAGCTGAGGGAGGTGAATAACTTCCATAGTKATTACTAAAAGGTGCTGAGAGATCATTGAAGAAACAAACATTAGCAACTGGGGTCTAGTTGCCAGAAAGCAAGGACAAGGTCAGAGCCTGAGCAGAAGCTTTGGGATGAGATATAGGCTTCTGATGAGGTCTGTGCTCCCCAAAATCAGCAACACTGACATTCAGTTCAGCAGGGACAACTTTTCATGCGGACCTCTCATTTTCCTGACCTAGCCTATTAGAAGCTAAACAGATATTCACAGCAAATCAACAAGGGTAAGAAGGAAGTTCTTGGGGTGAGAATTCAGGATCATTTAGGAGTAAGCTGCAAGAATCAGCAAAGGGAAGAGATCAGGGCAGAACATGATGTGTGGTACAGATAAGAAAGAAGTTCTTGGGGTGAGAATTCAGGATCATTTAGGAGCAAGGGGCAAGAATCAGCACAGGGAAGAGATCAGGGCAGAACATGGTGTGTGGTACAGAGGGTGGGCCAGGAAGGCAGTGACCCAAGCTATGGGAAAACACTCTGACTTCCAGTATATACTGGGGAGCTCCTCCAGCCTCTTCCACCTCCTGCCTCTCATGCAGGTACTTGGATCCTAGACAGCTATGACTTTTGTGAAACATAGTCCCTCAATGTTTCCTTCCTCCCTAGAGCCACTGAATGTCCTTTCCACAGCTCCAGCCCTTCTTGTTACACAGCAACGCAAAGATAGTTATTTTGGGGAAATCCCTCAGGATCACTTCATCAGCTCCCTTAAAGATGTTTAGTGTTTGTGCCACTGCCTTGCCCTCTTCTAGTGGGTGTGCTGTGTCACCAGGCAGGATCCAATCATTTACAGACAGAAAAGACAGGAGGAATGCCTGTACCCATGAAATTTACCTGGTGAAATTCCCTGCTTCTGCCTCCAGTTTAACACTGGAACTCAGCACAGTCTGGCAGTTTCAGGGTAGAGGGTCCTGACACTGGATCATGTGGAAAATCAAGAGTTCTTTGGCTGTCAACTCCTTCTTCAAAAACCACCTGGAATCCCTCTCCTGAGCTATTCTTTATCTCTCTTTTTCTATCCTGCCCTGACGGCTGCTCACATCTGACAGCCTGGCCAGCTCTGAAGGGGCTGCATATGAAAAACCCCCCAACAGATTCTGTAAAATGTTCCKGCAGTTGCAGCAATGGTCTCATAGGGCAGTTTTCTCTAGATAAGGTAGTTAGAGGAASTGTGTATAGTACAAGGAGTGATGAYTCTTGAATGGGCTGCAGCTATCATATAGTGAAATTTTGTGTGTCATTCTTCCCTCGAGTAACTAGTGACAGGACAAGGGCAAAATGGGCTGAAGTTGCAGCAGAGAAGTGTTACATTCAATTGGGAAAATTTTCTTCCCCAAAAGTGAGGTCAGGCAATGGAACAGGGTGCCCGTAGAAGTGGTGGAGTTACCAGCTCCAGACATGTCTAAGATATGTGTAGGTGAGGCACAATGGTTTATTGATGACATAGTACTGCAGAGTTAAATGGTTGGACTCTTAAAGATCTTTCTTTTCCAGCCTAAATATTTCTATATTTCTATAGCAGAAGAGGTCAGATGGATATTGAAACATCTTAACAGTAACAAATGGCAACAAATGGTGCAAATTATGTTGCTTTAACAGCTTATTTAAAAGACTCATTAGAAACCACTTTTTTTTTCCAATCAATTTGCACTTTCTGAAGRCACACACATAGTGCTAAAAATTGTTTTAGAAGTAACATCCATTTCAGAATCCATTTTGCCTCTTACAGAAGTGGTCCAGGTACACTTGCAAAATGTGTGTTGCTTTTGGGGTGAACTTAGCAGCATTTTATATTTGGAAAACTATTGTACACCCACCAGGTTTGACTGCAATAGTTCATTCATACTTGGATGAGGACTTTCTGAGAATCACTAACAAGTTAAGAGAAAGAGTGGGATTTCTGTATAACAAGAGAGGAAAATACTTTTCTGGGAATTGGTAGGAAAATATCTTTTTGACATTTCTCGGTTCTGCATGATTGTGGCATGTTCATGAGCTGCAAGGAGGCTTAAGAAAAAGAATGTGATGCACTGAAAGTCTAATGGAGCAATAATAAAAGCAAGAAGAAACATATTGTCTTCGTTATTCCTTTATTAAGATTCACCTAGTACACCTGATAACACTAAGTAGCTGCTGATAAGATGTGAATTAGCATCCACATGTCTGAAAAACATAGTATCTCCTTTAAGTGCTCTCTGTTAAAAATGGAGGAAGAATCATACATGTCCTTTTTAGAAAGATGTGAATCTTTTAAAGCAGCTGTATGAGACAGGCCAGTACTTGGAGTAAATTCCTGTCTTGGATCACGGTGACTTCTTAGTCACAATCTCCTAATTGATTCAGCTCAGCAATCAAGTTGTGAAATGGGAATGCATCATCATTAAAAAAAAAATTAAGCTTGAAAGATATTGTGAGGGTCTACATGGATATGTAATGTAGAATCTTTGGTGACCTCCATAATATTGAAACCACCAGTTTCTTCCCTTCCCAGTCCAGTAGTGGGGGCTTATTCCCCAGCCAATTTACAATCAAACCAGCCTTCTTACTGTAAGTGCAATTTTTATTTGTGGAGTGCAACATTTCTGGAATTTAATCATTAGGTGGGAATTTTAAAAATTATTTTTATTACCTTTTTTTTTAAGATGGACAAACTGTAATGCAAAGAAAGGATGCATGAGGAAAGGGAATGAGGAGAAGGAAAATCTCTTTTTTTTGATGAAGGACAGTCTGGTTTGAAAGGTTGTCGTAAATATGAAGGTCACATGAACATTTCAGACAGGAAAGAATTAGAATAAATAAGGGAATAGGACCAACATGGTCAGAATTGAAGCAGAATTTCCAAGATGATGATGGCTGGCTCCTAATGGTAAAAGTTCAAAATATAGTTTAGATGTTCAGGAGGAATGGTTTTAGGACCACATTGAGGTTAGTTTTAATTCCCTGTGTAAAATTAAGCAAAGGACTTTATCAAGTTCATATAACTGGTTCTTGGAATAAAATCCTTGCTCAGATCCTTATCTAGCAGAAAATGCATAGAACAGAATTACACTGGCCACAGTCAGCTACATTTCTGCCCCAAGATTAGAAAATCAAAGTTGCATTTACTGGATGGAAAATTCTATCTTGAGAACTGTGATCTTGTAAAAGACTTGAAAGAGAAAATGAGAATCAGTAATAGCTCATCAGCAGAATATGGGATCCAATGAGATGTTATGTTGCAGAGGACYAATATGATTCTTAAARACATAAATGAAAATATATCAGATGGGAGAAAGAAATCTTTTTATTAGTTTGTACTTGGCATTGATATGACCATTATAGGAAAACAGTCCAGTCTTTGTACTTGCAGCTGAGAAAAGGTATCTAGAAAAGATTGGAAAGTGTTCAGAAAAGTTCCACAGGAGTTATTACAGGTTTGAAAACACTGTACAATGAAGTACTGCATGCTGTATTTAATTTTTCAAAAGGAAGATAAGGGCGTAACTAGACATGGTCTATAAATATCTCCTGAAGGAATAAAAATGTGATAATAGAAGTTTCCTCAGTCTTAGAAAGAAAAGCTTGAAAAGATCCAGTGGCTGGGGATGGAAGCTTGGCAAACTGATTCTGAAAAGAAATATCCGTTTTTAAGAAAAATTATAAAAAAAGTAGAATGACTGGCAAAGAGCTATAGTGGGTTTTTCATCACCTAGCACTTTCAAATAAGGAAATAAAGTTTGCTTGTAGAATGTGGTGTACAAGCATAGATCACAGAAATAAAATTGGAATTTCTTCATGGAAGTAATGCCTTTATCTGAAGTGCAGTTAAAATTTCAAATTMAATTAACTTATTTTAATATCAAATGGAAATTGGAAGTTTTATCTAAGATGGCTATGCAAAGACTTTCCTCCATATCCAGTAGCTAAAGAGTAACATCTTCATATATCTGTTCACTTTTTTCTAGACAGGGACCTTCGGTTCGATGAGCCACCCTCAAAATGTACCTCTTTCTGCTGGTTGTAGAGGGAGGATGTGGGCAATTGTTGTGTGAACAAACAGAAATATCTACACTCAGTCTTACCATTGTTCCACCTTCAATTCCAACCAAAACTGGTATTTCTAGCGCATAACTCAGATCATCCTAAGGAGAACTAAGCAGGGCTAGGAACTGTTCCCTAAAAATACCTATCTATTGTACTAAATTTAAAGTGCTAATATTCCAGTTGCAGATCCTGTAGTCTTTTACAGTTACAGTTGTATGAGATGAATCCCATCCTTAGTTAATGCAATTTCTCATGGCCTTTAGGCTGAAAGGAAATCCTGTGAATAATTAAGCATTCAGATATTACTATGATAGTCAGTTTTACAATATTCGTGAAGATTTCTTTCTAGCTGGAACTTGAAGRAACAGGGTTGGTCTCTCTGACTCATTTAAATTTTGCTGAGTAACTGACATCTTCCTACAGCAGTTCTATTTTGTCATTGAGGGGAGTTTTATTTTAAAGGACCAGGTCGTGACTTTGGGTTACATTGCTTTATAGTAGGCAATCTCAGTTCTACCCAGAATACTTTATGTGTCTGAGGTCAGACTTGTAGACAGCTTATTAGCATCTTCTTAATTTAAAGATGTAAAAACCCCATAAGTAAAGTGAGACTTGGCATGGGTGAATGGTGGAAAACTAGGAAACTTAATAAAGATTTTGGAATCATGTTATGGTCTCACACCTTTCATTCTACTAACCAAGGATCAGCCTTTGATACCATCAATTATATACCTATTTTTGACTGAAAGGAACTACATGATGAGTTGCGAGACTTAGAAAAATCTAGTCAACATTAGAGGAAGTGTCTGAATGATAGACAGAAAGACAAAGTCTAATCTCTGTAATTCCCTGATGAAACATACACTGAGGCTTAACCTAATCCCTGAAGGAATGACAGCAAAAATAAGGTGAAAGACCAATTAGCCTTCTCCCATACTAATCCTAGTTAGAGCAGCTTATTCTTTTTTTACACTTCTGGTGACATTCCTTATACCATGGAAAATCAAAATTGTGCCGGCCATACCTTTTTTTCAGAATAATTTCACTCCCATAGAATATCAGTCCTTGTTATCTACAGGTTTGTCACATGCCAGAATGAAAAGATTTCTGATCCCAGTGGAAGATTCTGTAGTGATAAGTCAAGAAGATAAGCCAGGCATGAAAATTAACCCTGGATAGAATGATTTTAAGTTGATTCTATTCAAATTAAATGAAAGGATGAAAGCAGGTCTGTAACTAAGGTTTGAGTGGTAAAGGACAAAAGGAAATTAGGCAGAAAAGTCAGCTGGGTGGAACATGTCCAGAGCATGAATATAAAGAAGGTCTGTATATTTTCTTTTTCCAACACAGGAAAACTACTGAGAATTTCTACCACAAGAAAAAATTACRCTTGAATAAAATATAACTAGGCTGTACTGAATGAAAAATTGTAACAGAATAATCAGTAAGGAAAAAGAAAAACTAATAAGGAATAGAAGTCAAACACATTTATAGACCTACCAAAAATATTTTGGATATCAAAAGGCCAATATTCTTGAAGTTGTTCAAGAGTCATTAGCAAGAAAACAATATATACAAAATGAAAGAGATAAAGATTAAGGCAAAAATTATTATGCTTCAATAATTAATAAATGCTTTAGTTGTCAAGGGAAATTAAAATATTCAAGCAGAATTAAGGAAAGTAAGTAAAACAAATATAAAATCATAACTGTTTAAATATATTTCAGCCATACATTTTACTAATTCAACCTTATTCTGGGGAGAGAATAATATTTCCCGATTCCAAATGGGAATTGGGAAATATTTTCCAAAAATTATGAAATGGAACAGGTTAAAAATCAACAAACACAAAAAAAAACCCCAGTTCTATAAACCATATCAAAACAAAAACTTGCAGGAAAGAGAACATTCAACTGTAGTATATGAATCTTTGAAATCTTATGACAGATTTGTGTTTGATTTATGATTATCATGAAGTCTGACATAAGSAATTCTAGTATGAATGGTTTGCTTACTTTCCAGGGAAAAGAACTTGTAACATTTACATCTTTTCTTGAAGTCTGCCTGCTATTTTTTTTAACKTGATATTTGCCATATAAGTCCTTGTAAGGGAACTTTATTAAAAATACCCMAAAAACTAAACAGTTCTAAATATAAAAGTTCTTTAACAATGAATACTAGGAAGCTTCAACTTCTCTACTGTCTGATGAGCAACAACACTCTATTTAGGATTTTTTTTAGTCTTTTACATGTGTTGAATATTGTCAAAGCTAGAGCTGCCCTCATCAATGCRACATATTTCAGTTGATAAACCCATCTAAATTAATTATGTTGTCATAATTCTATAATCTATTATTCCTTACTAGAAAAGGTGAACAAGACCTACCGCAAAATGTCCTTTATTTGTAAGAAGAACCAGTGCATCATGGCATTCATGTGATCACAAGAACTTGTTCAAGCTGGGGACAGACCAGGAAAGAATGCAAGTGTGCAACACCCAAACAACAGTGCCTCTAGGAGTAAAAATAATGTCACAGACTTGGATTATGTATGGTTTGAAATTAAAAATATCTYAATTAAATGACATTTTTAACATATATAATATTAATTAATTTTWAAAAAAAAGTAATCAATTTACTTGAAAGGAAAATTTCCCAGTGGAGCAGTTTGTTCTCTTTTCAAATAAGAAATCAATATTATTTTGGAGGTGGAAAGGGAATAGAAAGCTCATATTCCCATGGACCTTATGCCTGGAACTGATAGGACAAGTCATCTCCCAAAATGTGCATGTCAGTCATTCCTAAACTCAAAGTCTGGAGGACTGGTGTGCACTTACAGAATGGCAAAGGCAGTTGAGCTCAATGTCCCTCCCTTCTACTGATTTTGAGCAGTAAATCTCTGAGTAAACTTTTAAAATTTAAAATTTAATAACCTTTRAAACCATAAGGAAAGACACAAGGAAAGTAGACAAGCTGTCTTGTAAAGCATGTTGTTGTAAGTCATTGTGTTTGAAAGATATTACTCAGGCCTGGAAAAAGTCCTACATTTATTTGTGATACCAAAGTAGTGTGAGTAGAACATCTTTCTGGTGTACTGACCTTACTACTGCAGTAAATCTAAAGACCTTAGAGATTTATGTAATAAAAAAAAATCTATGATGAAAATTTCTTTCAGATTTGCCTCTTTAGGTTTCAACAGCATACTTAGGCACACGTGTAAACTTGACGTACACAGGCATTGTGCAGATTTAAGATACAGTTTTCTATCTTGCSTGTCTGGCTCCTTCGGTGGCAGCCTCAGAAGGTAAAATCCTCAGAGACAAATTTAGTAGGTGTTATGTCTTCCTAAAATCCACATCTGAAGACAGCCTCACTGCTACTGCTCCCTACACCAGAAAAGTCAGCCACTTCTGAGAGTTTTAGCAGTTTTCCCACTAATTCTCACTAGTTCCTTCTGTTTTCCTACTAATAACTTCCACTAGTGCAGAGTCACAGGACTGAGATGTCAGTGAGAACTTCAACACAGATAAGATTGCAGTCAGGACATTTACTGATGGCATAAAATCATGGGGCTGAAATTGTGGTAGCTGTGTACAGCTACTGTGTGGAACCACWGAGCAGAAATACGTGTCTTTTGGGAAAAACCTCAGGAAGAACCTTGCTCCACCTCTCTCCTCAAAGCCAAACCAGCTTAATTGGGTTTCTCACATCTCGACCAGCAAATATTTGAATATCTACAAGGATGGAATTCCAAAATCTTGTTGAGTGTCGAGTGAGAATCTATGAGGGAGAAAAAAATTAGAAGAAAGTTAATAGAAAAAACTTCATAGGGAAGAGGAAGCCCATTAGAATTCTTACTCTCTTTCTTGGAGAATTTGATCCCACTATGATTCTTGGTTTAACATGACATATTATTTGAAATATGCAAGACATGCCCAGAGATTCACTCCCAGAGTATTTCTACYAAGTTTTCTCTCACCGTATACGAGTTCTGCAGAGAAAACAGGTCACAGTTTAAACACCAGAACTCATGATGATGTGCCTACTCTGGCAGGAATGGACTGTAATTTTCATCATAGAAGTTCATATGGTGAGGTGTTACCAATTTGTGATCAGAACAGTATTGATAAGCCACTAATGATTTGTGTGTTGGTGAACAGTGCTTGCACAGCTTCAACGCTTTCTGTTTCTTTTCTGCCRTGCCACAAGAGATAGTCTAGAGGTGGGCAAGGAGTTGTGGGGGAAACAGGAGGGACTGTTGATTTGAATGGGCCAAAAGAATTTAACGTCATGCTCCACAATTCAAAGCTGAAGCATGGAGGGAGGTGTCTTCCGGAGCCATTGTTGCTGAGAGATAGTGGAAGGTGATGATTGATCGCCTTTACATCAGTGCTGCTTGTGTTTTATTCTCTTCTTTTCTTCATTTATTAAAGTATCTTTAGCTCAAACAATTAGATTTCTCACTCTTGTTCTACCTGTGTTTTGCCGTGTCCCAGCGCAGGGGTAGGACTGAGTAAGCAGCTATGTACGTGCTTAGATTCTCTGAGAATCCTCCACAAATGGCCAGGATAGAACAGCAGCATGAAAACAATTTCTTTTTTTCCCCCTTCCCCTACTATGCAAATGTTTTTGAACAATCACAGCCCCACTTGCTCAGCTGAGTTTTACCACTTCCTCCATATAATATTATTTATTTTCATYTTTGACAGATGCCTTAATTATGTTAAGGATCTCAAACTGAGAGGTATACTTTTCTATTCATATGTGTACTATTTGAGTTTATAAATTTGCTTTTTTGTGCCTAAGTTTGGCATAGCAATTTCTTTAAGGAGGAAAAAGTGAAGAGCTGATGTTATATATGAAAAAGACAGGTAGTGTTTCACTAGGGAACACCTCCTCTAACAATTATAATTCATAAAGCAAAAATCCTGAGTATGACACTAGCCAATTTAGTCTGATATAAAACAGGGCCCATGTTTTCTTTCATTTATATTTTTATGATATGTAATGTCTTTATAATTTTTACCACTCACATCAAAGCTGCCAACCGCTGAGTGTCTAAATAAGTAGCATGTGAAGAAAATGAGTGAATTGCTAAATGTCCCATTACATCCATGGAGAATATCCTTGCATTTGGAGTCAGGGATCTTAAAACTGAGACGACAAATGAATGGTTTTCACTCCAATGGAGTGAGGGTTTTGGCAGTAGCAATTCTATTATTCTCTGCGTCTGAATAGAAAGAGAAAAACAGAGACAAAAAAAGGAATGAGTAAAACCAAACCCATAGAAACCTACTGCAATACCTCAACTCTAGAATGACAATTACATCCAAAGAGAGAAAAATAATCTGGTAGAACCTGAAATATCCAGAAATATGCTGCCTCAAAGGCCTGGGATTATTTTGAGTGTACTTGGGTGGACCAAGTAGTGGAGAGGTGGGCAGATGAGAATTTTTACCATTTCTATTATCCATATGAGGCACATTTATCTGTTAGTGCCTACACATGGCTGAATTATTATGCACTTTAGCTATGATTGTTAATAAAGGAGATAATGCTCAAAAAAATTCTCATCTGACCAGATTAGAGAGATATTAGGATTGTCTCTTGTCCAGTCTTAGTTCATAACAACTAACACATTGACAAAAACAGGAAGTACTTTAGAAGTTAGGAATGCCAGTCACTACTCCAGGTGTACTTACCATTTTTATAGGCTTAGTGAATTCCCCAGCACAGACCCAAATATATTTTGCTGCTTGACCCTAATGACCAGAAATGTTCCTGGTCCCGTTTAATTTCTCAGTATAGATATATTCTTAATGATTGTCATAAATTAGATGCTAAGAATAAAGTAAAATTGCCTAGACATAATTATCTACTGTCATTTGAGATGCCCTTGGGTGTCCCTTTTKGTTGCCATTTCAAAAGAATAGAAGGATTTTACCTACCTATAGATGGTGTCACATCTGCCAACCCCCCAGCATCTCCAGTGATGTTACACACTTAGATGTTTAGGCAACTAGACTGAGCACTAAGRGTAGGTTTCAGCTCCAGATTCAGATGCACACATAATGGCACTGATGGCACTTTTGTTCTGGTTGCAGCCAGTGAAAATTCAGGCAACGCATGGAAAAATTTTAGGGCAAAAACATCTATTAAAAATAAATAAAAAAATAAATAATTGTCCATTCTACAGAAGGACATCCATTCTGACCACAATCCCCTATATGGCTAACAGAGCACCACCAGTCACTGTCACTACTAATCAAGGGCCAACAGGCAGTAGAAGAAACAGTTTTCATAGAAGGCAAACAAGACCAGATCTCCACCTAAGCTCTCAAAACAGTTCTATCTTTTGCTCTAGTTGTAAAGACTTTCCTCTCTATGAGACAAAGTCAGCATTAAGCTGTCAAACTGTGATTGAAGTGATTTAGTCCTGTTACACAGTAGCACTGTGGGGATGAATGCTATGAAAATAAGGCAAGAAGAAAGAGCTGCTTTTTCTCCTAGCGTGTGAGTATCTCACCACAAAACCTGGAGAAAACCCATGGATGTATTATTTTATAACAAGTAACTATCCAATGGTTTAAAAAAATTAAATCTTAAATTATAATTCATGAAGTAAAACTGGGAAGTCATGTTGTGTTAGGATACTCTGGTATATTATGTCTTGTACAGTGCATCTTAATGTGAATTGACACAAGAAAACACTCATTGATTTATGACACTAATTTTAGGACATGATGTTTTTTGGTTTTGCTGCTGCTCTTGTTTTTACTATTATTGTTACTGTTATTGTTATACTATCCTTGATCTATTACTGCCTTTTTTCACACCAAGATTTGACAGGTGGATAATGAATATTGTCTATTGTGCCATTACTATGATTAGATGTGGATAGCAGTTGTTATGCTATTGACTCATTTCTGCTATTGACAAGCTAATTCTGAAATTTTTTTAGCTTATCAAGATGTATTGTCAGCTGAAGTGTGTGTGTCTTGCGGTTAGCAAGCTGATCTTTTACTAAAACTGTAGGATCCAGACCATTAGTTCATCAGTCAATGCATATGGCAGTTTTTATTCTGTGAAATTATGCACTATGTTAGCATTCTAAGCCATCAGTTGTTATCAAGGATGAGTGAGCCCCGTGCAAAGAAAACATCCTGGAATAATCATGAAATCTTCAACTAACCACCAGTCTGTACRGTCAAAGGGAAATCCAGCCATGCCATATCACCATTTTTAGCCATGTGCCCATTACCTAACCCAGGCTAATCTTCTGGGTTCCCTCCACAGAGTCTCCAGAGAACATTTCTTCCCTTTTTAGCAGTCATTTGTCTTTTGCTGATGGGATCTAATTTTCTGCAACAGTCTGTCTCTCTCCAATGAATGCAGGAAGAGTCTGTTCAAAGTTTCAGAGTGGTCATAGGAGAACTCGTGTTGGGAGGGAACTCAAGCAGCCACCCTATCTGAATTCTTGTTCAAAGGAGAGTCAGGCCAGGTTTCTCAGGGCTTCCACAGAAATCTTGGATGAGGATTGCACAACCTCTCTGCACAACCAAGTCTCCTGTCAACCTCAAGGCTGCTCTCAATGTAMCACAGCATGACAGATATGTAAGGGGCATCTCTTGGCATTTATATCTGAACATGTAATTGACCATTTSTAAAAAGAAGACATTTTAGTGAGCCACTCAAGTTTCATTGGTTTGAGTATTTTTTTTTTTATTTTTTTTTCAGTTGTGGGCTGCTTTTTCCAATGTTGGCTATGTTAACACAGGATATACTACTGCTGAAGTTCCAGCTTCTACATAAAGCACATTTAGGGAAAAAAAAAAAAGTCTTATTAAAGTGCATAGTAAAATATATAGTGAGCCAAGAGTTTTCAGTTTACAGGGCAAATTATTGTCCCTGTAAATGAAAAAGTAACCTCCAGTGGGCAATAATGCCTGAAGCTGAATTATATCCACTTTTTCATCCCATAAGTCAATAGCTTTCCACTATAAACATCAGCTCTAGTCAATATGATATGCTGCATACTGATATATTGACTAATGGTACTATTAAAAGCTCACAAAATGTCAGCAGCTGGGAATTTCTCATGCATATAGTTCTGCATTTCAGTAGATAAGGGTGCTCTGTGTAACTTATAAATCCATGCCCAGTTGGGAACAGTCWTTGTAATACTTCCCTTTGTGTTATCCTAGAGGATGCACAACTTCCCCAGTGTCTCCATTACCACACTTTTTTTAGCATTTTTTTTCCTTTTTTTTTTTTGGTATAAGAGACTGCCTTATTCTGTCAAGGAAGCTATGCAGAAGATTCTCTGCTGAAAAGTAACCAAAAGAGGTAACATATAATTATTGTTTCTCTTCTACATATAAAACATGACATAGCGTGAGGTTTTTCTTTCTTTTTCTCTTACAGTGAAGACACTGACTCATAACTACTTTGCTGACAGAGTGTCTCTGAAGAATGAATTTAGATGGCAGGTAAATGAAAGGTAACCTAGTAAGTTTGGAAGTTGCATTTGTTTTAAGCTGTAATGCTCAAGGCCAAAGGTATCTTTTGGGGTTTGTGAAGAGCTTGAAGGAACTGTTGCCACAGAGAACACCTAGAGAACATTATCACCAACCTAATATATGCCTTGTGTCAAGGTGATCTGTCTGATTCAGGCATAACAGRAATTAAATTTATGTTTAAATAATTTACATTTACTTTGATCTGAAAATTTCTGGAGAAGTAAAATATTTTCTGCATTTTAGGCTTGGTTGGGTTTCAAAGGCTTTCCTAAATTAAGGAAAGGTGTGGGTTCAAAGTAGCCAATTGAATTGACAAGAGAATCCTCATATACACGTGAATCAAGTGTTTACATTATTTAGTAGATTTTTTTAGCATGTGAGGGTATTTTTTACAACTACAATTGCACTAACAGAATGTATAAATTAGAAAWGAAAATGTACATATATTTGTGAATCCGAAGTATCTGACAGTTTGTCAATCACTACTCCAAGACTACTGGTGCAGCCTTGTTAGTCAAACACATCATTTGAATTTTTTACAGAGGTAGAGATGCCACTTTTGGTGCTGCTAGTGGCCATTTGCCATGTGTGTCATATGACATCATTTGCTGACTGTCTGAAAAGTCTTTCAGGATTAAGATCAGCAACCAAAAGAATAGTGACATAAGTTTTGTTATTAATTAGATGTGTTTTCCAAGAGAATTAGCTAAAAGTTGTAAAACAATAGTAACATTCTCATTAAAAAAAAAAGAGCCTATTTCTCATTTTTAGACTATATTTCTTTTCTCAGATTGTTTCTATTGCAGGTTGGGAAGCATTTCTGTGTGTGGTTTTAGCTCTGACACTTTTCCTGCAAGCAGGTAATTTTTCCCTTTCATGGAAAACATATTTTTCAATAGCATTTATTTATTAGAGTACAAGATTTTCATGCAAGCCATGGACCTAGGAGCATGTACAATTTCAGAAACCTACATACACCATGTCTATTCTGACAAACCTGTGTTAGAAGATCTTTATCCTGTGCTTCTTGTGCATTGACAAATTAACTTTAACAGACACCCAAGAGGGAATAGCAGTTCACCACAGAAGTTTCAAATTGGATGATCAGTGTCTTGGAATGTTTAACAGAAATAGCAGCAGTCAGGAAAAAAAGGAATTTATACCTATGACACATTCAGCATTTTTGGCACCCACTTGCTGAGCATGGTTCAGCATGGAAATGCACAACCATGGAGGATTTTGGGAAACACCATTTACTCTCAGTACTTGGCTGACAGAGAATAATGAAAAGGTGGAGAATAAGAATAATAAATCCTACTAAGTGCTCTGCAGACTTTTTCTAAATTCAAATTCTTTCAGGTTTAGCTGAACATTTTTAAAGCACTGATTTTTGCTTTTTTTGTTTTGATTTGAAATGCATCTATTTAGTTTCTGAAAATTTAAAATATTTATGAAAATATAATATCTCAATTTCTTCTTAAAAATATTACTTATAAATCCATTTTTTTAATCAAAAGGATATTAGATAGAAATTTTTCATTCTAACCTATAAATAGCCATGATTTATGGCAATGCATTTAACCTCAATTTATTAGTTGGGAAAATAGGTATAATGATAATTATTGCTATTCTCACAGGAGCAGTGAGCATGAATGGACATTCTTTAAGTATGCTAAGATGTGAAATGACAGATAATGGATATGTCCAAAGTACCTTTTCTTTGGGTTTTACCTGCCAAAGGCAAATGTAGCTATGGGAATTAATAGACACAATATCTCATTTTGGTATCAAACTTTTCTTATCAGCATGGTTTATAAAATAATTATCACAGACTTTAATTTTATTACCCAAGAAATATATTAAAAATGTAGATCTTTTATAATTTCTTCAATTAACAGTAGACACTTCTTGATTACTTTCTAATTAAATAATTTCACTCCAAGACTTGGTAATTACAACAAGAAGTTATTAAAATTAGAAAACATTTGCTAACTCAGTACTTTTGATTATTAAGCCTTTATCGCTTAATATCGCCAAATAGTCTATGAAGATATATGAGGTTGGAAACTGAATTTAATGTATTCAGCTATGATAATTAACCACAGGTGTTCCAAACAATGCAATGCCTCTTCCYTGTCATATAGTTTCTTATGAAATCTATTGTTTCTGTCATTGAACTTATTTTTCATCTTATTAAGGTATCTGTCTATTGACAACGTATTATTGTTCCTATTACAGGGAAGAATACTCTTGATACTGCTCCATTCATCTGGAAGATATAGCAATGAATAGCATAATTTATATTAATCAGTTTCTATGTAKGATAAAACATTTTATACATATTTACATATAATGTTCAAGCATGGTGTGTCTCTGCCCATGCAGCAAAAGGAGTCAAAAGTCAGAAAAACAATGCTCTTAATAAGAATAAGAGAGATTTTGACACGGGCTGAAGACTTGAGGTGACCCAGAACTGTCTCAAAGGAGGGATTTATATTAGCAAATGGGGAGGAAACTTGGTTCTACAAAAATTGATATAATTTTCTACTGGAAAAAGAGGAACATCTTGGGTTTCCAAGGCTACTGACAACTTTCTAGATGAATACTTCTCGAGCAAGCTAAGTTTATAAAAAGAAAACTCCTAATTTGACCATCACTCAAATTGTTTGCAATTAAACAATTGAATCCTTAAGCTGATATTCCGAAGGAAATATTATAGGAAGGATTTGGCCACACGTAAAGAGTTAAGACTTGGATTAATCCTGCTAATTTGTGAAGCATCTGAGGCCTTTTTAGTTGGAATACAGYTCCCTTCAGCTCCCTGTCTAGTCAATGAAGAGAGATAAGTCGCTTCACCAGTTAACTGAGATCACAGGAAGGTTGAATTAACCTCTAGAGAAATTAAGCTCCTGCTTTTAACATCACAGAATATTTTGTATGATTATAGCCAGTCAGGTGTTATGGAGCAATGAATCTAGACCTTTGTGAGTGTGCTCCAAAGAGTTTGGTTAGACAGTCTGGACAGGTCCTTCATTTTTAATGTTTTGGATTTTTTTCCTACTTTATAGACAGAAAAAAAAGAATCTGCTTGTACTCAAAATTAAAAATCCTCCAGGATTTCAGGCAGCTCATTTTTTCCTTTCTATAATCCACTGTCCCAGAAATTGAGTAGCAGTAAATCTGGAATCAGTCACTAAAAAATAATAAAATAAAATAAAATAAAATAAAATAAAATAAAATAAAATAAAATAAAATAAAATAAAATAAAATAAAATTTAAAAGGTCACATTGCTAGATCTTTTTGTTTAATAGAATTTTAATGCAAACCTCTGAGTCAATATGATCTGAACCAACCTACCTTTTAAAAAATATCTGAGAATCTTAGTGACTTATTGACTTAAGTTTCTCTGATTCATGGAGTATCAGGAAGTATTATCTTYCTTTTCTTATGGACATCAATAAAGAATCATAACACTTAATTAATGTGGATCATTTTAAGAGCCTTAGATTAAAAGTGATATGCAAGTTAAAAAGCACTGCCATTAATGTTTATGTTCAATGTTTTGCAGCCTTGCCAGCTGGCTTYTTTTATTTTCTCATTTACTTGTTTTTATAGGGAATTAGTCATAGGAAAAAAAAGTAAATAAATGGTGATACTATGGTAATTTCTATATGTCACAGATTCCATACTTTTTCACCTGATGGCCGGAATACCTGAATGACCTGTCCATTAMACACAATCATTATGAAGCTTGCTTCTCAACAATCATCTTTACAGCCTCACCTAAACCTGGATTYTTCTGTCTCTGTAACAGGCATCTGCAAACCTGGCTGAGTAGGTTCCCTTCTTTATTGTCCAATATTAATTCCAGATCATTTATGAGCTGTTCTGCAGCACAGCTCTGATGACTTCAGCAGAGCTGTGTGTTACTCAGGCTAGGAAGTAACTMAGTGTTTCTATCAGCTACTCATGAGAACCCACAGAAATTCCTGTCTGACCTTTTTGTTACTTATGCATCATCATCCATCAATGACCAATCTTGCCCTAAACAGTAAAAGAACAAAAATATTTGAAAGCGTGACAACTGAAGAACAAAAAATTATATGCAAACCTCCTTTAAAAGAACATCCAGTGTTGCTTCGACTTTTTACCTTTTCTTTTTCTCCCCAAAACATCCAATTTGGCACATATTTTATGGGTCTTTCTCCTTTATGAAAAAATAAAGAGAGAACGTTCCCTGCACTTCATGTTTTAGAGGCTTTTATTAAAAGCAAGATATTGCCAAATGAAAGCGGCAACACTTTATTTGTACCTTTCTGACCACAAGGATATTGACCCRCTGGAGTAAGTCCAGAGGCAGCCACCACAATTATTAGAAGGAAGGAGAAACTCTACCATGTGGAAAGGCAGAGAGCAATGGGCTTGTTCAGCCTAGAAGAGAAGGCTTTGGGGTCACCTAATTGCAGCCTTTCAGAACCTGAAGGGAGCCTACAAGGGAGATGGAAAATAACACATGGAGTGAGCAGACAAGAGGCAATGGACTCAAAGTGAAAGAGAGTAGGTTTAGCTTGGATATTATGAAGAAATTCTTCCCTAAGCCAGGTGAGGAACTGGCACAGCTTGCCCAGAGAAGCTTWGGATGTTCCATCTCTGGAAGTGCTCAAGGCCAGGCTGGGTGGGGATTTGACCAGTCTGGTCTAGMAGAAATGGGGGATGGAACTTGGTGACCTTAAAGGTCCCTTCCAACATAAACACATTTATAATTTTATACTTCTATGTTTTTCTGAAACTTAATCCTTCCTCTTTGAACTGAAACATTGTTGAATTCCCAGAATTTTTTCCTGTTCCGATATAATTTAGTTGGCAATCTGTCCTTGGTACCTTTGCACCTGAAAATATGAAAGACATTTGATATTTATGAAAGAAGATACAGACTTGTGCTTGARGACAAATCCTCACTTGCCTATGCATAGGCATCCAGCACTTCCCTTTCCTTTCCTCTTAGTTGAAACGGTGGGGGAGGCAGAGCTGGACAGCCACATTCACTTTAAGCAATGACCCAGCAATCCCCTTGAGCCCCACTGGAGGCCAGATCCCTGCAGCTACTTCAAGAGAAGGATGTCTGAATCATTCAGTAGAGCACAAATCTTGTTTTTTTTACTTGCAATCTCTCCACTTTAACCATCTCACTACCAACAGGCAACCTCTTTGAGAACAGCTTGCTTAGGTCATGACTGTGATCTTACTGAGATGTACCTCCATCTGTCTTGCAGMGGAAGTCTATTGATTTCAACATTATTAGACATTTTTGGAAGGTCTTGCTAGACATTAATCTTCATAGCACTTGCTTGAATTAGGGTTTTACAGTTTCACCAGAAGACTGAGATTTCAGTCCAGAAAAAAGTACTAAACATCATCATGAGATGGTTTTTATGCATCATCAAACTAATAGCAGCACTGAATTAAGAATTATAGGTGGGGGGAAACAATAATTAAGTGAATTAGTTGACAATTAGGACAATAATTAGGAGAAGCACCTTCCAAGTATCTCCTTTGAAGGARCTGCTCTCTCACTCTTCCTTCGCAGATATAAAAAGTGGAGTCAAAGGCTGGACTTGATCATCTTGGATATCTTTTGCAACCTCAATTCTGCAACTCCGTGAAAACCAAAAAGAAAAGAAAAATCTTGATCTGGCACAAGGAAAAATCTCTGTGCTTATATGTGTGACATTGATTCCTGACAACCATCCATCTACACTAAATTGCACCATGTTAYCCTTGTTTCAAAGATCTGAAAGATCTTAAGTGATCTTGAGACACAGCTTTTAGCAAGAGTCACATCTGAAGTGTCTCTTGTTTAAAAATTTCAAGTCCCTGCTGAGTTTCTCTTAATGTGTCTCACCTGCCTACAAATACCCTTCTCTGCTCACAATTTTTTTGCAGTCAGATGCTCCCTGGTATGGTTACTGCAGCTAAGAGGAAATTTTTCAACATCTGTTGACATTGTTGTCAGAAAAGACTGATTTATTGAAACAAAAACTTTTCTCTGAAATTCAGAATATTTAGTGGATTTTAGCTACGTCAGGAAAGRGTTACAGCTGCCCCAGAAAATTCAATATTTTAATAATGATGGGAGACTGAGGTTCAAATACCTGGCTGGTTAATTTCTAACAACATACTGTTTTTCCCACATCACAGGAGGGCTTCAGACACTGTATACCTGTGTTAATCCTTCTAGGTGATTGTACTTTAGGAACTGAAAATATTAATCAGCTAGAATGCTTGGTTGCTTCCTATCCAGGTCTTGTCATGAGTCACTCTCAGGACAGAACTTCTAACCTTCTACACTTGGCAATCTGTTGTTCTGATATGACATGCTAAAAAAAGGAACAATATGGAAAATTGTGGGTTAGGTCCTGACCTCAGGTTCTATCTTCAACAGCATTAGAAAAATCAATCTAATTTCTCCAAATTTATACAAGTGTAATTGACAAGAGAACACAGTCTTTTATCTCTCCACATATCATTACTCAGAACTCCCCTAGTGCTAGTGCCACCACACTGCTACTGAGGCTGGATCATCAGGGTGAAATGAATTTCCTCGTGGTTTATTATATGATCCCTGCCAAAATACATTTCTCTGACAAGGGCATGGAGCTTCCTTTCAGAGGCACAGATCTCACAGCGCTGCTGTGGCCTCCGCGCTTTCATCAGTCTAAATTATTTGATACAATTTAATTAGTCTAATCAAAAGGCTCAGCAGTTCTTGTAACTCTGCTCAAGAAAGAGGAAAGGAAAAAAATCAGTGCTTTGTTTACTTCCAATGYTGTTCCCAACGCATGAAGACACACCAAAATAACTGCTGTTTATTTTACAAGATGGAAAAAATATTGAACGCCCTCTGGTTATAGAAGCCATTTTCTTTTGGGATTACAAGTGCAGAGATGAATTAGGTACACTTAGGATCAATATCTGTTTCTCTTCTCGGCTCAAGATGGGATTTGTCAAAATTCGAGAGCAGCTTCTATTGAGTGTCAGCTACAAATCCTTCCAGTACTGAGTCATATACTCATTGAAAGTTGAAATATAAATGGCAAAGGGCTTTTTCAGCTACAATGTCCGAGGTCAGAATGGTAGATCACCTTTCTTCCTTCTTTTTAATGAGCTCTGGTTTGATGAAGTGACCTTGCAGGTCTGGAATCTAAGGACGTAATGGGTCTTTACAAGCCCTGGCTGTGTTGGGTTCCATGTAGCATGGCTCCAGGAAGCAAAAAGAACAACACAGAATAATTGAGCATTGATAAGTGAAAGATACTGCTCATGCTGGGAAGATTTTACCTTTTGATCTGATTTTTTCTTTTTTTATTCTATCAATTGAATCTTAAATGTGGTCTGAATGTGAGGGGGAGAAATAACCATGGCTACCAGGTTTCAGCATGGTCAACAAGTGTTAATCTGTTGTGTGCCAGTCCTTGACTTTGCATATGAAAACTGCTTCACTGCTGAGAAAGTCACTGGGAAAGGAATGCCCTCACTTTTAGATGAAATAGGATCCTAAGGCACAGCCCAGAAATCCAAAGACTTCGAAAGTAGATCATGCTCCATCATCTATTTGGACATTGAAACAACCTCTGAAGACAGAATCAATTTGARTAATCAAAAAGGCAGATCCTTCAAGATTGGATTTTGCTTTTTGGAAAAATATATCTTTTCTGGAGGAATTAAACATTCCCAGGTTCTAGTTGAACAGAAGTTTGATCTTGTCATTTGCATTCTTGACCAAGAATAGCAAAACCCAAGGAAATATAATATAGAACAAAGTTTAGAAATAAAATAATATAAAATATAAAATATAAAATTAAAATATAAAATATAAAAATAAAAATTACTCAATTCCTTAGGAGTTTGAAAAGTTTCTATTTTTTTTGCTTTCTTTGGGATGTATGTTCAGTACTGACTTTATAAGAATGCCCTTTGGCTTGAAATATCTTATATAAGTGTGATCAGCTGCTGTATGGAGGGTGAATGTGCTAAATAATTTTAAAGACAGACTTTTTTAAGGGCATATGTGACCATCAAATTTTTTGTCCTGGTGTTCTGTGTAACAGCATAAAATTCATCCCATTCTGTCTGCGGATGAAGAGACAGAAAGATATTTCCCTGTAGGATCAATTTGCATGACTGAAACAAATGCTGAATCATCTTTTCCGTTTAGGAAAACAGGATTCATACCTGGGATATCTGTGGGTCATAAGTCACTCTCTTTTCAGAGGAGGCTGAATTTGCAGCAAGTGCTGCATTGGTGCACCTCCAACTGGCAATAAACATTGAGTCAGTGTCTTATGTACGCACTATTACCTTAAAGAAATTAGCCAGGGAATTTGGACTGAAGGAGCTGATTCTCTTTGTTAAGTGGAAAAAGTACTGTATAATTAATATCGAAGCCAGTAACAAAGCAAAACTAGGCTTCTCATCCTTGAAATTTCACTGGCTGGAAAAATTAGCCTACTCTCCCTCTCACTCAGTCTCTTTTGCTCCATCTTTTTTTTTAATTATAACTTGCTGAAGCACTCCATAATATCCTTTAATCTCCTTTAATAACTACCCTATCCTAGATTTTTCTAAGCATCCTTTTGCACAGCATCCACAAATCCAAGAATGAATTGCAGTTAAGATTGACTGACTGGCTGATCTCTGAGCTCTGCCAATTTACTGATCCATGGCTTGCTCTTGTGGTTCCTTGGGTTCATTGTGGAACACACTGAAGGGTGGGAGGGGAATGGGAAAAGGCATTTATTCTCTCCTGTAGAGCCACCATCTACACTCAGCTCATCTGACTCAGTCTTCTGAGTTGACAATAGCACTTTAAGGAGTCCACTGAAGGGAAAGGCAGGTTGACCTTGTAATGTCCAGAGATAGCAGAGCAATTTTTGCATCTCCATAAAGGTGTAGAGTAAGATAATGGAGGCAGAATGATAAAAATAACTGAGTTTATGGCCCTGGAGTTCAACGACTACAATTTGTCTCCCTACTTTTCAAGAGGGAAAAAAAAAGAAAGAAAGAAAAAATAAAGAAAAAAGGGAAGAAAATAAAATAAATTTTTAAAAAACAGAACCCCCTCCCCC